>CM028377.1:43567430-43597206 GCA_013146195.2 Codonopsis lanceolata
GTATTAGTGCCTGAAGCAAGTCTGCTCGGCCTAATTTCGAGCCCGCTACAAGCCGCTTGTCAGAACGTGGTTGACCCCTCAGAGGGAAAAGGATAGGCTTTCTTTCAACTACAGCAAAGAAAGTCCTCGGAATTCTTATATTCGGTGATGAGATTTTTTGGACGCTGGCTTGTACCAGCCTCGCCTTCAATTTGTTTTCCCGCCGTGGCATCTTTCTTCACCTTCTTTCCAGCTCATTGGTTGCTTCTCATGAGTCTTTCCTCACTTAAGGGAATATTGTTGAGAGCGGTCTCTTGAGGATTTCTTTGAGAAGGTGAGGTGGGCATCAAGGATCCTTTTCTTCTTCGGTTTGGAGATTTCGGTGACTTTGGAAGTCAAGCTCTTTCATTTTCTTTCAACTCGGCCCGTAGTAGCAAGTTGACTTGTTCCTCCAAGGCACTTTTCTCCGTGGCGGCAATGTGGAAGTTTTGACATTGTCGATAAGGCGATCAAAAAGAAGTTCGTTTTGGTGGCCATCCGAAATGAAGAACAAACCAAGTTAGAAGTGAAAGAGAAAAGCTCAATTGGTAGTAAGGGGTGAAACGGGTTACCCCATGCACATCCACAATTTCCCAAACTTCAGGACCAGACCGCACTTGGGAGTTCGGTGTTCCTTCTTCGCCTCGATGCCAGGTGAGATGCCTAAGTCTTTTTGACATACCCTAACCCGATGCTAGCAAGATGACCACCTCTTTTGTTGGTGTTTATGTTTGCTAGATCGAACGACCCAATTTCAAGCAATAAGTTTGGTCGCTAGACTTTTAAGCATATCGAAGTTTCTCTGCTGATGGGAGCTCGAGAGCTGGAGGCTTCAGCAGGATCACTTTGGTCAGTCCTTGATCGAGTCCTTCTTTCAGGGGGGGAAGGTGGAAGAGGCCTTTTTTGTTGCTGCTGTGGCTGTTGTTGTTGTCGTGTTTGTTGTTGCGGTTGTTGTTCTTGAGGTTGAGGTAGAGGATTGGTTGACAGCCGTTGGTGTGTGAGAAGTAGCTTGGCTTGGTTAGCCCGATTACTACCTCGCCCAGTGTTGGTGGCTGGGACTGTTGGGAGTCGAGCTTGGGGTTGACCAACCATTTGGGTATTCCTGCTTACAGATCCTCTTTGCATGGCTTGTAGAAAGCAGTTCGAATCCTCCATTTGCCTCATGTCTGTGAAATTAGTAATTTCATTATAAGATAAAGCAGGGATCAGTGACAATAAGATAAAGGAGAAAGTTGAGCAAACCAGATAGGGAGAAGGCAGGGGTGCAGTTTCTTCCGAGTTGAAGGCATCTCGGACATTCACTTGGAAAATTTCCACCGTGGACGCGGTTCCCAGAAAGGATGAGGTACCTCGGGATCGGGATGGTTTGTGGTTCGCAGACCTTTGTAATCTTGGCCGATTCAAAATTGCTCGGCGTAAAGTGGGGAGGTCGGAGGTTAAGGTAGTCCAATCTAAGACCCAATCTTGTCCCTGTTTTCCGTCTTTTACCCCGAGGAGTTTTCTAAAAGCTCTAGCGAGCTGTGGCTCTCCTGTTCGGAAGGCTTGTTTATCATATTTGGCAATGGCTAGGTTGTTGAGGTAGGGAGCAAAAGGCCAGCCTACACGAGATTCTACTAGTAAGGGTTTTGAATCCCAAGCATCCACCTTGTTTGGGTTCTCTGAAAGAAGTTTAAAGTAATTTGGGTTCGAGCGACCAGAGATGCGCCCGGTTTTCTTGTCAATGGAAAAAAGAAAGAATTTTCTGAAGAGTTCCATACTTGGCTCAAAACTGAGAAGTCTGATATATGAAATTAAAAACCTAACTGTGGTTAAGGTTAGGTTACAAGGAAGGGCATTGTTCACTATGAGGAATTCAGCGAAGAAGGGATCTAAAGGTAAACGGAGACCGACCAAGAAGAAATCAAAATAGAAGACCATTCGGTCTCCTTGAAAGTTGTGACCGGCTTCATCTATGTCCAGGTCGAAGGCCCTAACTCGATAATTTTTTGGGTCCATACCTAAAGAATAAAACCAGGTTGATACTTCGTCCTCGCTGTTTAAGTCGTCCCAAGAAATAAAGGGTGTGCTAGACGAGGCAGTTCGCTTTCCTTGGTCTTGGTCGGTTGGTCTGTTAAAATTCGGGGACTTTCGGTAGCTTGCTCGATGTTGCGAGGGAGTGTTCGGGAAGGCTTCCGACGAACAAGTGGGGGCACCTCTCGCGCCGCTTGCTTGCCAGAGCTAGATGGGGAAGCGAGGATTCTTCTGTTCTTGAGGAGCTCCATGGTCATATGCTCGACCTTCGATCTCGGAGGGTGTTCTACCGTCGACAAGACATCCTGATGTCGAGGAACACGGGTTAAACCCTGCTTGAGGGAAAAAAGGGAAAATAATTGAAAACCCGTGGCAAGCTAGGGTTTATCCATAAACCAATGAACGGGGCACTGGTTAACGTTTCCTCGATTTCTGAGTAGAGGTAGTTTTGGTGGTAGTAGGAGTTTGGGTATGAAAGCATCAAAGGCATGAAATTCAAGAAAAAGTTTTGATAAAGAAATGGGGGCATTGAGATTTCGGATTCGACAGTCAAACCAGACGGAGACACAAATCAAAGCAAAATAAACAGCAAAAGTGAAGGAAGAATACCTGTGTAAGAATGTTCGAAGTCTCTGGAGCAGATGAAGATTTGGTTTGAGCCCAAGAGCCTGTCGCGATTGTAGATGGGAGGATCGGTTTCTGCTGGTGAAATTGTGAGAATTTGGGAGTGAGAAAGTTTGGAATGGAAGGGGCTTCTTGCCTTTTAAATGAAACCGCCGGCTAGTAAAAGTTTCATCATTGAGGTTCAGTAACCGAAGCCGAAGTGACGGCGTAGCATTTAATGCGTCTGTGGAAAAACGAGCCTGTCTTTTCGTAGGCTGACGGCTGGCGGCTCAATTTCCTTGGGCACAGATTCCTAAAAGAGTTTATGGGCAACTGTGCGTTTAAATTTTGGTTTAAAAATTATTTGGAACGTAGGATTTAATGATCCTGGAAAAGTATCTTTCGAATTTCTTGAGCTCCTCCTCGTCACGAGCATGAATACTCGGTGAAACAAGGAGTAGGGGGCTACTGAGCTACCCGGCCCAATAGGCCCAAGTTAAGGACCACATGCAAGGCAAATCAATGACATCCGAGCAGGCGAGTAAGGTGTTGAGCTGTGTAAAGATACCCGCACACAGTGGGGGCTTAACCAGCGAGCAAAGCTGAGGAGCGAGCATGATTTATTATGCTCGTCCGTGAAAGAGTTGACATTAGTCGAGGACAGTTGCATCCGAGCAAGAGTGTGTTATTAAAGCTGAGGACGGTTATGTCCGGGAAATCCTCCAGTTGAGACATTTTCATTAATGGGTTAGTTATTGCGCCCGCCATTGAGGGCCATGGTTATCATGGACAGTTAATAGCAATCATGGGCAGTTAATAGCAATCATGGGCAGTTAAATAGCAGTTATTGACAGCTATGCCTTCCGGTAGATATAAAAACTGGGCAAAATATGAAGAGAGGTATGCACAATCTTATTCTCTAGCCTAAACTCTGCTGAATTATTGACTCTCTCTTGTGCTAATTCACACGCCGGAGGGCCTTTGCATGGAGTGCCCCTGCCCAGTTTACGTTTGTTCATTCACATTGCAGAGTTGGGATTGGAGGTTCCAAGAGCACGTTGAAAGCCAGGTGTTCAGATTGGGCTTGTCTAGTGTGTCCAGATTTCTTGGACGCATCAGTAACAAAGGATCAATAAAATAACTAAACAAAATCAAGAAAAATATGAAAAGAACATAAGAAAATTCAATAATTAGAAGAAATTAAAAAATTAAAAGAAAATGAAGGAAAGAAAAAGAAACAAAGTCATGAAGAAGAAACAAAAAAGAAAATCAAGAAACAATCAAGAAAATAACAAAACAAATTCAAGACAAATATTAAAAGAATTTAAGAAAATTCAAGTATGAGAAGAAATTAAAAAATTAAAAGAAAATCAAGGAAAGAATAAGAAACAAAGTCATGAAAAAGAAACAAAAAAGAAAATCAAGAAACAATCAAGAAAATAAGAAATGATCAAGAAAATAACAAAACAAATTCATGACAAATATGAAAAGAATATAAGAAAATTCGAGTATGAGAAGAAATTACAAAATTAAAAGAAAATCAAGGAAAGAATAAGGAAAAAAAAAGTCATGTAGAAATAAAAAGTAAAGAAAAGAAAATCAAGAAACAATCAAGAAAACAAGAAATGACCAAGAAAATAGCGAAACAAAATCAAGAAAAATATGAAAAGAACATAAGAAAATTCAAGTATGAGAAGAAATTAAAAAATTAAAAGAAAAACAAGGAAAGAAAAAGAAAAAAGTAATGAAGAAGAAAAAAGTAAAGAAAAGAAAATCAAGAAACAATCAAGAAAATAAGAAATGACCAAGAAAATAGCGAGACAAAATAGAGAAAAAATATCAAAAAAACATAAGAAAATTGAAGTATGAGAAGAAATTAAAAAATTAAAAGAAAACCAAGGAAAGAAAGAGAAACAAAGTCATGAAGAAGAAACAAAAAAGAAAAAAAAAAGAAACAATCAAGAAAATAAGAAATGATCCAAAAAATAACTAAACAAAATCAAGAAAAATATGAAAAGAACATAAGAAAATTCAAGTATGAGAAGAAATTAAAAAATTAAAAGAAAAACAAGGAAAGAAAAAGAAAAAAGTAATGAAGAAGAAAAAAGTAAAGAAAAGAAAATCAAGAAACAATCAAGAAAATAAGAAATGACCAAGAAAATAGCGAGACAAAATCAAGAAAAAATATCAAAAGAACATAAGAAAATTTAAGTATGAGAAGAAATTAAAAAATTAAAAGAAAACCAATGAAAGAAAAAGAAACAAAGTCATGAAGAAGAAACAAAAAAGAAACAATCAAGAAAAGAAGAAATGATCCAAAAAATAACTAAACAAAATCAAGAAAAGTATGAAAAGAACATAAGAAAATTGAAGTATGAGAAGAAATTAAAAAATTAAAAGAAAATCAAGGAAAGAATAAGAAACAAAGTCAATAAAAAGAAAAAAGAAAAGAAAAGAAAATCAAGAATCAATCAAGAAATAACAAAGGATCAAGAAAATAACTAAACAAAATCAAGAAAAATATGAAAAGAACATAATAAAATTCAAGAATTAGAAGAAATTAAAAAATTAAAAGAAAATCAAGGAAAGAAAAAGAAACAAAGTCATGAAGAAGAAACAAAAAAGAAAATCAAGAAACAGAAAATAAGAAATGATCAAGAAAATAACGAAAAAAATTCAAGAAAAATATGAAAAGAATATAAGAAAATTCAAGTATGAGAAGAAATTAAAAAATTAAAAGAAAATCAAGGAAAGAATAAGAAACAAAGCCATGAAGAAGAAACAAAAAAAAAATCAAGAAATGATCTAGAAAATAACGAAACAAATTCATGACAAATATGAAAAGAATATAAGAAAATTTATGTATGAGATGAAATTAAAAAATTAAAAGAAAATCAAGGAAAGAATAAGAAACAAAGTCATGAAGAAGAAACAAAAAAGAAAATCAAGAAACAATCAAGAAAATAAGAAATGATCAAGAAAATAACGAAACAAATTCATGAAAAATATGAAAAGAATATAAGAAAATTCAAGTATGAGAAGAAATTGAAAATTTAAAAGAAAATCAAGGAAAGAATAAGAAAAAAAAAGTCATGTAGAAATAAAAAGTAAAGAAAAGAATATCAAGAAACAATCAAGAAAATAAGAAATGACCAAGAAAATAGCGAAACAAAATCAAGAAAAATATGAAAAGAACATAAGAAAATTCAAGTATGAGAAGAAATTAAAAAATTAAAAGAAAAACAAGGAAAGAAAAAGAAAAAAGTAATGAAGAAGAAAAAAGTAAAGAAAAGAAAATCAAGAAACAATCAAGAAAATAAGAAATGACCAAGAAAATAGCGAAACAAAATCAAGAAAAATATGAAAAGAACATAAGAAAATTCAAGAATTAGAAGAAATTAAAAAATTAAAAGAAAATCAAGGAAAGAAAAAGAAACAAAGTCATGAAGAAGAAACAAAAAAGAAAAAAATAAGAAACAATCAAGAAAATAAGAAATGACCAAGAAAATAACTAAACAAAATCAAGAAAAAATATCAAACGAACATAAGAAAATTGAAGTATTAGAAGAAATCAAAAAATTAAAAGAAAATCAAGGAAAGAAAAAGAAACAATGTGAGAACCCGAAACCTACTTGTATAACTTGTCTTATATACTTGTTCAACATGATTAGAACATGTTTTTGACATGCTAGTAGTATCCCTAACATGATTGACTTGATTGCAATCCTTGATCGAACTGTAATTGCCGTAACGAACGCCTATTGCCTTGCATGCTCTAGATTGACTTGTTCTTGCTCGGGCTTTGATCTTTTGGACTTAGCCAAGACCTTGAGAGACTTTTATCATTGTTATAAGGACCCTTGATACTCATTCTAATGCTTCTTTGAGTTGTTTATGCCTTATATGCGTTATATGTGACGCCCCGCTCCTTCGTTATCTCGGTTTGCGTGCCTTACTTGCACTCCTTCCTTTGTCGGCGGTATGTTTGGTTTGCGAGAGGGTCTAGATATGTTTGAGAGACCATATTAAGACCAAAACATTATTAGGAGACTCCATATAGTTGTTGACTTGCTAAAGTCACAAGTCGTGACTCGACGATCGTCGGAATGCGACGCGATTTAGGGTTGGCTTGTGTTTTGGGTTCGTGACCTCGGTTTAGGTCCTAGACCTCTTTAAGATGGTTTATTAACATGTTTAGATACCTTAGACTTCAAGTTGGAAGTGTTCCTTAAGCCTATCGATGATTTTGGAAGCTTTGGAGATAGCGTTCGTCTCTATCGCGTAGTTCGGGAATCGAGTCGCGTAATCGCCTCTCCTTTGGGATTCTTATTCCCCTAGTTGTTATTCAACTTCCTAGAAGTATTTAAGCTTCTTCATTAGCCCTTAGACTTGCCTTAAAAGTCTCCTTTCATCGCTCGTTTGATTTCGAGTTCGTTCGTCGTTTCGGTTGCACGTTGTTGCACCCCTTCCCGGTTTCGCTCCGAGTTGTTTCGGGAGTTGTTCGGGTGTGTTTTAGACTTGTTTTGAGTTGGGTTAGACCTTAGGATGGTTGCCCATAAGTTTGGGATCATTTAGATCAAGTTTAGACCAAGTTTTGGAGGTTCAGGAGCCGAGGCGGCCGCATGGGATAGAGTGAGGCGCCCGCCTCAGATACTGAGAGCAACCTGGTGCAGAGACCAAGTGAGGCGGCCGCATGGGTGAGGGTGAGGCGCCCGCCTCACCTGCAGAATTGTTACGGGATTTTCTTCCCCTGTTTTGAGTTGTGACGTGTTTTACCTATTCTACCCTCCTTAAACCCCCTCTAAACCCTTCCTAACCTCTCATACTTAACCCTAAACATGTCCTAACATTATTTAGAAGTTAATTAAGGTTGGATTAGAGCTTGATTATCCCTAATCTCCACTAATTGCACTTGAGAAATGTCCCTTGTGCCCTTCTTAATTTGGGGGTATAAATACCCACAACCCTTTGCAATTTACTGAAAACTCTTCATTTCTTCCTCTCATTCTTACATATTAGAGAGAGAGAGAGAGTCCAAGGGAGATTCAAGCCCTAGCTTCTTCTCTCTTCGATCCTTGATGATCCAACCACCCGATTCCCTTCAAACTTCGGATTCTTGAAGCTCTCGACGAGTAGAACGACTTCACCGATCGGATTTGTGTTCTCTTGAGTTTTCACTCAAGCTAGGTAAGTTACTTTCCTTTTGATTTTGGTTCATTGGCCCTAAGGAAAACAACTTGTGTGCTATTTGTGGGCAATGAACACTTGTATGCTATGTTTGCCCAATTTTGGGGATTTTGGAAGTATGATTTTGTTAGGGGCATTTGTAGAGTGATTTCTATGATTATTGAATATGTTATTACTCTTCATTTGATGTTTCTAAGCTTATGAGCATGCTAGAAATCCTACCTATATGCTATTTGGGTTTATTGTGGAATTATGCCTATGATTGGGGCTTTGGATGTATGAACTTCCATGATATCATGGGTAGGAACATTTAATTGGAATAATGTGATTTATGGAATGGGCTTTGAATTGTGTTGGGTTTTGTAATGAATTGGGGCTTGAGAAGTAAGCCCGAAATATTGGATACGTATTGTTGATAAATAAAGTGGGTGTGAATGTTGAAATTGGAGAAGCGCGTAAATGATGAAACCTAGCATTTAGACTCAACGGGGTCGAAATAAGTTCACTAGAGTGTTAATGAACTCGGGTTGAAGTCCTACGTCATTTAGGTTGTGTTGACTATGTCTATGATGAATTCGTGGATTTTAGGCTTGGGAAATAAGCCGGATTAATTTTGGGATAATTTCTATAACTTGAATGATGTGCTAAGTTTGGGTTGTATGAAAGGTGTATTTAATGAAATGCGATATTAAGACTCAATAGAGTTGTTATAGGTTCAATATTATGTTGGTGAGCCTTAGGCTAAAATCCTTGATGTTTGGGTTTGGTTAGTTTTGATTGTGAGTACTCAAACATCTTGAATTGTGTTCCATTGGTGACACCCGTGACATAGAAGCTTATTGGGGATTTAATTGGAGCGTGCTCGTAGAGCACGGAGCATTAGAGATCAACTTATGATCTCGTATTACCTTAAGAAATGATTACTTGAACGAGTTCTCTCCTAGGGAATTTGGTCGCGTGCACATGAAAGCACTTGCAAGAAAATGACTACGGCTTAATTTTAGTACCCTTGAGATTGGTCTGTGAATGTCGGGTACGTATGACAATTGGGACTATGGTTGAGTCCGGTGTGCCTTTAAGCAACGCCTAAATGCTAAGTCTTGATTTATGATTGTTCTTAGACTAAAGTGATAGTCTTTGGTTTGATCTCGAGTAGAGGGTTATAGTAGACCTCACATTGTGATTTCTTGAGCTTATATGCTACATGCGATTTGTTGATGACTTAAGCATTATGAGTACCTCATTATGTGGTTCTTTGACTAAACTTATAAGTTGGTTGAATTTGTTAAGTACGTGCAAGTATGTGCATTGTTGAAATTGGTGTGTAGAGCTTTATGTCCTACTTGATTTGGTATGCCGCTATGGTCGGTCTTGGTTCTTGTTTGAGCATGAGAGTAATTATCTACTTGTGCATTGCATTGAGTCCAGCTGGCATTAATTGGTTTATTATTCAAGTCAGGGTGGGACGATGCATCGCCTTCACGAATTATGGGATTCGTGCTCGCTATGGATCGCCGCACCCGGGACTCCACACACCCCTCCACTGTTGGCCGCAGTGGGGAAGTAGCCCCTTTGCCGTATCAGTTAAGTGCCGCATTGGCTTGCTATTGAGTTCGAGTAGCCCTCGACGACAGTCGATGAATTCACATAACATCGATGGCACGAACCAGTAACATTGTGTATTGCAGGAGCAACACAACGGAGCAAATTGGGTATCTCCTCTATCCCTTATGTGGCTTACTATGAGCACTTACATGAAAGATAACGTGATATGTGATTCATGAAGTTCGTGATACTTGATGACTTAATACAGTGTTATTGTTGGTATATGATTAAGATGCCATGATTTTATATATGCTTGTGCATTATACCATGCCACGACATGTTATGCCATGCATTGCATTTAGTAACTTACTGGGTCATTATGACTCATTTCGTGTGTTTGTTTTCCTTAGTTTTTGCAGTAAGCTCGTTAGTACGCGTTGAAGCCTCGGGCGCTTGATCGATAACAGGTGGTCTTCCGGACGATAGCTTGGGTTTATTAGTATTGTTGTATTTTGTATTTTGTGAGATACGGTTGTGAAGTTATGTAAACTTTACTTGGGTAGTTGATAGTATTCTATTGTCGTTTATTTTGGTAGCCGACTTGTCAAGTTGAGCCGTTGTATTTATTAGAAGTTATTCCGTTGTCTTTCCGAGCAAGGTTTTAGCTCGCTTGTTCTAGTATTATGTTATTGCTATTTCTGTCCCGACAACTTTAGTCGAGAGACATTGGTTTAGTAGTTAGTATTTCATCCTTTACTCTTTTAGCTAATTTATTCCTCCGGCATGTTATAGCCGTAGAGTTGTTGTTCATTAGGTGGGGTTCTTGTTGCTTCGCCGGCCTTAGGTTGCCGATGGTTTGTTGACCGTGCGCAATGTTGCGTCACGCGAGTCGTAGATTTGTCGAGAGATAGTCGTCTCTCAGCCTTGTATTCCTTAGTTTAAAACTATAGGTTTTGGTCCCATTTATGATTTGCTTCCGCAGATTTTAGTTTTTGGTTATTCGGTTTTGCCGTTATGGCTTTTCATTCCTGTTTAGAGTTTGTTGGTTCAACTCTGGACTCGCACTACTACGCTTAGCGGGTGTTTGTTCGTCTTTTAGCTTGTCTTGGCGGCACGACCTTGGGATTCCGCATTGGGGTTCGGGTCGGGCTGTCACAGTTGGTATCAGAGCTATAGGTTAGCTATTTCGCCAGGATAGGTTCCTTGGCCTAGTTTGTGTTGGGTTTGTTATTGAGTTATTAACGCTGAGTGTTCTTTGTAGGCGTATTATGTCGGGAACTTGGCGTGGAGCTAGTTCTATTATACCTTGTTCGAGTGCAGTTCGTGGCGACGAGAGCGGAGAGAATGTTAGTGATCCGCGTGTGACTCCTCAACGGATGTGTGGACTGGAAGACGACTCTACTGTCCTTGCGAAATTCTTGAAGTTTAAACCGGAAAGTTTCGATGGAGAGCCAGATACTATTGAGGCGAAACATTGGCTAGAAAGCATGGAGAATATCTTTGCAGTTTTGGGTTGTACATCAGAGGAGAAGGTTACCTTAGCAGTGTTTAGGTTGGATGGTGCGGCCGAGCATTGGTGGCTTGAAATACGAGATCATTGGAGACGACATGGAGTGCCTCGAGTCTGGGAAAACTTTGTCAAGGAGTTTATGGTACGGTTTGGTCCGGTAGTAACTCGAGAAAGAGGAGAGATGGAATTCCTAATGTTAGAACAGGGAGACATGACCGTGGCTCAGTATTCAACAAAGTTTATGGAGTTGGCTCGTTACTGTAGTTACTTGATGCCAGATGAGGCTAAGAAGACCGAGAGGTTTGTGAAAGGCCTGAAGACGAATTATCGTAGGCAGCTTATTCCGTTACAACTTACGGATTTCCGAGTCGCTGTGGATCATGCGTATGCAATGGAGTTGGACATCGAGGAGTATGCTCAAAAGAAGGCCTCGAGTACTATTAGGGGCAATGAAGGTGAAAGAGGGCAAGCAGCACCTCAAAAAGTTAATCAAGAAATCACCCGTACTGGTAGACGGAGTGACGTTCCTACCTCTAGTCGGAGACGACGAGGCGGCGAGTTAATATGTAATTTTTGTATGAGGACAGGACATGCCGAGAACAGATGTTGGGGTAAAGCAGGAAAGTGTTTCGCTTGTGGCGGTGATCATGTTCGTAAGGATTGCCCAAAGATGAGAGTTAGTCAGTCTGGGAGTAGTAGTCAACAATTCAGTGGCTCCAAGAGAGATGGTGACGGTCAGCCTAGAGTTTGAAGCAGTGCACGCGTGGCGGTTAGCTATCGCGGAGTTTTGAGGCCTATCCGAAATAGGAAGGTATATTCTTATATATATATATATATGTAAACTATACCGTTGCTACTATTACCGATATTATGAGTACGCGCTTTAATCGTTAGCTCACGTGCATTCATACATACGTTATATGGTGTATTGTGTATTGTTGGTTATTTGCTCGATCGGGAATAATACCCCAATGTGAGATCGATATATGATATGGTTTGTTCTGTAAATTACCGGAAGGTAATCGCACTTGGTATATGAATCCTTGTTTAGTCTATGTATATATAAGACTATGCTATATATAGAGTTGCGGTTTTGTGTGGTTACATATGAAGGCCATAGTATGTATATATATGAAGTACGAATTGTATAGTGGTACTTATCGGTTTGGTATGATGTTTGTATATTCTATGAGAATATGTTTTATGTAATGAGTAATATTACACTATATTGTTGTTAAGAGTCATTGTGCGAATAAGATATACACTCGACTTGTAAGAAGGTTGAAGGTTGCGATTTAGAGGATAATCATGGTTGCACGGGAGAGATAGACGCTTCACCGCGAGTGTTAAGACGTTAACGTTGTGTTAGGATGCTTAGTGTGTGCATTGGTTGTAGACTTGGTCTAGAGCTCAAGAAAGGATAGTTTTGAGGGGTATAGACGTTTCGGGCATTAGTAGCCTTGGCAATTCATTGTGATTACTAGGCACACGAGTTTGTCGTAAATATGATTGTTGTTTGTCAAGGTAATAGACCTTGTTACTTGGTCTGAATTTTTATTCAGTTATGTGCATTAGTTGTAGGAAACACCTACTTGATGCATTACATTGTAGTATACTAGATTCTCATTTCATCATTATTATCTCCTGCTCATTCATTACCTTAGCATAGGAGACTATTAAAGGATGCTTAAAACCTTTTTAATCATGAACCTTCGCATCCTTGCAACGAAAAGCTTTTGAAATCCAATTTAGCTGGTACCCTAAATTGGTGATCAAAAGAGGTTCGTTGGTGGACTAGGATTGGTAGTGAGTAGGTTAAACATTGACTATACCCGTTACCGAATGGAAAGAATTTTCAAAACACGTCATTAACGTGCTCTTATGTGTTATTACCCGCGATGGGAAAAAAATCGCGAGCGTGATTTACATGGTTTGAAATGCCGATTTGATTATCCTTGATTGGTTGGTAAATTGCTCCGTAGGCAATTATTAATTCTTGTAACTTAGAGTCTTTTGTTCTTGAATTTCATGATGTGCCCCGAAACAAATAGTTTCGGTAGTTAAAAGTGTTCTTATGTCGAAGTTGGGATTTTGCCTACATGTTTGGTCTAGTGTTGTTCGTACGTGTATTCGTGACTCAAGCATGAGTCATATTGTTCCCGATAGAAGGTGTTTGATGACGTGTCTATTGAGAATTGTAGACTTTTGAATCTGGATCATATTAGTTCGACCCTCGTGTACTTTGTGGTGATAGACTCAGAGAGCGAGTCTAGGTAGATGGTTTTGAACTTGGTGTATTGTGGTTTGTATCATGATTTAGAATTCGGGACGAATTCTTTTTAAGGTGGAGAGGGTGTGACGCCCCGCTCCTTCGTTATCTCGGTTTGCGTGCCTTACTTGCACTCCTTCCTTTGTCGACGGTATGTTTGGTTTGCGAGAGGGTCTAGATATGTTTGAGAGACCATATTAAGACCAAAACATTATTAGGAGACTCCATATAGTTGTTGACTTGCTAAAGTCACAAGTCGTGACTCGACGATCGTCGGAATGCGACGCGATTTAGGGTTGGCTTGTGTTTTGGGTTCGTGACCTCGGTTTAGGTCCTAGACCTCTTTAAGATGGTTTATTAACATGTTTAGATACCTTAGACTTCAAGTTGGAAGTGTTTCTTAAGCCTATCGATGATTTTGGAAGCTTTGGAGATACCGTTCGTCTCTATCGCGTAGTTCGGGAATCGAGTCGCGTAATCGCCTCTCCTTTGGGATTCTTATTCCCCTAGTTGTTATTCAACTTCCTAGAAGTATTTAAGCTTCTTCATTAGCCCTTAGACTTGCCTTTAAAAGTCTCCTTTCATCGCCGCTTGATTTCGAGTTCGTCGTCGCTTCGGTTGCACGTTGTTGCACCCCTTCCCGGTTTCGCTCCGAGTTGTTTCGGGAGTTGTTCGGGTGTGTTTTAGACTTGTTTTGAGTTGGGTTAGACCTTAGGATGGTTGCCCATAAGTTTGGGATCATTTAGATCAAGTTTAGACCAAGTTTTGGAGGTTCAGGAGCCGAGGCGGCCGCATGGGATAGAGTGAGGCGCCCGCCTCAGATACTGAGAGCAACCTGGTGCAGAGACCAAGTGAGGCGGCCGCATGGGTGAGGGTGAGGCGCCCGCCTCACCTGCAGAATTGTTACGGATTTTCTTCCCCTGCTTTGAGTTGTGACGTGTTTTACCTATTCTACCCTCCTTAAACCCCTCTAAACCCTTCCTAACCTCTCATACTTAACCCTAAACATGTCCTAACATTATTTAGAAGTTAATTAAGGTTGGATTAGAGCTTGATTATCCCTAATCTCCACTAATTGCACTTGAGAAATGTCCCTTGTGCCCTTCTTAATTTGGGGGTATAAATACCCACAACCCTTTGCAATTTACTGAAAACTCTTCATTTCTTCCTCTCATTCTTACATATTAGAGAGAGAGAGAGAGTCCAAGGGAGATTCAAGCCCTAGCTTCTTCTCTCTTCGATCCTTGATGATCCAACCACCCGATTCCCTTCAAACTTCGGATTCTTGAAGCTCTCGACGAGTAGAACGACTTCACCGATCGGATTTGTGTTCTCTTGAGTTTTCACTCAAGCTAGGTAAGTTACTTTCCTTTTGATTTTGGTTCATTGGCCCTAAGGAAAACAACTTGTGTGCTATTTGTGGGCAATGAACACTTGTATGCTATGTTTGCCCAATTTTGGGGATTTTGGAAGTATGATTTTGTTAGGGGCATTTGTAGAGTGATTTCTATGATTATTGAATATGTTATTACTCTTCATTTGATGTTTCTAAGCTTATGAGCATGCTAGAAATCCTACCTATATGCTATTTGGGTTTATTGTGGAATTATGCCTATGATTGGGGCTTTGGATGTATGAACTTCCATGATATCATGGGTAGGAACATTTAATTGGAATAATGTGATTTATGGAATGGGCTTTGAATTGTGTTGGGTTTTGTAATGAATTGGGGCTTGAGAAGTAAGCCCGAAATATTGGATACGTATTGTTGATAAATAAAGTGGGTGTGAATGTTGAAATTGGAGAAGCGCGTAAATGATGAAACCTAGCATTTAGACTCAACGGGGTCGAAATAAGTTCACTAGAGTGTTAATGAACTCGGGTTGAAGTCCTACGTCATTTAGGTTGTGTTGACTATGTCTATGATGAATTCGTGGATTTTAGGCTTGGGAAATAAGCCGGATTAATTTTGGGATAATTTCTATAACTTGAATGATGTGCTAAGTTTGGGTTGTATGAAAGGTGTATTTAATGAAATGCGATATTAAGACTCAATAGAGTTGTTATAGGTTCAATATTATGTTGGTGAGCCTTAGGCTAAAATCCTTGATGTTTGGGTTTGGTTAGTTTTGATTGTGAGTACTCAAACATCTTGAATTGTGTTCCATTGGTGACACCCGTGACATAGAAGCTTATTGGGGATTTAATTGGAGCGTGCTCAGAGCACGGAGCATTAGAGATCAACTTATGATCTCGTATTACCTTAAGAAATGATTACTTGAACGAGTTCTCTCCTAGGGAATTTGGTCGCGTGCACATGAAAGCACTTGCAAGAAAATGACTACGGCTTAATTTTAGTACCCTTGAGATTGGTCCGTGAATGCCTGCACGTATGACAATTGGGACTATGGTTGAGTCCTGTGCCTTTAAGCAACGCCTAAATGCTAAGTCTTGATTTATGATTGTTCTTAGACTAAAGTGATAGTCTTTGGTTTGATCTCGAGTAGAGGGTTATAGTAGACCTCACATTGTGATTTCTTGAGCTTATATGCTACATGCGATTTGTTGATGACTTAAGCATTATGAGTACCTCATTATGTGGTTCTTTGACTAAACTTATAAGTTGGTTGAATTTGTTAAGTACGTGCAAGTATGTGCATTGTTGAAATTGGTGTGTAGAGCTTTATGTCCTACTTGATTTGGTATGCCGCTATGGTCGGTCTTGGTTCTTGTTTGAGCATGAGAGTAATTATCTACTTGTGCATTGCATTGAGTCCAGCTGGCATTAATTGGTTTATTATTCAAGTCAGGGTGGGACGATGCATCGCCTTCACGAATTATGGGATTCGTGCTCGCTATGGATCGCCGCACTGACTCCACACACCCTCCACCTTGTTGGCCGCAGTGGGGAAGTAGCCCTTTGCCGTGACGCTAAGTGCCGCATTGGCTTGCTATTGAAGTTCGAGTAGCCCTCGACGGCCGATGAATTCACATAACATCGATGGCACGAACCAGTAACATTGTGTATTGCAGGAGCAACACAACGGAGCAAATTGGGTATCTCCTCTATCCCTTATGTGGCTTACTATGAGCACTTACATGAAAGATAACGTGATATGTGATTCATGAAGTTCGTGATACTTGATGACTTAATACAGTGTTATTGTTGGTCTATGATTAAGATGCCATGATTTTATATATGCTTGTGCATTATACCATGCCACGACATGTTATGCCATGCATTGCATTTAGTAACTTACTGGGTCATTATGACTCATTTCGTGTGTTTGTTTTCCTTAGTTTTTGCGCAAAGAAGCTCGTTAGTACAGCGTTGAAGCCTCGGCTTGATCGATAAATGTGGTCTTAGACGATAGCTTGGGTTTATTAGTATTGTTGTATTTTGTATTTTGTGAGATACGGTTGTGAAGTTATGTAAACTTTACTTGGGTAGTTGATAGTATTCTATTGTCGTTTATTTTGGTAGCCGACTTGTCAAGTTGAGCCGTTGTATTTATTAGAAGTTATTCCGTTGTCTTTCCGAGCAAGGTTTTAGCTCGCTTGTTCTAGTATTATGTTATTGCTATTTCTGTCCCGACAACTTTAGTCGAGAGACATTGGTTTAGTAGTTAGTATTTCATCCTTTACTCTTTTAGCTAATTTATTCCTCCGGCATGTTATAGCCGTAGAGTTGTTGTTCATTAGGTGGGGTTCTTGTTGCTTCGCCGGCCTTAGGTTGCCGATGGTTTGTTGACCGTCGCAATGTTGCGTCCACGCGAGTCGTAGATTTGTCGAGAGATAGTCGTCTCTCGGCCTTGTATTCCTTAGTTTAAAACTATAGGTTTTGGTCCCATTTATGATTTGCTTCATGATTTTAGTTTTTGGTTATTCGGTTTTGCCGTTATGGCTTTTCATTCCTGTTTAGAGTTTGTTGGTTCAACTCTGGACTCGCACTACTACGCTTAGCGGGTGTTTGTTCGTCTTTTAGCTTGTCTTGGCGGCACGACCTTGGGATTCCGCATTGGGGTTCGGGTCGGGCTGTCACATTATACGTGCAAATCTGGACCTGTTTGACCTAACGTATGGCCTGAGGAATTGTTCCACCATGCCAACCGAACATCTTGGGCATTATTCGGCCACAAGAACCGAACAATATGAAGGAGGTTCGGCCTCCACAACTGAACAGAGTGAATTTCCAACAAAACGGGATTTTCTACAACATTTGGCTGATTACGATTGTACCCTTACTAAACCTCTATCATTAGTGACTTTAACCACTTGTATTAGAGTCTTATTAGCCTAATCTAAGCCTAATCAAGATTGATAAACCTATTTCCTCCATTCATCTTGTGACAAGTGGATTTCACTCACGGTTAATTAAGCTGATCTATACTACATCAGTTGGAGACTTCTCATTTTACGATTCATTTCTTCACTTCGTCTTCTCTGGTCTAGGGAGAGTTCGTGCGTGAGAGTCTCGGTGAGATACGTGCGTGAGGGTTTGGCTTCCAAGAGATTCGAGACCCGCTTGCGATTCCGAGATCGCCGTTACGAAGCCGCCGTCGAGAAGAGCGATCGACACCGCAAAGTTTTTCTTGCTTCGTCTTTTGCTTGGCTTGAGGTAAGCTATCGATTTCCCTTAGGTCCATGTTATAGATAACATACTACCCCCTCTTGCTTCCCTTCTCTCATGTCTAAATCATGCTCTCCTTGATTTCTACCATGATAATGAGATGTTTTAGAGAGTATGAAAATTTGGGAATTATAGACCATGAATTGAAATGTTTTGATTTGGACACTAAGCCTAGAAGTAAAAGTGTTCTATACTACATTAGAAATAACTATTATTCTTGGGTCATAGACTTTCGACCATTATTTGGGAAAAACGTGATTCTAGGGTTCCATAAATTGGGGACTTGAATTTATTCTTGGCTATGGTTGTTATGTGGATTAATGACCTAGATTAATCGACGCGATAACTTAGAAAAGAGTTTGAATGCAAATAGTGTTTTAACTCTACAAGCTTGGATTTGTAGAAATGACTCAACGGAGTCGACATTAGTGAGCTATTGAACAATACCAGCTCAATGATAAATCCCCACGACGTTATTACATGCGTTCAACTAGAAAACTAATTCTAGACTCTTGAAATGTATTGACTATCATGCTTGTATCTTTATGACATGATAAATGCATAGTTGATATATTGAGTTCGCTCTGGTCGAGCTCAATCTTGCTTGTTTATTGATAAGATTATATACTTGTCTTGAACGAGGACGCTCTTGTCGGACTCGTTCCATACTAACCATTCTTGAGTAAATACTACTTGGCATTGCATGACTTTGTTTCTTTTTTCTTTCCTTGATTTTCTTTTAATTTTTTAATTTCTTCTCATACTTGAATTTTCTTATGTTCTTTTTATATTTTTCTTGATTTTGTTTTTTTATGTTCTTGATCATTTCTTATTTTCTTGATTGTTTCTTGATTTTCTTTTCTTTACTTTTGTCTTATTCTTGACTTTGTTTCTTTTTCTTTCCTTGATTTTCTTTTAATTTTTTAATTTCTTCTCATACTTGAATTTTCTTATGTTCTTTTCATATTTTCTTGATTTTGTTTTGTTATTTTCTTGATTATTTCTTATTTTCTTGATTGTTTCTTGATTCTCTTTTCATTACTTTTTCCTTCTTCACGATTTTCTTTCTTTTTCTTTCATTGATTTTCTTTTAATATTTTAATTTCTTCTCATACTTGAATTTTCTTATGTTCTTTTCATATTTTTCTTTATTTTGTTTTGTTATTTTCTTGATCATGTCTTACTTTCTTGATTATTTCTTGATTTTCTTTTCATTACTTTTGTCTTATTCTTGACTTTGTTTATTTTTCTTTCCTTGATTTTCTTTTAATTTTTTAATTTCTTCTCATACTTGAATTTTCTTATGTTCTTTTCATATTTTTCTTGATTTTGTTTTTTATTTTCTTGATCATTTCTTATTTTCTTGATTGTTTCTTGATTTTCTTTTCTTTACTTTTGTCTTATTCTTGACTTTGTTTCTTTTTCTTTCCTTGATTTTCTTTTAATTTTTTAATTTCTTATCTTACTTGAATTTTCTTATTTTCTTTTCATATTTTTCTTGATTTTGTTTTGTTATTTTCTTGATTATTTCTTATTTTCTTGATTGTTTCTTGATTTTCTTTTCTTTACTTTTGTCTTATTCTTGACTTTGTTTCTTTTTCTTTCCTTGATTTTCTTTTAATTTTTTAATTTCTTCTCATACTTGAATTTTCTTATGTTCTTTTCATATTTTTCTTGATTTTGTTTTTTTATTTTCTTGATCATTTCTTATTTTCTTGATTGTTTCTTGATTTTCTTTTCTTTACTTTTGTCTTATTCTTGACTTTGTTTCTTTTTCTTTCCTTGATTTTCTTTTAATTTTTTAATTTCATCTCATACTTGAATTTTCTAATGTTCTTTTCATATTTTCTTTATTTTGTTTTGTTATTTTCTTGATTATTTCTTATTTTCTTGATTGTTTCTTTATTTTCTTTTCTTTACTTTTTCCTTTTTCACGATTTTCTTTCTTTTTCCTTCATTGATTTTCTTTTAATATTTTAATTTCTTCTCATACTTGAATTTTCTTATGTTCTTTTAATATTTTTCTTGATTTTGTTTTGTTATTTTCTTGATCATTTCTTATTTTCTTGATTGTTTCTTGATTTTCTTTTCATTACTTTTGTCTTTTTATATTTTTCTTGATTTTGTTTTTTATTTTCTTGATCATTTCTTATTTTCTAGATTGTTTCTAGATTTTCTTTTATTTACTTTTGTCTTATTCTTGACTGTGGCGACCCGACCCGGATTCCGGAACTGAATCCCAAGGTCGAGTCGCTAGGACAAGGCAAGAAGAGGACAAGCACTTATAAATTAATAGTGCGAGTCGGACAGTCGAGCTAACAAAAGCTCGAAACACAAATATAAGGTCGTACTAAAATACGGGTTTACAAAATTCAGTATGCGGAAGCGACATGGAAAAGAAGTCCTGAGCTATGAAGCTCGAAACCAAGGCCAAAGAGACCAAGAGAGACATAAATCTCACGAAGGAAAAGAAAACTTCGCGTACGCAACATTGCGACGTTGGACAAACCATCGGCACTCCGGTAGCCGGCGTTTCAACAAGGGACCAACTGATATAACACTTACCCACGGCTAAAGCATGCCGGGGTTAACCAACAATGATAACAACTAGGATAGAGAAAAGCCCTGCGTGCAGCTCTGCGTGGGAGACAAGCGGATATAAAAACCAAGGCTACGAGCAACGACACAACACGTCGGCCCAAAGGAGAACCAAATCAAAACCCAAGTATTCTACCCGTAAAGTCTAAATAACCTTACAATACAACGAGCTCACAAGAATAGAAAAATATGATATACAAGTCAAGGATGCTAGATGAGATAGGAGTCACAAGCTACTACTCGGGGATATCGGCGCTACAATCACGAACACACGTACTAAGCTCGAGCTATCGATCAACGTGTCCGCTGCGGTCACGTACTATGCGTCCTCAATCGACTTCGCGCAACTAGAAAACAAAGTGCGGGATGAGTCATAATGACCCGATGCGTTACTACTAAACAATATGACATAATTTAAATATTGCCATAAGAGGAAATGATATCGTGTTACGACGAAGACCCAGTAAGTCGAGTTGTATCTTGTATGAAAATCGTTCCTTTACGAGACTACCAAGATGAATCGGGGTGAATCCCTGTTCACAAACAATCAAACAAGTCAGGAGGCAAGGCACAAGAATAATCATGATTATGGACGTATATCTTATTGTAGAACATCCCAAGTCTCTCATAGAATAATTAAGTAGAAGTATGCATATTTATAAATATACATATACCAAGTCTCTCATAGGATTATCAAGTGTAGGTATATAAACTCGTTTATGTACCAAATAATTCATTCATGGAAGTTTATCATGTAAGGGTATGCATATCTACATATATATACATATGAAGGCAATCATGGGGTAATCAAGTAGAAGTATGTATATCTACATATATATACACATGAAGGCAATCATGGGGTAATCAAGTAGGAGTATGTATATCTACGTATATACGTGTCATACAATTCACAGGCCTATCACGAATGTCAAGCGATCAAGAACAAGTATATATAAGCATTTAGTTCACATATTCATGATAGCACTTTGATTTCACGAGTACTAGAAGAAATCCACATATAAGAGGATATGATATAAATCTGGTGCCGCAATGTAGCTCCTGCAATATAAAATGTTAACGAGGCGTCTTTGTCGGATGTGCGAGATGGTACATCGACCAAGGATAGTATTATTCAAGCGCCCTAATGGTTACACAAGGTACTCTTCTCCAAAGTGATCAAGAATGGAGGGGTTTGCACGTTTCTGGTTCGGCAACCCATCACTATCACGAATCTCATGATTCGTAACGGTAGACGAATTGTCAACCAGGGAAGACAAGATAGGACAAGACAAGTATGCCAGCTGGACTTATTGGGGAAACAAGTAATGTTTACTTATTTAAGAAATCAAGCAAGGACGAGCACGGTAATAGCGATCGCATTCAAGTCAGGTGGGCATGTTATTCTTTACGACTAATAATCAAGCATGATCATGAATTAAATTAAGAATCTCGAAACTAGTATTCTAGTTAAACGGATTTCAAGCGTCGTAGGGGTTGATCGTTGAGTCGGTATTGTTAAATGACTCACTAGCATCGACTCCGTCGAGTCATTTCTATAATTCCAATCAAATAGAGTTTGAACACTATATGTGTTCCAAGACTCCTTTCTATGTTCTTGTTTGAGGCATAGCTAGGTTCTCGTTCCATTTAGGAACCTTAGTTCAAAATCACTAAGTCAAGTATAAAAGGCGGAAACCTAAGTTGATTATTGTCCAACCAAGCTTAGTTCAATTTCAAGTTCGTAATTCCATTTGTTAATAGAATCATAAATCAAAGCACGTTGATACTCAATAAGAGGATAATTATGAAGATAAGACACACAATATGCTTAAAGGTCATAATCTCAAGTAGACATAGAGGTTCATGCATCATTCACAAACAAACCTTATCAAGCTCAGTTCCATAAAATCATAAGATAGATAACATTATAAAATCCCCTCGAGGTTCCCTAAGAGCTAAAGATCAAGCATGCACTCTTGAAGGACAGAAGACTTAAGACAACTCAAGATTCATCAATTAACCATGTGATGGTACTTCATAAGTCCATCACAACACACATGACTTGGATGACCATTCAGTCATCTTTGCGACAACTCAAGATTCTCATCATAGAGGGTACTAAGGCATACACGATTCAAATATCCTTCCTAAGGGAGAATTGTCACGATGAAATCCCGGATTTTCCAAGGATGTTAACAAGGTTCCCAAGTAAAGTCACATATTACATTCCTACGAATCTTGGGACTTCATTAAAAGTCCAACTAGTATTATTGGTTCTAGTTCATAATTGAACCAATTCAAAACGTCTTTCATTCGAGTTACGCATTCTCGACTCACACATAAACCATCCAAGAACTAGCGATAATCTCGCACTTAACATCATTCAAGAGACTCAATTAGAGTCCTAAGCCAATAATCAATCTTATTACCAATTTGGTCTCACCCGAGCAATTCTCAAAATTTCGTAATTGAGATTTAATGAACACAAGAAGATATAGGAATTTATCCTAAGGTTCAAATAACAAATTTTATAATTAATTGACTTCATTTTGATCAAATTACAAAGTACCAATTTCTAGTTCGAGGCATAAATTCGGGATTTACAATTTATCCGGGTTTCTAACCCAACAAAAATAAATCTTAAATCATAACAATTCCAATATACTCAATAAACCCATTTGGTTTCAAACCCTAACCAAAATCTATTGATATCCATGAAAACATATCATTTTGACATGTATAACAACGATAAATCACAAGGAACAAGTCTCTAACAACCTATCATCAAGATGCATGTAGAGAGAGAAACTAGGGCTTAAGTAACGTACCTTAATCGAGCCACAAACGTCTAGGAAGTGGAAAACAAACCGAGGGGAAAGACTCTACTCGGCGAGGGCTTCGCGATGGCGGTCGCGGCTCGACAATCCGATGGCCGGAACTCCGGGAATCGGCAAATCTCCCATGGAAGCTCCTTCTCCCTCTCTCTCTAAAACTCATGGTGGATGATGAAAAATGAGGGAGGAAGAGGATGAAATTGGATCATAAAGGGTTAGGGAAGACAATCCTACCCTTCCTAGTTGTGGACAAGGCAAAGGGAGTGGTTAAAATGGGGGTAGGATAGGTTTTTCACGCTCAAAATCGCAAAATAGCAAAACTGCTCGTTGCTGTCAAAAGGGGGCTTGCGGACGCAAGGTCATCACTACCTTGCGACCGCAAGGTCACCAGAATGCTCCTCCCAAGTTTATGCCCTCCATGCGAGGGCAAGCCCAAACCACCTTGCGTCCGCAAGGTCTCCAGATCAAAAAGGCCTAAGATTTGGCCTAGAATGAACCCCAAACAACCCAAGCAATTCAAAGGGAACAAATCAACACTTAAAATACAATCAAACCTCTCCCGAGACACGACTAAATGAAGGGAACAAATGTCGAGAACAACATAAACAACTAGTGATCGTCAACCGTTCAAACATGAACTAAACAAAGATATTACAAGCATAGATAAGCACTCTTAAGTATGTCAAGGACTAGTATACATGTCTAAGACTCAACTAACACCTCACGAGTCCCACAGACACGAAACAAGGCAAGGGAAAGCAAACCGAGAGACCCTCAGAGTCAAAAGATCAAATGGGGTAACAATGCTTCTAAATTCTCAACCGATCGTACTATGACCAAGATCGATGTTATAAAACATACGAGAGGGGTTATGATATAGACTAGAGTACTCTTATAAGGTCCAACAATGATACACGAGTATAGAAACTCGAAAGACACAATACACACAAGGTTCGGTTTCACGTAACGCGATAGAGACGAATGTGATGCGTTAAGCATCAAAGCAAGATTAGACTTAGGGAATATATTCCCTAGGGAGTTTAATACTCAAAGCATATTCAATATACTCAAGTGATGACCTAGGCTATGATTGAGGTCACAAGAGAGAACTTTGTGAGAGGACACTCAATCGAGTCGGCTTCCGATTATCGTCGACTTACGGTTTGTAACTTAAGCAAGTTAAAGTCTTAAGGTACATAAAGAACTAAAGTATAGGCCTATAAATGGTGTACCTACTCGCCTCAAGGTTATCGTATCAAGTGAGACACTGTGACGACCCGACCCGGACTCCGATGCGGAATCCCAAGGTCGTGCCGTCAAGACAAGCTAAAAGACGGACAAGCACCCGCTAAGCGTGGTAGTGCGAGTCCAGAGTTGAACTAACAACACTAAACAGGAATGAGAAGCCATAACGGCAAAACCGAATAACCCAAAATATAATATCTGCGGAAGCGAATCATAAGTGGGACCAAAGCCTATAATTATAAACTAAGGAATACAAGGCTGAGAGACGACTATCTCTCGACAAATCTACGACTCGCGTGACGCAACATTGCGCACGGACAACAAACCATCGGCAACCTAAGGCCGGCGAAGCAACAAGAACCCAACCTGATAAACAACAACTCAACGGCTAAAACATGCCGGAGGGACAGTTCAACTAAAAGATTAAGGGATTTAAATACTAATAACTAAACCAAGGACTCACGACTAAAATCGTCGGAGATGACAATACCAACAATACTAGGACGAGTGAGCTAGAGCATGCTCGGAATAATAAAAGGGAACAACTCATAAGAGATACAACAGCTCGACCAAACAAGTCGGCTACCAAAATAATACAATAACCAAAACTAACACAACTACCCAAGTAAAGTTTACATAACTTCACGTCCGTATCTCACCAGATGACAAATACAATAATACTAATAAACCAAAGCTATCGCCCGGAAGTCCACCAGCATCGATCAAGCGCCGAGGCTTCAACGCTGCACTATCGAGCTTATTGCAAAAACTAAGGAAAACAAACACACGAAATGAGTCATAATGACCCAGTAAGTTACTAAATGCAACGTATGGCATAGCATGGCGTGGCATGGCATAATGCACAAGCATATATAAAATCATGGCATCTTAATCGTATACCAACACCAAACCTGTATAAAGTCACCGAGTAGCATAAACTTCATAAATCACATAGCACATTATTTTTCATATAAGTGCTCATAGTAAGCCACATAAGGGATAGAGAAGATACCCAAATGGCTCCGCTGTGTTGCTCCTGCAATACACAATGTTACTAGTTCGTGCCATCGATGTTTGTGAGTTCATCGACTATCATCGAGTTTTCACTCGATATCAATAGCAAGCCAATGCGGCACTTAACTGATACGGCAAAGGGGCTACTTCCCCATTGCGCCCACAATGGAGGGGTGTGGAGTCCCTGTGCGGCGATCCATAGCGAGCACGAATCCCATAATTCGTGAAGGCGATGCATCGTCCCACCCTGACTTGATAAACAAACCAATTAATGCCAGCTGGACTCAATGCAATGCACAAGTAGATATTTACTCTCATGCTCAACAAGAACCAAAACCAATCATAGCGGACATATCAAATCATGTAGGACATAAAGTTCTACACACCAAATTAACAATGCACATATTTGCACATACTTAACAAATTCAACCAACTTATAAGTTTAGTCATGGAACCACATAATGAGGTACTCATAATCCTCAAGTCATCAACAAATCGAAAGTAGCATATAAGCTCAAGAAATCACAATATGAGGTCTACTATAGCCCTCTACTCGGGGTTAAACCAAAGACCATTATTTAGTCTAAAAACAATCATAAATCCATACTTAGCATTTATTCTCACTTAAAGGTACACCGGACTTCAACCAAAGTCCCAACGGTCATATAAGTTTGACTTCTTCAAAGTCAATCTCACGGGTATCAAAACTAAGCCGTAGACATAACCTCGCAAGTGCTTTCATGTGCACGCGGCCCAATTCCTAAAAGAGAACTCATTCAAATAATCATTCCCTAAAGTAATACGAGGTCATAAGTTGATCTCTAATGCTCCGTGCTCTACGAGCACGCTCTAACCAAATCCCCAATAAGCTTCTATGTCGTGGGAGTCACACATGGGACACAACTCGGGATGCTCGGGTACTCACGATCAAAACCAACCAAACCCGAACATCGTAGGATTTCAACCTAAGGCTCACTAACATCTTATTGAACCTAAAATGACTCTATTGAGTCTTAATATCGCATTTCATTAAATACACATTTCATACAACCCAACATAGCACATCATTCAAGTTTATAGAATTGTCCCAAAATTAATCCGGGCTTATTTCCCAAGCCTAAAATCCAAGAATTCATCATAGACATAGTCGACGAAACCCAAATGACGTAGGACTTCAACCCGAGTTCTTTAACACAATATTGAACTCATTACGACTCCGTAGAGTCTTAAACACTAAGTTTCATTCTTAAACCTTTCATCCATGTCAACACTAATACCCACTTTATTTAACAACAATATATATCCGATAATTCGGGCTTAAATTCTCGAGCCCTAAAATTCACAACAAAATCCCAACATAAATCAAAACCCATTTCATAAATCTCAAT
The DNA here is from genome assembly GCA_013146195.2 of Codonopsis lanceolata. NCBI lineage: Eukaryota > Viridiplantae > Streptophyta > Magnoliopsida > Asterales > Campanulaceae > Codonopsis > Codonopsis lanceolata. The sequence goes on from CM028377.1 coordinate 43,594,282, forward strand.
ATCCCACTTAAATGTTCCTACTCATGATATCATGTGAGTTCATACATCCAAAGCCCCAATCGTAGGCATAATTCCACAATAAACCAAAATAATATGTAAACATGATTTCTAGCATGCTCACAACCCTAGAATCACAAGATGAAGAATAAACATATACATCAACAATCATAGAAGTCATCTACAAATACTCCTAACAAGTTCATACTTCCAAAATCCCCAAATTGGGCATACAAGGCATACAAGGTGTTCATTGCCCACAAATAGCATACAAGTTGTTTTCCTTAGGGCCAATGAACCAAAATCAAAAGGGAGTAACTTACCTAGCTTGAGTGAAAACTCAAGAGAACACAAATCCGATCGGTGAAGTCGTTCTACTCGTCGAGGGCTTCAAGAATCCGAAGTTCGAAGGAAATCGGGTGGTTGGATCATCAAGGATTGAAGAGAGAAGAAGTTAGGGCTCAAGAGTCTCCCATGGAGTCTCTCTCTCTATAATACGTAAGAATGAGAGGAAGAAATGAAGAGATTTCAGCAAATGGTAAAGGGGTTTGGGTATTTATACCCCCAAATTAAGAAGGGCACAATAGACTTTTCCTTGCACAATTAGTAGAGATTAGGACTAATCAATCACTAATCTAACCTTAATTAACTTCCAACTAATGTTAGGACATGTTTAGGGTTAAGTATGAGTGGTTAGGAAGGGTTTAGAGGGGGTTTAATGAGGGTAGAATAGGTATAATTCGGCAAATCACAAAACAGGGCAAAATCCCGTAACAGCTTTTCTGGAAGTGAGGCGGACGCCTCACTCCCTTCCATGCGGCCGCCTGGCCCTTCTCTGCACAAGGGTTGCTCTCAGTACTTGAGGCGGGCGCCTCACTCCATGCGAGGCGGGCGCCTCGGCTCCTGAACCTCCAAAACTTGGTCTAAACTTGATCTAAATGATCCCAAACTTATGGGCAACCATTCTAAGGTCTAACCCAACTCAAAACAAGTCTAAAACACACCCGAAGAACTCCCGAAACAACTCGGAGCCAAACCGGGAAGGGGTGCAACAACGTGCAACCCGACAAACTAACTTCGAAATCAAACGAGCAATGAAAGGAGACTTTTAAGGTAAGTCTAAGGGCTAATGAAGAAGCTTAAATACTTCTAGGAAGTTGAATAACAACTAGGGGAATAAGAATCCCAAAGGAGAGGCGATTACGCGACTCGATTCCCGAACTACGCGATAGAGACGAACGCTATCTCCAAACTTCCAAATCATCGCTAGACTTAAGGAACACTTCCAACTTGAAGTCTAATGCATCTAATCATGTTAATAAACCATCTAAAAGAGGTCTAGGACCCAAACCGAGGTCACGAACCTAAAACGCAAGCAACCCTCAATCGCGTCGCATTCCGACTATCGCCGAGTCACGACTTGTGACTTTAGCAAGTCAACAACTATATGGAGTCTCTTAATAGCGTTTTGGTCTTAATATGGTCTCTCAAGACATCTAGACTCTCTCCCAAACCAAGCATGCAGTCAACAAAGAAAGAAGTGCAAGTATAGCACGCAAACCGAGATAACGAAGGAGCGGGGCGTCACAGACACGAGGTGAAATGGTCATTCAATCCGCAAAACAAGTAACTCAAACACGTGAAGGTTCGGGGTCTTACATTGACTTTGTTTCTTTTTCTTTCCTTGATTTTCTTTTAATTTTTTAATTTCTTATCTTACTTGAATTTTCTTATTTTCTTTTCATATTTTTCTTGATTTTGTTTCGTTATTTTCTTGATTATTTCTTATTTTCTTGATTGTTTCTTGATTTTCTTTTCTTTACTTTTATCTTATTCTTGACTATGTTTCTTTTTCTTTCCTTGATTTTCTTTTAATTTTTTAATTTCTTCTCATACTTGAATTTTCTGATGTTCTTTTCATATTTTTCTTGATTTTGTTTTTTATTTTCTTGATCATTTCTTATTTTCTTGATTGTTTCTTGATTTTCTTTTCTTTAATTTTGTCTTATTCTTGACTTTGTTTCTTTTTCTTTCCTGGATTTTCTTTTAATTTTTTAATTTCTTCTCATACTTGAATTTTCTAATGTTCTTTTCCTATTTTCTTGATTTTTTTTTGTTATTTTCTTGATTGTTTCTTGATTTTCTTTTCTTTACTTTTTCCTTCTTCATGATTTTCTTTCTTTTTCTTTCATTGATTTTCTTTTAATATTTTAATTTCTTCTCATACTTGAATTTTCTTATGTTCTTTTCATATTTTTCTTGATTTTGTTTTGTTATTTTCTTGATCATTTCTTATTTTCTTGATTGTTTCTTGATTTTCTTTTCTTTACTTTTGTCTTCTTCTTGACTTTGGTTCTTTTTCTTTCATTGATTTTCTTTTAATATTTTAATTTCTTCTCATACTTGAATTTTCTTATGTTCTTTTCATATTTTCTTGATTTTGTTTTGTTATTTTCTTGATTATATCTTATTTTCTTGATTGTTTCTTGATTTTCTTTTTTCTTCACTTTTTTCCTTCTTCATGATTTTGTTTTTTTTTTTTTCTTTCATTGATTTTCTTTTTAATATTTTTAATTTTTTTTCTCATACTTGAATTTTCTTATGTTCTTTCATATTTTTCTTGATTTTGTTTTTGTTATTTTCTTTGATCATTTCTTATTTTCTTGATTGTTTCTTGATTTTCTTTTCTTTACTTTTTCTTCTTCTTGACTTTGTTTCTTTTTTCTTTCCTTGATTTTCTTTTTTAATTTTTTAATTTCTTCTCATTTACTTGAATTTTCTTATGTTCTTTTCATATTTTTTTTGATTTTGTTTTGTTATTATTTTGATCATTTTTATTTTCTGATTGTTTCTTGAATTTTTCTTTTTCTTTTACTTTTTTCTTTTCTTCTTGATTTTTTTTTCTTTTCTTATTGATTTTCTTTTAAT
>CM028377.1:43597306-43775826 GCA_013146195.2 Codonopsis lanceolata
TGCTTTAGAAACCTCTTTAGCAATAGACTAAGTAAGAGTACTAACCTTTAGGTCTTCAGGTAAAGAGAACTTCGTCTTCAGATTAGTCTATCTTGGGTCTCTAGGTATGAGAAATATTAACAAAAATATTAAAATGTAGGATCAATCATACCAAGATTTCTCCTTAAATAAGCAAACTGGTGGCATCCGGTGGTTTTGTGAGAATGCGCCCAATTGATGCTCGGTTGGAACATATTCGGGCGATGTTACCTTTCCACATGATCTTTGAGAAAATGATAACGAATATCAATGTGCTTTGTCTTTGAATGCATCTTGGATTTTGGAGGCGAGATAGGCGATGTGTTGTCACATGATTGGAGTTTCGAGTCTTGATGTTGTAGTCCACTAGTTGTTGCTTCATCCATAGCGGTTGAGAACAACAGTTTGCGGCAATATATTCTTACGTGGTTGAGTTGCCAGCGATCCTTGTTTCTTGCAAGACCATGAGGCATGTTTCCAAGAAATTGACAAGTCCCAACGGTGCTTCTTACGCTCACTTTACTGTTGCATAATGCATCAGAGTATCCAACTAGATTGAAGTTGTTGGTTTTGAATACCTGAATTTGTTGTTTTTGAAACATATCGATGATACGTTTGGCGGCAAGCAAATGTGACTCCTTTGGATACACTGAAATCTAGCACAAACACAAAACAAACATAATGTCGGGTCTACTAGCGATAAGGTAAAGAAGTGAACCTATGATTCCTCGATACTTGGTCATGTTCTCTTGCTTTCCCTTTTCATCTTTGTCAAGATGGCGGTCGGTGGACATTGGAGTTTCAAATCCTTTGGTGAATCAAGACCAAACTTCTTGATTAGTTCCTTTGCATATTTGGTTTGGTGATGAAGATTCCATCACAGTCATTGTATCTGAGTTCTAGAAAATAGGTAAGTTACCCATCATGCTCATCTCGAACTTGCTGCATCGGCTTCTCGAATCTTTGCACAGGCTTTGGTTAGTTGATCCAAAGATGATGTCGTCCACATAGATTTGTACCCGAAGAGAATGGCCTTTGTGCTTGAGGATGAATAAAGTAGTGTCGATTCTTCCTCTCACGAATCCTTGTTCAATTAAGAACTTGGATAGAGTTTCATACCAAGCTCTAGGAGCTTGCTTCGAGCAAGTAGAGAGCTTTCTTGAGTCGGTAGGCGTGGTCGGTTTTCGAGATTGACAAATCACGGAGGCGTTCCACGTATCTGATTTCTTGAAGATCACCATTCGGAAAGGCACTCTTAACATCCATCGATACACTTTGAAGTCCATGAGCGAGGCATAAGCTAGAAAGATTCGATTGCTTCTAGTCTAGCAAGAGGCAAAAGTTTCATCAAAGTCAATTCCTTCTTCATTGGTAGCCGAGCAACCAATCTAGCTTTGTTTACGGTGACATTTCCATCTTCATCTCTTTTATTTCGAATACCCACTTGGGCCGATTTGGATGATCGGTCGGTCTTTGAACTAAACTCACACCACATCTTTCAAGCTGGTTCGGCTCTTCTTGCATAGCTTCAATCCGATTATGATCTCGATAGCTTCATCAATCTTCTGGTTCGAGAGTTCGATACAAATGCATAAGCAAACAACGTTTCTTCTCGAACCTTATTTCTCGTCGGACTCTGAGTTGAGATCACCAATGATTTGAGAAATGGGATGATCTCTTGCTTCAATAATGGTTGGAGGAAGATCACTTGGTGGATTCTTCCCTTAAGAATTACGGAGTTGGTTGAGAAGGAGATTCACCAAAATGAGTTCGAGAAGAAATAGAGTCTTCAAACTTTCATTTTCGGTGAACAAGAAGGATGAGAGATGCAGTAAAGGTGCTTGGGGTAAGCAGAAGAGATGGGTTCGAGGTCAACAGAGGAGTTGTTATCGGTATCGGTAGAGGTCTCTTCTCCGGTGAAGATTACCAATATTGGGATCTGCGGTTGCCGTTTTTTCGATAAGGTTGGAAGTAGATCTTGTATTTGTACTGTCTCATCATTATCGAGAATCATTAGCAACGTTCGAACCCTTCTAGGCTCTAACAAGTCATATTCATCAAAAGAAACATGCCTGATTCTAAGATTTTTAAAGTTAGATTTTGAAAATGCGAAATGCTTTTGAATGTTTGGAATACCCAGAAAAATTCCTTAAATCGATTTTGCATCAAATTTTCCTCTATATTCTTTTCCATTGTAAAGAATAAAACATTTGATAGAAAGATTTTAAGAAATCCAATGTTTGGGGATCTTCCTCTCCATATTTCATATGGAGTTTTATTATGAAACTTGTTTACAGGGATCTATTCGGGTAAAACAAGCGGTATGGCTTTGCCCAGAAATATTGGAAGTTTAGCTTACGCGGCATTGTTCTAGCCGCTTCAATCGGTGTTACGTTCTTCCGTTCAGGCTACACCATTTTGTTGAGGAGATGCCGTGGCGAGAGAGTTGTGGCCGATCCCATGGTCATCGCGGTACTTTTCTACACCATTGTTTTTGAATTCGATGCCGTTGTGCGATCTTATGTCACAAATGTCTTCAAGCTTTTGAGTTTGAAGTCTTCTAAAAGTGCGATGACTAGATCATACGTTTCATCTTTAGATGTCATAGTTTCAATCAAGTGAATCTAGAGTAGTCATCAACTACTACAAGTGTGTACTTGTCTCAGAAATCTTGGTGTAGTAATAGGTCCAAAGAGATCCATATGCGAGAAGTTGAAGAGGTGCGTTTGTTGATAAAAGCAGGACTTTCTTTTGAAGGAAGACTTGGAAAGTTTTCCTAGTTGACAAGCTTTACAACTGTCATGATCGGCGGACAGAGTAGGTAGACCTTTGACAAGCCCATTTTTGGAGAGCTTGGAGAGGTGCTTGAAGTTGAGGTGGTGAGGCAGCTTGTGCCATAGCCCATTTGTGTCACGAACATTGTTGGCTACTAGACACGGGTTTGAGAATCTCCTAGAAGATTTAAGTCCACGACATAGGCGTTTCCTTGTCTATTGCCGGTCGGTATTGTAGAAACACGATTCTTGTCTTTGATGAGGCCTTGGTTGGAATTGAATTGGCATAGAAGTCCTTTGTCGCCAGTGCGATATGCTCGAGAAGATTGTGCTTTAAACCACTTACTAGAGAAACTTTGTTGATGGAGAGACTTCCTCTAGTAATTGAGCCATATCCAATTGTCTTTCCTCTTGCATTGTCTCAGAAAATAAGCGTGGGTCCTTTTGCTTCGACTATATACGTAAGAAGACTTACGTTCCAGTCATGTGTCTTGAGCGACCCTTGTCTAGGTACCAGATGTCTTTGTTTTCGATTCTATAGCCATGAAGCATTCACGTAAAGAGTTAAAGCAAACAAGGTACCCTTTATTTGGGTCTAAGGATTAGCAACCTTTTGCAACCCATACACCTTGACCTTGAGAGAACTAGGTCTCTCGGATCTTGGGTGAACCTTAGCGAGGCATTACGGTGCGGATGGCCTAAGCAATGGCAAGAATGACATAAATGGAAAGTCCATAGAGAGCTGTTAGAGTCTTGGTGAAGAGTGCTTATGATCATTCCTTTTCTTGACATTCATTTTCGGTTCGGCTTGCTTGTTGTTGACGGTAGACTTAATTGGTTTCTTTCGACTCTTCCTCCTAGGTAGGTTACCAGGATCTTAGCTTTAGCTTTTACGTTGAATACCTTTTCAGGGATGATTCGGTAGAATACCTTTAAGTTTACCTTCAATGAGGTAAGCAATTTACTTTGTTTCATAGACAAACTTGATAGTTACCGGTAGAGGTTTAGTAGGTCTACCGTCGGCGGACTTTGCTTGGCATGGCAGTCGTTCTTATGACTTCACTTTCTCTACCGTTATCTTCTCAGGTTTCTCATTTGAATCATTCATTTTGGCTTTTCCTTTCGAGCTTTAGGGTAAACATAAGGGACACTTGAGTAACCAAGGCCTTGTTTCCCTATATTTCCAAATGTCACGTTCGAGAGAAAGATATATCATTTGCGGTTTGGAGGATTCTCCTTTCTCTTTGTGAAGAGTTGTCGGAAGAGACACATATCTGAATATCTATGCTATGCTGTTTTATCATTGCTAGATTTTTGGCTTGTAAAGGATTTCTTCAAATGCATCCTTGGAACTATTCCGAGTCAATTGTCTTTTGCAAGGCAATTTTCTCTAGGTCTAGTCCTTTGATGTGCTCGGTCGAGACAGTCAATTTTGTCATGAAGAAATTTGTTTTCTTCCTTGGTTTGATACTCTCTTGTTGGCACTATTGAGAGTTTGAATCTCATTTGCCATCAAAGATTTCTCATTGGTGTAGTTTCTCACGAGTTCTTGGCCGATTTAACATAGGCTACTCTAAAGGAATTAAATTCTTCAAGCATATCGATTATCCTTGAGAAGTTCTTCCTTCTTGAAGCTATCCTTCTTGGTTTCATTTTTGTCCAAAGGACTTGGTGAAACTACAACTTCATTTTGAGTCATAGGTAGGACATGAATCATGAGCTATTAAGCATATGTTAGCTTGCTCACAATCCTCTTCCTCCTCTTACGAATCGGTTTCAAACCATGTAGCAACTTTGTTTATCTTCTATGTCTTGACCAACATACCCTTTTGTTTTTGAAATTTTCTAAACGAGGGTTTTCGGTATGCTTCAAATTTTGGCTTAGGACATTTTGAGGCAAAATGACCGGAGTTTCCTACGGTTATAACACACAAGCTCTTCCTTAGATGAGCTTTCACCAATCTTCTGAAAGGTTGTTGGTGAGTGTTCTTCCTTCCATATTTTGCAAATTTTTGAAAACGTTTAACAAACATAGCAAATTGTTCATCGGATAAAAAATCATTTTCACTTTGGAAGAAGTAGAAGGTTTGTTTTCAACAATGATTTCTTCTTGGACCATGGTGGCGAGGACACGATTACAGCTGTTTGTCTTGCTCTAGAGCTTGATTAACTTCAAGTTCATAAACCTTTAAACTTGCGTAGAGACTACGAAGAGTCATCTCGTTTAAGTTCTTAGATTCTTTCATAGCCGTGGTCTTCACATGCCATAAGCTACCTAGAGAGCCTAGAAACCTCATGTTCATTTCCTTTTTGTCATACGTTTTACCAAGAGAAAAGCAACTATTTATTACCTCACCGAATCGATCGTATGCTTGTCTCAAGGTTTCCTTAGGATCCTTTTTGAAAGAATCAAGCTACTTTGGATGTATGTATATTTTACATTTGTCTCTTGTGTCTTGGTCTCCTTCCAAGTATTCTACAAAGAGCTTCCCACATCTCTTTCGCGGTTGTACATCGAATCACTTTTTGGTATGTGCTTGTGTCTAGAAATTTGGTGATTATGTTGATTGCTTTCTATTCAAGTTCAACGACTTTCTATCGTCCTGTCCATTCGATTCTTCTTTTTGGAACTTGCGGGGTTCCAGCGATGGAGGCTAGAAGATTTGCCTTCATTGGTACATGTTGACTGCGGTGACACATTTCCATAACTTTGTCAATAGAGTTCATGAATCTCATTACTTTATCCTTCCATACATCAAAATGACCTTCGTCCAATATTGGGACGTGGTTAGCATTAGATGTAGGCGGCATATAGTGTGTTTGTGCCATTATGTCGTATCTCTCAAGAGTTTAATCTTGGAAAAACTTGTTTTCGAAGAGTAAGGCTATGATACCAATTGTGGGTCCCAATGAGCACAATAATAAGCTAGAAGGGGGTTGAATAGCTTATTAACACTTTAAAACTTTTAAAGTAAGTTCCTTGAAAGTTACTTGCAATCTATGAAAAGAATCAAGTAGCGGAAGACCTTCAAGAGAATTGTTCAGCTGCTGATAAGGACTACCGGTAGACCTTTTACAGATTACTTAAGTTACTGTGAAATGGATGAAGTAAACAATGAAACTAAGGGTTCAATAATTAAGCAGATAGTAGGAAATAACACAAGTATTTTGGGATGGTTCACACTATAATGAGTGCTACGTCCACCACCAAGGCGATCAACCTTGGATTTAAATTGTGCACTATGTTTTCCACTTAGATCAATTACAAAGAATATCCCTAATGGATCGTGTACAAAATATTGACTTGTGTTTGGGTCTAGGGAATTAAATATCTGTAAATACAAGATATTTAATTAGATGTGAATATAGTTAATGGAAGTAAACAACAAGAAGAATAAAACAATAAATGTTGAAGAAGCGGCTTCTTGTTGTTGGCGAGGGACTTCTAGATCTGTTGAGGATCTATTGAATGCTTGGTGAAAGACTTGGAGTTGTGTAGATTCGAGCAATTCTTTAAGTGTTCGATTGATTACGTACTCTTGTATGTAGTTCCGATCTTTAATGGCGTATTTAAAAGCGAGATGCACTTCAAAAGATCCGTTGGAGAAGGCGAAGACTTCAACGACTCTTGTCATAAATGCATTAAATGCATGGGTCGATCAAGAATTTCGTCTTCACAGATAACTAGAGCGAGATAATCATTTAGAGATCTTCAAAAAGGTGGGCGATTTGGTGTCGATCGAGAGATGAAGCGAAAGTAGGGGGATGCGCTTTGCTTTACTCATTCGGGGCGAAAAGTATTCTGCTTTTCGGAAAGTTGCTTCGGCGGCTTGACATGTCGGAAAAGACTTGGATTAATTCAAATAATATATGAGAATAAGTTTGAATTAATCCGGTAGCTGATCTGGAGAGGACACGTAGAAGCGAATCAGGTGGACACGAGGTCTACCGATCTTTAAGCTTTGAGTAGGTCTTCCGGTGAGAGAAGTGGTCTTCCGATGAACCTGAAAAAGTCCTACAAAAACTATACAAGGCAAAGTTCTATACACAGTTGTCACGCTAATCGATACGCAGCCCGATTAGCCACTGAAGTATAAAACTAATGTAATGTACTGATCATATATAAATTTAACATAAGAATCAACACAAACACTTTGTGTAATATTTTCCCAACGGAAATTATCTGCTACATGCATCATCATTCGGAGATTGACCATTCTTGAGGTAGGGGGATTCTTAGTTATAGATGTTTCATTCATTTTTTTTATTTTTATAAGCGGGACGACTGCGGAATTTTATTAAAATAAAAAGTACAGTAAAAAAGGAGGGGACAACCACCTTACCCGAAATAGGGGGACAAAGGAGTCGACCTCGAAATGTGAATACAAAAGGAAATAAAACAAAGAAAGTTATGTGAATATAACAATGTTTCATTCATTGTTGTTATTCCTATCAAATTGTTGTTTATGTTTTATATGATGTTCTTTGATGAAAGTTATGTGTATGATAGTTTGGTATTTAAAGGATGATTGTTGTGTAGAAGTATTGTCAACTTTGTGTTCTTGAATTGGTGTTCTTGGCAAATTTGTAAACATTCGGTTGGGTCACTCGAAGAATTCTGTAAACGTTCGGTTGGGTCACCCGAACAATTCTGTAACCATTCGATTGGGTCACCTGAACATTTCTGTAAACATTCAGTTGGGTCACCCAAACATTTCTGTAAACGTTCGGTTGGGTCACCCGAACATCTCTGTTAACATATTGAAATGTGGTAGTATTTGTGGGAGTTATGTTTAGAAAACTATTGTGGAATTATTGTGAATTATGTAAATAAGTGTGTTAGGTAATAGTGACTTTATTTCACAAGTCATTGTATCCTACCTTTAGCATTATTATTTTTAGAGTAATCAATTATGAGAATTATTGGGCTTTGTGAATAATCAGATTTTGGCAAATGTGTTTGGAATTAATTGTGGGATCTTGTGAATAACACTTTGTGATTATGTTGAGCGTCAAACGACCCTCTAACAAGAGCACGCAGCGGAGTGCAGTACCGGTTAGTAGCGGAGTTTGATTGGGCTCAAGCCTTCAGTCACGACCATGACTGAGGTTTAAGGCTACCTTGTGGTTTTTAGGTAGTATCTTTGTAGATCACGACTGCCGGGGCCCGCATTCGAATTCTTGGGAAATTGTTAGTTACCATCTATGATTGTGTTCGAGATATCAAGTGGTGTATAGGGTTTACGGTTGATTGGAGATGTGTCTCAATCCAGTACACTACTTGTATGAATACTTATCTTCATGTGACCTATCATGTAATGTGTGAATATCCTTTTATAGTTTGTGGAAATTATGATTTTCTTGTGTATGCATCGCTTATATACATGGCACACTCTTATGTTTCATACACGCATGACATATATAAGTACACCCGAACCCTGCTGAGTTTCGACTCACCCCATCCTATTTGTTTTCCTTAGATCAAAGCCAAGCGAAGCATTGAGCGTCAGCGGCCTACAGAGTGCTAGATTGGGTGATGAAAATGAAAATGAAGTTTATGACTTTTATTAGAAAGACAATCATTACAATGAGTGGGAGCAATGTCTATTGCTAAACCTAGGCTAGATAGTATCTGACTTTGGATGGGGCCAGACAGATGTTCAAGACAATGATGCCAATCTTGGTGAGACCTTGGTGCTAGGATAAGCTGAGGGGCGAGGAGAGGGAGCTGTGGTCGGCCATTCATATACACCATCCTTAGACTGTCCAGTCAGTAGTATTCTCCCTGTCAATAGATCCTTCACATGAAAAGAAGATGGTAAGAACTCAATAGACATATTATTGGATATGCAAAATTGAGATATGTATATGAGATTATGTTTCATGCTAGGAACAAGCAGAACATTTTATAAAGTAAAGTTGTGTGTGGGTGGGTGAAGGGTAGAAGAACCAGATTGGCAGATATGTAGGCCAGTACCATTACCAATGACCATGTCATCTGCACCCATGTAGGTGGAGTGAAGGCGGAGGTTGCCAAGGTAGTTGGTAACATGGTGAGAAACACCACTTTCAAGAAGCCAGCCTGGAGTCCCTATGTCCATTGTGGTTGCTTGATGTGCCCGTGGATGCCTTGTGTAGCCATTGGCTGAGTAGGAAGCAACGACCAAAGATATTGTGGTGACCAATTGAAAGTTGGGGCAGCGAGCAACCATGTGACTCCGTTGGCGACAGCCCTGACACTTACCAAGATAACGTTGTTGTTGGCGAGGAGCAGCACCCTAGGACTGAGTAGGTTGTCGAGGTTGTGTGGACAATGGCCGAGCATATGAGCTATTGGTCCTCGGTGTAACAAGATTGGCCGAAGTAGGGTGCGATAAGGTTGCTGGCTGAAACTGTTTCAAGAGCAGTTCTCGGTTGATGAGTTTTTCATGAAGCTCATCAAAGGATATGAGAGTGTCCCGGCCTTCAACCACATCCACAATGTGGCGGTAGTCATCATCCAGGCCACCGAGGATGATTTGAATAAGGTCCTTGTGGTCAAGTGGTTTGCCTAGAGCCACAAGTCCATCAGCCCGACTTTTGATAGAATGCATGTGGTTGGAGATCGACTGAGTGCCCTTGGATGCCTGCTTGAGGTAGTCTTCAATATGCTTGATGTGGCTGCGAGTCAGACGAGCATAGGTTTGAGCCAGAGTTTCCCATGCTTCACGTGTAGTGGCGGCCTGTTGGATTGTAACGACCCGACCCGGACTCCAATGTGGAATCCCAAGGTCGTGCCGTCAAAACAAGCTAAGGATGGACAAGCACCTGCTAAGCATAATGGTACGAGTCAAAAGCTGAGCCAACAAGCTCAAAACAGGAATGTAAAGCCATAACGGCAAAACAGAACTACAAAAACTAAAAATCTGCGGAAGCAAATCATAAGTGGAACCCAAGCCTTTAATCCTAGACCAAGGAACGCAAGGCTGAGAGACAGCTATCTCTCGACATATCTACGACGCGCGTGACGCAACATTGCGCACGTGCAACAACCCATCGGCAAACCTAAGGCCGGCGAATCAACAAAATACCAACCTGATAAACAACCATTCAACGGCTACAACATGCCGGAGGGACAAATCAACTAAAAGAATAAGAGATTAAATACTAACAACTAAACCAATGTCTCTCGACTAAAGTTGTCGGAGATAACAACAACAATACTAGATTAAGCGAGCTAAAACTTGCTCGGAATGACAACATGAATAACTTCTATAGATACAATAGCTCAACCATACCAGTCGTCTCCCAAACAACACAACAATATAATACTAATATAATCTACCCAAGTAAAGTCTACATAACTTTACATTCGTGTCTCACAATTAAATTATAACAATAACAATAATAACTCCAAGCTTATGGCCCGAAAGACCACCTGCTAGAAATCACTATCCGAAGTCGCCACGCATACTAATGGGATCACTACACACACTAAGGAAAACAAACACACGGAGTGAGTCATAATGACCCAGTAAGGTACTAAATGCAACTGTATGGCATATAATGTCATGGCATGGCATAATGCATAAGCATATATAAGAATCAAGGTATCATACTAGTATACCAACAATAAACATGTACTTAGTTATCACAACACATAATCTCTCATAAACCACATAGCATATTGTCTTTCACATAAATGCTCATAAGTAAACACGTAAGACCAGAATCCGGGCCCAACCCTCAATATTCAAACCATGGGTCCAATCCTCAAATGATCACAACTCATCAGTTTTCTTTAATGAGTACTTCGTTACATTCATCCAACCTTGGATGAGAAATAGGAGCTCGATATCAGGCTAGATGACGCTAATACGAGACTACATCCCACTATTGTCCAAATCGTGAGGAGAAAGGGAACCAATGCGGCGACTCATAGCGAATGTTTCCAAAGGCTATGAATCGTCCCATTGCCGACATAACGACCAAGACGCTAGCTGGACTCAACCCGAAATGCTCAAGTAGATATTTACTGGAATAAACAAATAAAGACCAAGTCCGTCACGATCGGACTCATCTAATCAAGTAGGTCATAATGCTCTACAAAACCCAATAAACAATGCACATCAATGTACACACTTAACATGTTCAACTAACTTGTAAGTTTAGTTCAAGAACCACATATTGAACTACTCATAAATCCTCAAATCATCACCCAATCAAGAATAGCATATAAGCTCAATAAATCACGATGTGAGGTCTACTATAGTTCCCTACTCAAGATTAAACCAAAGACTATTATATTAGTCTAAGAGCAACCACAAATCAAGGTTTCACATCCAGTTCACTTAAAAGCACACCAGACTCAACCACAGTCCCACTCGTCGTTTGTAATCGACACCCTCAAGACCATTCTAATGAATGACAAGACTACCCCGTAGTCCAAATCCCGCAAGTACTTTCATGTACACGCGATTGAATTCCCTAGAGTGAATTCATTCAATAATCATTATTAAATAGTACTCGAGACCATGGGTTGGTCGCTAATGCTCCGTGCTCTAACGAGCACACTCTAAATAATCCCCAATAAGTATCCATAACATGGGTGTCACAATTGGACACAATTTGATATGCTCAGGTGCGCACAAACATAACCAACCAAAACCCGAACATCGTAGGGTTTCAACCTAAACCTCATTATTATATTAATGACATTACAACGACTCTGTTGAGTCTTAATACTACATTTCATTATTTATGTGTTTCATAAACCCACAATTTAACACTCTATTCAAACATACAAGAAAATCCCAATATTCATTCGGGCTTGATTCCCAAGCCTAAAAATCCATATAACTCATCATAAACATAGTCAAACGGAACCCAAATGTCATAGGACTTCAACCCGAGTTAATTAAAACATTATTGAACTTATAATGACTCCGTTGAGTCTTACTATTAAGATTCATCCTTTACACAATCCATAAATCCCAACATTTCACCCGCTTCAATTTATAACAAATTCCAAAATAATTCGGGCTTAATTCCCAAGCCCTAAAATTCATAAAAATCTTAACAAAGGGACAACCCATTTCTCCCAACACACAATATCATTCAAATCATCCTACTCATGGCATTACCAAGTTCATACCTCCGAAAACTCACAAAATAGGCATACATGGCATACCAAGTGTTCATTGCCCACAAATAGCACATAGATTTTTTTCCTTAGGGCCAATGAACCAAAACCAAAAGAAAGTAACTTACCTAGCTCGGATAAAAACTCCAAAGAACGAAAATCCGATCGGTGAACTTGTTCTACTCGTCGAGGGCTTCATGAATCCAAAGTTTGAAGGCAATCCGACGGTTGGATCTTCGTGGATCGAAGGAAGAAGGAAGCTAGGGCTTAAAAAAACCCCAAGAACTCTTTTTCTCTCTAATACGTATGAAGGATGGGAAGAAATGAGGAGGATTTCTGAATTCTCAAATGGGTTTGGGTATTTATACCCCCAAAAGTAAAGAGGGCACAATAGGGATTTCCCTAGTACAATTAGTAAAGATTAGGAGTAATCACTCACTAATCTAACCTTAATTAACTTCCAACTAATGTTAGAACATGATTAAGACTAAGTATGGGAGGTTAGGAAGGGCTTAGAGGGGGTTTGATGAGGGTAGGATAGGTATTTCTTCTTAAAAATCAAAACACGGCAGAGCAGGGTCGGGGCACCTTGCGGTCGTATGGTCCCCCAAGCCATGCAGCCGCATGCTCCTCAGCACAAACCTTGGACAATTTCTGATGACCTTGCGGGGGCAAGGTCCTTCCCCCTTGCGGCCGCAAGCCTCCCAGACCAAAAAGGGCTTAGAATTCAACCCCAAATGACCCCAAACACTCAACCAAACTAAACAAGGTTCAAACTCCATTCAAAGTAGGCCTAGAACTCCCATAGAACACTCACAAACAACCCCCGAAACAACTCGGAGCGAAACCGGGAAGAGGTGCAACAACGTGCAACCGAAACGACGAATGAACTAGCAATTGAACGAGAAATGAAAGGAGACTTAAAGCAAGTCTAAAGGCTAAAGAAGAAGCTTGAATACTTCTAGAAAGTCGAATAACCACTAGGAGAGTAAGAACTCCATAGGAGAGACGATTACGCGACTCAATCCCCGAACTACGCGATAGAGACAAATGCTATCTCCAAAGCTTCCAACTCATCAATAAACTTAAGGAACACCTCCAACTTGAAGTCTAATACATCTAAAAATGTTAATCAATCATCATGTAGAGGTCTAGGATCAAACCGAGGTCACGAACGCAAAACGCAAGTAAACTCTCAATCTCGTCGCATTCCGACTATCGTCGAGTCACGACTTGTGACTTTAGCAAGTCAACAACTATATGGCATTTCTTAATAGTGTTTTGGTCTTAATGTGATCTCTCATACACATCTAGGAAATCTAACAACCATTCATATAATCAACAAAGGAAGAAATGCGAGCATGGTACGCAAACCGAGCTAACCAAGGAGCGGGGTGTTACACTCTCTCCACCTTAAAAGAATTCGTCGCAAATTCTAAACCATGACACAAAGCAACGATAGGTCTGCACTCAACCACAATACATCGAGACATCGATTACGGTGTCTCTTAATCCCGGGTGAACACTCGAGTTCAAAACCCCCAACTTGGACTCAAATATCCGAGTCTACCACCACAATATACACGAGGGCCAAACTCTAATAATCCAATTTCAAAAGTCCACGAACTCTCAATAGACGTAACAACATCAACACTTAAGATTGAAAATAATATGACTCATACTTGAGTCGCAAATACACATACAAACACACTATGCCAATCATGTAAGCACAACCCCAAATTTTAACATAAAAACACATTCAAGGACACTACAACATCCAACTACCGAAACTATTTGTCTCGGGGCTCAACACGAAATTGAAGCACAAGAGGTTCTAAGTTAAAAGAAATAATAATTGCCTATGGAGCAATTCACAAACGTGGTAGAGATAATTAAATTAACATTTAGGTAATGCAAATCACACTCGCGATTTCCTAATCACGGGTATGAACACATAAGAGCACATAATTGAAATGTTTCAAAAATTCATTCCATTTCCGTCCATTCCCTTTGGTAATAGGTATAGTCAATTTCTAACTTAATTCTTACCAATCCTAGTCCAACGACGAATACCTTTTGGTCACCAATTCAGGTTACCTACATAATTAGCTTCAAAAGTTTCCGTCGCAAGGATGCGAAGGTTCATGTATAAAAAGTTTTAAGCATCCTTCAAATAGTCTCCTATGCTAATGAAATGAATGAACAAGAGATAATAATTATGAAATGAGAATTATTTTAAAATGTAAATGCATCAAATAGGTGTTTCCTACGACTAATGCACATAACTGAATAAAATCAAGTCAAGTAACAAAGTCTATTACCTTGGAAAACAACAATCATATCTACCACAAAACTCGTGTACTTAGTACACTCAACCAAGATAACTCACTAGAAGTCACAAGGAACCGACACGTCTACTAATACCCGTAACGTCTATACTCTGCAAGACTATCCTTTCTTAAGCTCTAGACTAAGTCTACAACCAGTGCATACTCTAAGCATCCTAACACAACTTTAACGTCTCAACACTCACGGTAAAACGCCATACTTGTTCGTGCAACCATAATCACCCTCTAAATCGCAACGCTTAACCTTCACACTAATGATGTACATTCTACTTGCATAATAGTTGTTAACAATAATGTAGGATTATATTATACTATCCATCACATTACACATATCTCTATATGGCACACGAGTACAATACCAAACCAATTAAGTATCATCACACAATTCATACCTCATATATATATACATATACATATACATACACATACATACCATGGCCTTTTTATATAGCCATACAAAACCATATCTCTATATACAAAGCATAGTCTTATACATATATAGACTAACAAGAACCCACACACCATGTGTGATTACCTATCGGAAATTCACCAATAAAAACAATATAACAAACAAATAATACTCAATACACCATGTAATGTATGTATGAATGCACATGAGCTACCGATAAAACGCATACTCTTAATAACAGTAATACTAACAATAGTATGAAATGTATATATATATATATATATATATATATATATACGAGAGTATACCTTCCTAACTCGGGTAGGACACAAAACTCTGCAATGACAAGCTGCCACTTGCACACGGCCTATAATCCAGGTCGACCATCACCATCTCTCTTGGAACCATTAGATTGTTGACTAGTATTCCCAGATCGATTAACTCTCATCTTCGGGCAATCTTTACGAACATGATCACCGCCACAAGCAAAGCATTTTCCCTATTTACCCCAGCACCTATTCTCGGCGTGTCCCGTCCTCATACAAAAATTGCATATTAACTCATCACCTCGCCGTCTCCAACTAGAGGTAGACACATCACTCCGGTTACCAGAACGTATATTTCCGTGACTAACTGTCTGAGGTGCTGACTGCCCTCTATTACCTTCATTGCTCCTAATAGTCCTCGAGGTTCTCTTTTGAGCATACTCCTCGATGTCCAACTCCATCGCATACACACGATCCATAGCGCTTCGGTAATCCGTAAGCTGTAACGGAACGAGCTGCCTACGATATTTCATCCTTTGGCCCTTCACAAACCGTTGGGTCTTCCTAGCCTCATCTGGTACTAAGTAACCACAATAGCGAGCCAACTCCGTGAACTTCGCTGAATACTGAGCCACTGTCATAGCTCCTTGTTCTAACGCCATGAATTCCATCTCTCTTCTTTCTCGGCATCGCTTATAAAGCGTGCCATAAACTCCATCGTGAAGTTTTCCCACACTTGAGGCACCCCATGGTGTCTCCAACTATCTCGTAACACATGCAACTAATGGTCAGCCGCACCACTTAATTTAAAAACTGCTAGGGTCACCATCTCTTCTGACGTACATCCCATTACTGCAAAGATCTTCTCCATGCTTTCTAGCCAAAGTTCTGCTTTAGAAGCATCGGGTCCTCCATCGAAGCTCTCAGGTTTCAACTTCATGAATCTCGCAAGAATGGTAGAATCGTCTTCCAATCCAAACATCTATTGAGGAGTCACACACGGATCATTAAGATTTTCCCCTCTCTCGTTGCCACGAGCTGTACTCGGACGATGTCTACTAGAACTAGCTCCACGCCAAGTTCCCGACATTATACGCCTACAAGGAACACTCAACGTTAAAATTCTCAACAATAAACCCAACCCAAACTAGACAAGGAACCTATCCTGGCGAAATAACTAACCTATAGCTCTGATACCAAGTGTAACGACCCGACCAAGACTCCAATGTGGAATCCTAAGGTCGTGCCGTCAAAACAAGCTAAAGACGGACAAGCACCAGCTAAGCATAATGGTACTAGTCAAAAGCTGAGCCGACAAGCTCGAAATAGGAATGTAAAGCCATAACGGCAAAACAGAACTACAAAAACAAAAAATCTGCGGAAGCAAATATAAGCGGAACCCAAGCCTTTAATCCTAGACCAAGGAACGCAAGGCTGAGAGACAGCTATCTCTTGACAAATCTACGATGCGTGTGACGCAACATTGCGCACGGGCAACAACCCATCGGCAAACCTAAGGCCGGCGAATCAACAAAATACCAACTTGAAAAACAACCACTCAACAGCTACAATATGCCGGAGGGACAAATCAACTAAAAGAACGAGAGATTAAATACTAACAACTAAACCAATGTCTCTCGACTAAAGTTGTCGGAGATAACAACAACAATACTAGATTAAGCAAGCTAAAACTTGCTCGGAATGACAACATGAATAACTTCTATAGATACAATAGCTCAACCATACCAGCCGGCTCCCAAACAACACAACAATAGAATACTAATATAATATACCCAAGTAAATTCTACATAACTTTACATTCGTGTCTCACAATTAAATGATAACAATAACAATAATAACTCCAAGCTTATTGCCCGAAAGACCACCTGCTAGAAATCACTATCCGAAGTCGCCACGCATACTAACGGGATCACTACACACACTAAGGAAAACAAACACACGGAGTGAGTCATAATGACCCAGTAAGGTACTAAATGCAACTGTATGGCATATCATGTCATGGCATGGCATAATGCACAAGCATATATAAGAATCAGGGTATCATACTAGTATACCAACAATAAACATGTACTTAGTTATCACAGCACATAATCTCTCATAAACCACATAGCATATTGTCTTTCACATAAATGCTCATAAGTAAACACGTAAGACCAGAATCCGGGCCCAGCCCTAAATATTCAAACCATGGGTCCAACCCTCAATTGATCATAATATGGGTTCAATCCTCAAATGATCACAACTCATCAGTTTTCTTTAATTAGTACTTCATTACATTCATCCAACCTAGGATGAGAAATGGGAGCTCGATATCAGGCTAGATGACGCTAATACGAGACCACATCCCACTATTGTCCAAATAGTGAGGAGAAAGGGAACCAATGCGGCGACTCATAGCGAATGTTTCCAAAGGCTATGAATCGTCCCATTGCCGACATAACGACCAAGACGCCAGCTGGACTCAACCCGAAATGCGCAAGTAGATATTTACTTGAATAAACAAATAAAGACCAAGTCCGTCACGATCGGACTCATCTAATCAAGTAGGTCATAATGCTCTACAAAACCCAATAAACAAAGCACATAAATGTACACACTTAACATGTTCAAATAACTTGTAAGTTTAGTTCAAGAACAACATATTGAACTACTCATAAATCCTCAAATCATCACCCAATCAAGAATAGCATATAGCTCAATAAATCACGATGTGAGGTCTACTATAGTTCCCTACTCAAGATTAAACCAATGACTATTATATTAGTCTAAGAGCAACCACAAATCAAGGCTTCACATCCAGTTCACTTAAAAGCACACCGGACTCAACCACAGTCCCACTCGTCGTTTGTAATCGACACCCTCAAGACCACTCCCATAAATGACAAGACTACCCCTTAGTCCAAATCCCGCAAGTATTTTCATGTACACGTGATTGAATTCCCTAGAATGAATTCATTCAATAATCATTATTAAATAGTACTCGAGACCATGGGTTGGTCTCTAATGCTCCGTGCTCTAACGAGCACACTCTAAATAATCCCCAATAAGTATCTGATCGATGTTTTATTTAATCTTTTTCCTTGCAAGTGGATAAGACTATTATAGAATAGTATTGGAAGCAAGGGTCGAACCTACAGAGACAAGAGATCACGAACAGTGCACTTTATTGATAGCAAATTATTAATCTAAAGGGGTTTTTATAATTATTATATTTTTAAACTACTATTTATATTTAATTGTTTGACTAATTAGCAGTAATTACAGTTATGAAGATCTTATGGTGGGTGGCAATCTAGGATTCTGGGTTTCACTTGTATCTCCTTTATGTTCAATTTATAATAATTATCATTCAATTTTTTGGGTTCGTTTACTAAACATATATATAGCATGTTGAACTATTGGTTCAGCCCCCATCCCCGTAACATTCATCCATTCTATATCCTAAGCACATGAACTTTTAATCTAGCTGTCACCTAGATTATGATCTATCTGTCACCTAGATCATGTATCAACCTGGTCTTAACTTATCACTCTCGTGCATCGATAGGTCCAATTTATTGTGATGGTGAGCTAGTGTACGACATATGCACATTGGTCATGCAGTTATCCGCACCTCTAGGCCTTTATTATTTGCGATTACATTCATTTGTTCGAAGCGAAATAATATAGGGATTGATAAACACCACAATCAACAAGAATTGAATAAACATATATATGAATCAAAACATAAATTCGATACAAGTTACCTCACACCTCCTAGATTAAGGATGATTTAGTTCATCATAGACAATGAACAGCACATGGAGATGAACGGAAACATGATTTGATCTTCAATACTCGTAATTACATAATCTAACTATGTTATACAACCTAAAAACTATCTAAAATCTACGTAAAACTGTCTCCAGCCGTTTTTCTCTATCTCGCTCTTGGCATCCGAATTCAATTTATACCCGAGAGTTGTAATCCAATCAAAACACTAGTGAAAATACGAAAAGATCGCATTCTGATCACCTTGCGGTCGCAAGGTGTTGGGTACCTTGCGTCAGCAAGGTCTCCAGTAGCTCTGGCCTTGGTTTTCTGCCTTCTTTGATATTCTGCCTACCTTACGGGGGCAAGGTGCAGGTACCTTGCGACGCAAATCTCAATTTGGACTTCCTTCGTTTTTCTTCATTTTTCATCTTTGGCCCTTCTTGGAATTTGCATATAAAACCACGGTTTTGCATATTTTCACTAAAAACCCTGAAACTTACAAAACTCACCGAAAACATATATCAGTAGCCAAAAGCCTCGTGAAATAGCATAATTTAAGTCATAGAAGCATATAAAATCGACGTATAAAATACATCGATCAAATACCCCCAAACTTAAACTTTGCTCGTCCACGAGTAAACAATACTTATAAATACAAAAACATATAAATAACAAAAATGAAAATCTTTTTGGAGGGTGACACTATTTACACTCCTCTATAAACCAACAAACTCAAGGAGACTCTTTCGAGTGACTCGACTAAGCAGATAAATACAAAAACTGATAAATACAAAAGCGGATAAAAAAACTTTACTAAAATAAAACAATAATATTTTTGTCTTCAACCTCAAGTTATATAGCATGACATGCAAAGCAGTCTCAATTTGATGCTCACCACATATATGCAGGCTTAATCAGATAAAACCAACCGATCTTTTCTTAAAGCTGCTACTACTTCTAATTTCTCCGTGTGTGTGTGATCCCTAGTCTTAGAGAATATCTTAACTAAAACAGTTTTATTAGGCTAAGCACCACATTCATATGAAAATCAAAGTTTAATAGAAAATCATGCATTAGGAATTATGAGATCTACCATCCAAACCCGGTCAGTTACAGAAAGAAAGGTCCCAAGGATTTCAAAGACTTATACATCCATCCCATGCACTTCTATGTATGACATACAATGTTCTCCTATCCCAATGACTTGTAATAGCTAAGATTATGCTAACACAGTGAGCTTTTAGGGCGAATAATAATGAACATGAAGTGTTTGATCAATTTCATATGACTCACTTGACAGTTAAAACAACATAAGCATTGGCAAGAAGATCATTAGGTCTTTATTTAGCTTGTAATGTAAGGCCAAGGTGTTGGGGGATTTGATGGAAAGGGATTGGAATTCAAAGTGAGAGAGTAAGACTACCCTTTATCCCTCATACTTCCAATCAAAAGGAAATTTTCCCTATTTAGGCTAGGACCTGCAAAGACTACAAGTGGAGGGGTGCTTTTTTTACTTTTCACTTTTCTTCTTTCCCCCAAACTTGTTTTGGGCAACATATACTTCTAAAAATATCACATCATTCTTATCAGCATGATTTTTATGACATATTTTCACTTGAAAGCTATGCTTCGATTTGAATCTTTGTTACACTCTTCTTCTTCCATTTCATTTTTCGTCGACACATAATTTTTCTTTTCTTTTCTTTTTCTATATATTTTTTTCTTTTTTTTTTTCGACGACGGAAAGAAGAAGCCTTCCGAAAAATAGCCCAACTGAAAAGAATTGGTCCTCTAAAATCAATTTCCCCACCCACATCCTACTCTCTTAAAGGGTAGGCTAAAAGTCTATAGGCTTTAGGGTTAAGTTAATATGGGTAATAGAAACGATGTCGAATGGGGGTTTAAATAGTGTGCTTGGCTCACTCCATTCTTTTTCATTAGGCTCAACGGGGACACTAGGGATATTTTTAGTATAGGTCAGGGAATATTTAGGCTCTAACGATTCAAAGATGGCCTAAGTCATTTCTTAATGCTAAATGCTCATGTAGTTTTTAAAGCAAGTAAGACACAAAATATCATATCAACTATGGGAACTGTGGGGTTGAATGTTTAGCATCACTGGATTTCATATAAGCATTCGCTAAGACAGATGGTAGGGACAATTGAGACTAACATGCAGACACGGTTCGAAAGTGTGCTTGAGATATATAAATGAGAAAAATCCAAGGGATCTAACTATCATGCAATTGACCCTAAGTCAAAATTTAATGCAACAATTATGTTCGAATGGCTATGCATCATATTCTTGTGCATATCTAGTTGTAATGAAGTAGGTGTTATAAACTTTATAAAACTATTCTAATCATTCCATAATTATGACTGGTTTAGGTGTATGAAGAATTTGGAGAAAAGTAAAAGTTTCGCAAAATCAAGTAAATTCCAGAACGATCTACAGACTAGTTATGCGGTTCATTGCATTAACTCCTCATTGACTACGGCTAGCATTACCACACCTAAACTTGAGGATGAAAATTTTGAAATATTTTATTTTTTTGATTTTGATTTTGAAAATTTTTTTTTATAAGAAAATTGGAAATGAGATGACACAATTGATGATGGGTTCCTATAAGAGGAATCCACGAGCAACCAATGTGAGTGTATTCTGGTCAGGGCAACACCTCCGAAAATAAGAAAAAATTAAAAACAGGAAAATTGGGTGAAGTGTTAAATGGTCATCAAAAAAATAAAATTTTCTTCACCCTACAAACATAGCCCAACTCCATTCCTCCTTAGGCTAGGACCTGCTAAGACTCTGGGCTTAGAATCCCCCCCCCAAACTTAATTTCTATTTTGTCCACAAAATTGAGGAACATATGAGAGGATTGATGGGGTAGGACAGATATAAAAAGGATGTAGCAGGTCCACCTAACGAAAGAGGATGAAACTTGGGCCTCGACTCACGGTGAGTCGGGCGGAGATAACGAATGAGGACGAAACTCGAGGATCGTGCCAGGTGGCAGCCCATAATAATTTGAGACATTATGTCCCACGGTGTTAACCCAACCGAAAAATTTCATCTGGTCGGCACGCATTTGTGCCAACTGCTGACTCACCATATCAGTTTGGAGGACAGCTTCCTCCAACCTGTTGGAGATCTCTACAAGTGGGTCCTCCTCCTCCTCTTCGGGTTCCTCCTCGTGAGGAACCCTCACTCACGGCTGCTGTTGGTGCTCAAACAAAATGGCCCTAGTAATGGCCGGACCAGCCTTAAGCCTCTCCGCGTGTCTGGGCCATCTCACGCCTGCCCTCCTACACAACTCGGTGATCAAATGTAGGAACGCGAACCCCGCATTCGTGGCACCTCTAATAAGGGTCTTGATTTGGCCGTTGATCAGACGACGAACATCAACAGACCCACCGGTCACAATGGTGTAGGTCAAGACAGCCCTCTCCCAAGTCACCGTATGTTGGTGACTGGAGGGCATGAGACGACCACAAATAAATTTGAACACGGGCTTGGTCGTGTTCAGAAGGAAGGACTCCTCCATGGTGCGTGGACCAAAGGGTGGATTACGGTTGTAGGTCCACTCAACACCAGGGAGGTCGATGGTCGCATTGACCACCTCGAGGGGGATAGGGATATGGAGATGTGTGCTATAATGATCGGCACCAACCGCAAAATTGGAGGTGCCGAAATACAAGTTAATGCTTTGGGACGAAAAGTCTACTACAACGTCCCTAACATTAACAGTGTCTAAAACACCCCCATCTATGCCAATGCGGCCATTGGCATAGAACTCGCGGACAATAGGCACCACTACCTTGTCCGGAGAGTCAGTCAATTGCCCCCACCTACGGGCCTTAAAGTTGGGATGGAGGCCAAAAATTCTTCAGCCTTTAAATCCCCTCTCGGGAACCAAAGACTTGGAGAGTTTGGCCGCATATTTTTCAGAGGCCTCGTAGGAAATAAATCGGGGTGTGGTCATAATTAGGTTCTTCCTCTTGAACAGGGCGCGAGGAAGAAGCACCGGTATTTCTACACTTACGGAACATTTTGTTTGAAAATTAAAAACTAAGTATTTAAAAATAAATTTTCAGAATTTTGAAATTAAAAATTATTCCTAAAGCATGCAAAATTATATCTACGTACAAAAATATCTAACACCCTAGCATGCAAAACTTTGATGTAAAAATTTAAGAGAGGGGTCAGGATTACTTGTTTGCAGCTTTTAGAGAAGAGAGTAGCCGGAGTTCGAGCGGCGTCGACAACAATTGAGTCTCTTCCTTCCTTCAAGCATCTTTAATGGAGTGCAATAGAGTGGAGATGGAGAGGTAGAAGACGAAGGGTCTGAAGAGGGAGGAGATCTTCTTGAAATTGGAGCCGGAATTTTGAAAAGTTTAAGGATCTCGCCAGATTCTTGGAGGGAATGGCTGCTGCTTCGCTGCTTGAAGAAGGGAGGAAGAATTCTGGTGATTTCTGCAAATGGGCTCGGCACTGATTATGTAAGGTGACCTTGCGGTCACAAGGTCTGCCCCACCTTGCGACCGCAAGGTGCAGGCAGTCAAACAAGTTGTTATTCTGCTGATTCCCCATGTACTGACGGTTGCACGAGATTTGCATTTATTGAGGACCTTGCGGTCGCAAGGTCTTCCATACCTTGCGTCCACAAGGTGTCCAGAACTGCTCCATCTTGATTTCTTTTCAACAGTTTGCAGTTTAGCCCCTTTTGTTATACTCCGTTATGTTTTGTAACTTTCCTGTATTGCAAAAACTTAACAAAAAATCTAAACTAAATTTATTAGCAACATATAAATACAACACTAAGATGCTTTTCTCCCCCAAACTTGAATTTTGGCATATTTAATTAAAAATTAAATTTCCAAAAATACATTTAACGGAGAATATCATATTTAAACTAACTATAAAAGCAATAACATTCAAAAAAGTGGGTTGCCTCCCACTTAGCGCCTTTGTTTAATGTCTTGGCTGGCTCGGGTGGTTCCAAACCGCAAGCCTAATCTCGGGTGGTTCATTGTCACCAAACGAATGGCTTGAGCCTGTCCACTCAATTGAAAATTTCAACCGACATCTCTATTTTGAGGTTTCACTAATAAACAGAAAATTATTTTTAGGTTTGAATATAAACAATTATAAAGGGATTCTCCATGAGGATAAATTCCATTTAGACCAAACCATTTAGATTTCAACTTTCCGGGGAATAGCCTAAGTCTAGAATTAAAAAGTAATACTTTCATCCCTGGATGAAACATCTTGTTGGCTATCCCCATGTCATGATATTTCTTGGTCTTTTCTTTATATGTTTTAGCATTCTCATGCGAATTCAACCTATGTTCCTCTAATTCATTCAATTGAAACAATCTTTCCTCTCCAGCCAAAGTTAAATCTAGATTCAATTCTTTAACAGCCCAATAGGCCTTATACTCAATTTCAACTGGTAAATGGCAAGCTTTGCCATATACCATTCTATATGGACTCATTCCTATTGGAGTTTTAAAAGCAGTTCGGTATGCCCATTGATCGATGTATTTTATACGTCGATTTTATATACTTCTATGACTTAAATTATGCTATTTCACGAGGCTTTTGGCTACTAATATATGTTTTCGTGAGTTTTGTAAGTTTCGTGGTTATTAGTGAAAATATGCGAAACTCTGTGGTTTTAAGTGCAAATTTCAAGTAAGGGCCCAAAAGGAAAATGAAGAAAGAATAAGTCGTTAACATCGACACCTTGCGGACGCAAGTTCTCGCACTACCGCAAGGTAGGCAAGACGGATCATAAAGCGTAAACCAAGAATTCCAAAGGCGGGACATATCGGAGACCATTGACGTTAGTACCCAACACCTTGCGATCGCAAGGTGGTCAGAATGCGACTATTTCAGATTTTCATACGGTGGTTCGATTGGATTACAACTCCCGAGTATATATAGAAGTCAGATGCCGAGCAAAACAGAGAGGAGACAGCTGGAAGCTCTCTTAGGTAGATTTTAGGTAGTTTTTAGATTGTATAACATAGTTAGATTTTCTAATTTCAAGTATTGAAGATCAAATCATGTATTCGATCATCTCCATGTGTTGTTCATTGTCTATGATGAACTAAATCATCCATAATCTAGGAGGTGGGAGGTAACTTGTATCAAATTTATGCTTTAATTCTTATATATGTTCATTCAATGCTTGTTGATTGTGTTGTTTGTCAATCCCTATATTATTTTGCTTTGAACAAATGAATGTAATCGCAAATAATAAAGGCCTAAAGGTGCGGATAATCGCATGACCAATGTGCATATGTCGCATAATCGGCTCACCAACACAATAAATTGGACCTATCGATGCACGAGAGTGATAAGTTAGGACCAGTTCTTACATGATCTAGGTGACAAATAGATCATAAATCTAGGTGACGACTAGATTGATAGTTCATGTGCTTAGGATATAGAATGGATGAATTTTATGGGATGGAGGCCGAACCAATTGTTCAACGTACTATATCTATATTTAGTGAACGAACCCAAGACATTGAATGATATTATTATGAATTGAACATAAAAGAGATACAAGTGAAACCCAGAATCCTAGATTGCCACCCACCATAAGATCTTCATATCTGTTATTACTGTCTAATTAGTTAAACATCTATAAATAGTAGTTTAGAGTAGAATTAAAGATAAAAACCCCCTTTAGATTAATAATTTGCTATCAATAAATTGCACTGTTCGTGATCACTTTTCACTGTGGGTTCGAACCTTGCTTCCAATACTATTCTATAATAGTCTTGTCCACTTGCAAGGAAAAAGATTAAATAAAACATCGATCACCCATAAAGCATCCTTAAGTTTAGATTCTCAATCTTTACGATTAGGCCTAACAGTCTTTTCTAATACTGCTTTAATTTGTCTATTACTTACCTCTACTTGGCCGGATGTTTGAGGATGATAAGGTGTAGCTAGCTTGTGAGTTACACCGTGTTTCTTAAGGACATTATTCAGTAACTTATTGGTAAAGTGAGTTCCTTGGTCACTTATTATGGCCTTAGGTACTCCATATCTAGCAAATAAATCTTCTACAAATTTAACCATTGTTTTGCCATCATTTGTCTTGGTTGCTACTGCTTCAATCCATTTGGATACATAATCCATTGCTACTAAAATATATTCACAATTATTTGATATTGGAAAAGGACCCATGAAATCAATACCCCAAACATCAAAGATTTCAACAACCAAATTAATATGCAAGGGCATTTCGTTTCTCTTTCCTATTCCTCCTGTTCTATTACACTTATCACATGTTCTATAAAATAGTTTACAATCTCTAAAAACAGTGGGCCAATATAAACCAGATTGTAATATTTTTCTAGCATTTTTGTTTCCACTAAAATGACCTCCACAAGAGTATCCATGGCAGAATTCCATGATACCTTGTTGATCTTTTTCTGGAATACATCTCCTTATTAAAGAATCTGAACAAATTTTATATAAATGAGGTGCTTCCCAAAAATAATTTTTCGTTTAAGCCAAAAATTTCTTCTTTTCATAATGATCAAAATCAGGATTAATGATATCAGACACATAGTAATTGACAAAATCAGCATACCAGGGGTCTGAATCTTTAATTGCTAAAAGTTGCTCCGCAGGAAATGTGACAGCCCGACCCGGACTCCAATGCGAAATCCCAAGGTCGTGCCGTAAAGACAAGCTAAAAGACGGACAAGCACCCGCTAGGCGTAGTGGTGCGAGTCGAGAGTTGAACCAACAAACTCTAAACAGGAATGTAAAGCCATAACGGCAAAACCGAATAACCAAAAACTAAAATCTGCGGAAGCAAATCATAAGTGGAACCCAAGCTTATAATTATAACTAAGGAATACAAGGCTGAGAGACAACTATCTCTCGACAAATCTACGACTCGCGTGACGCAACATTGCGCACGTACAACAAACCATCGGCAACCTAAGGCCGGCGAAGCAACAAGAACCCAACCTGATAAACAACAACTCTACGGCTATAACATGCCGGAGGAATAAATCAACTAAAAGAATAAGAGATTCAAATACTAACAACTAAACCAATGTCTCTCGACTAAAGTTGTCGGAGACAGAAATAACAATAACATAATACTAGAACTTGCGAGCTAAACTTGCTCGGAAGGACAACGGAATAACTTCTAATTAAATACAACAGCTCGACCTAACAAGTCGGCTACCAAAATAAACAACAATAAAATACTAACATGACTACCCAAGTAAAGTTTACATAACTTCACATCCGTGTCTCACAAGATAATAATTACAATAATACTAATAACCCTAAGCGATTGCCCGGAAGACCACCTGTTATCCAACAAGCACTCGAAGCTGCAACGCGCACTAACGAGCTTACTGCAAAAACTAAGGAAAACAAACACACGAAATGAGTCATAATGACCCAGTAAGTTACTAAATGCAATGTATGGCATAGCATGGCGTGGCATGGCATAATGCACAAGCATATATAAAATCATGGCATCTTAATCGTATACCAACAATAAACTTGTATTAAGACATCAAGTATCATGAACTTCATAATTCACATAGCACGTTATCTTTCATATAAGTGCTCATAGTAGGCCACATAAGGGATAGAGAAGTTACCCAAATAGTGTCGTTGTGTTGCTCCTGCAATACACAATGTTATACTTTATCGTGCAACATCGATGCTCTGTGATGTCATCGACTTTTATCGAGAACCACCCGATTTAGCTAGCAGCCAATGTCGCACTTATTGTTACGGCAAGGGGGCTACTTCCCCATCGCGGCCCACAATGGAGGGGTGTGTGAGGTCCCAGGTACGGCGATCCATAGCGAATACGGATCTTACGATTCGTATAGGCGATGTATCGTCCTACCCTGACAGAAAAACCAAATAATGCCAGCTGGGCTTTTATGAAATGCACAAGTAGATATTTACTCACATGCTCAAACAAGAACCAAGACCGATCATAGCAGACATATCAAATCAAGTAGGACATAAAGTTCTACACACAAATTTAACAATGCACATATTTGTACATACTTAACAAATCCAACCAACTTATCCGTTTAGTCCAAGAACCACCTATTGAGGTATTCATAACCCTCAAGTCACAACCCAATCAAACGTAGCATATAAGCTCAAGAAATCACAATGTGAGGTCTACTATAGCCCTCTACTCGAGATCAAACCAAAGACTATTACTTTAGTCTAAGAACAATCATAAATCAAGACTTAGCATTTTAGCTTCACTTAACGGTACACCGGACTCAACCATAGTCCCAACCGTCGTATATATTCGACTTCCTTAAAGCCAATCTCAAGGGTACCAAAACTAAGCCGTAGTCATATCCTCGCACGCGACCAAATTCCCTAAGAGAGAACCCATTCAAATAATCATTTCTTAAGGTAATACGAGATCATAGGTTGGTCTCTAATGCTCCGCGCCCTAACGAGCACGCTCTAAATAAATCCCCAATAAGCCTCTATATCGTGGGTGCCACAAATGGGACACAATTCAAGATGCTTGGGTACTCACAATCAAAACCAACCAAACCCGAACATCGTAGGATTTTGACCTAATGCTCACCAACATGATATTGAACCTAAAACAACTCCATTGAGTCTTAATTATCACACAACATTAAATGCCTATTTCATAAATCCCCAAATCAACATATCATTCACATTTACAACAATTTTCCCACAAATCATTCGGGCTAGATTCCCAAGATTTAAATCCATAGAACTCAACAAAATCTTATACCCATTTTAGAAATCACATACTTTCAATTGAATGGTCATACTCATATTGCCTAGTGAGATTACACATCTAAATTCCCAAACTTATGCCTACTATCATAATAAACCCAAATAAAAGGTAAACATGATTTCTAGCATGCTCACAATCCTAGAAACACAAGATGAAGAGTAACAATATACTTCAATAATCATAGAATTCATCCTACATATGCTCTTAACAAGTTCACATGTTCAAATCACAAATTAAAAATCACACAAGGCAAGTATGTGTACTCATTGACCTCAAATAGCATAGAGTTTGTTTTCCTTAGGATCAATGAGTACAAAATCAAAGAGAGAAGAAGTAACTTACAAGTATACTACACCCAAGAAAGCAAATGAGGAAACTAATCGGTTGGAAATGCTCCTCTCAACAAGCTCTTCAATCCTATGGCTTGGCTTCAACAATGGAGGAAGGGAGCTATGGGAACCAAGAAGAAAGCTTCAAGAACTCAAGGAGGAACCATGGAGGAAGCTAATCTCGTTTTTGGAGAAGGGAGGAGAGAAATGAAGGTCAAACTCATCAGATGTGGCTTATATTTGGCTGAAATCTGAGTGGGACAAGTGTCTCCACAATGTGGTCCCTTAAAATCTGATTTTTGGCTTAATTAATCCACTCAATCACTCACTAATCCACCCATAAAACTTGTTAGAGATGTTAAGGTATAAGTAAGGAGGTTTAGGGGTTTAGGTTTAGAAAAAGGTTTAGATAGGGGTTTGGGTGTATAAGTCGTTCAACATCAAAACAGGGGAAAAATCCCGAAAGTGTGTATCTGATGTTGAGGCGGGCGCCTCAACATTCATCAAAGGCGGCGCCTCATCTCAGGCTTCGAATCAAATCAAAACTACTCAGCACTTGAGGCGGGCGCCTCACAGATGCGATGCCGGGCGCACAGGCTTGAACCTTCTTTATGCCCTCAAAACTTGGTCTAAACATGTCCTAAATGGTCCCAACTTATGGGCAACCATTCTAAGGTCTAACCCAACTCAAAACAAGTCGGAAACACACCGAACAACTCCCGAAACAACTCGGGCGAAGCAAACCGGAAGGGGTGCAACAACGTCTGCAACCGGGCGACGAATGAACTCGCAATCGAACGAGCAATGAAAGGAGACTTTTAAGGCAAGTCTAAGGGCTAATGAAGAAGCTTAAATACTTCTAGGAAGTTGAATAACAACTAGGGAAATAAGAGTCCCAAAGGAGAGACGATTACACGACTCAATCCCCGAACTACGCGATAGAGACGAACGCTATCTCCAAAGCTTCCAAATCATCGATAGACTTAAGGAACACCTCCAACTTGAAGTCTAATACATCTAAACATGTTAATGAACCATCTTATAAAGGTCTAGGACCAAACCAAGGTCACGAACACAAAAGCATAGCAAACCCTCAATCGCGTCGCATTCAGGCTATCGTCGAGTCACGACTTGTGACTTTAGCAAGTCAACAACTATATGGAGTCTCTTAATAATGTTTTGGTCTTAACGTGGTCTCTCATACATATCTAGACCCTCTCGCAAACCAATCATACAGTCAACAAAGGAAGAAGTGCAAGTATAGCACGCAAACCGAGCTAACGAAGGAGCGGGGTGTTACACCCTCTCCACCTTAAAAGAATTAGATCGCCCGAATTCTAAATCATGATTACACAAACCACAATACATCGAGTTTCAAAACCACCAACCTAGACTCGAATCTCTGAGTCTACCACTACAATATACACGAGGGTTAAACTATAATAATCCAAATTCAAAGTCTCACGAACTCTCGAAGGACATAACAACATCAACACTTACGATTGAAAATAACATGACTCATACTTGAGTCGCAATACCACAAGAACACATTACGCCAATCATGTAGGTAAAATCCAAACTTCAACATAAGAACACATTCAACTACCGAAACTATTTGTCTCGGGCACATCAGGAAATTCAAGCACAAGAGATTCTAAGTTACAAGAATTAATAATTGCCTATGGAGCAATTTACCAACAAATCAAAGATAATCAAATTGGCATTTCAAACCATGTAAATCACACTTGCGATTTCCCAATCGCGTGTAATAACACATAAGAGCACGTTAATGAAATGTTTTGAAAATTCATTCCATTTCTGTCCATTCCATTTGGTAACGGGTATAGTCAATTTCTAACTTAATTCTTACCAATCTAGTCCAACGCGAATTCCTTTTGCTCACCAATTCGGGTACCTCGAATTAGCTTCAAAAGTTTCCGTCGTAAGGATGCGAAGGTTCATGAATAAAAAGTTTTAAGCATCCTTCAAGCAGTCCCTATACTAATGAAATGAATGAACATGAGATAATAATTATGAAATAGAATACTACAATGTAATGCATCAAGTAGGTGTTCCCTACAACTAATGCACGTAGCGAATAAAATCAAGCCAAGTAACAAGGTCTATTACCTTAGCAAACAACAATCATAGCTATCACAAAACTCGTGTGCCTAGTACACCCAACCAAGATGATTTCCTAGTAATCACCACGAATCGACAAGGCTACTAATGCCCGTAACGTCCATACTCCGCAAAACTATCCTTTCTTAAGCTCTAGACCAAGTCTACAACCAATGCATATACTAAGCATCCTATCGAAACGTTAACGTCTCAATACTCACGGTGAAGCGTCAATCTCTCCCGTGTAGCCGAAACCAATTGATAAATCGCGGCACTTTAACCTTCTCACTAGTCGAGTGTATAATTTACTCGCATAATGACCACTAACAATAATATAGTATTATAATATCCATTACATAAAACATATCTTTATAGAATATACAAACATCATACCAAACCGATAAGTATCAATATACAATTCATACTTTATATATATATTCATATATATACATATACATACTATGGCCCTTATATATAACCACACAAAACCACAACTCTATATATAGCATAGTCTTATATATATAGACTAAACAAGAATCCATACACAACGTACGATTACCTACCGGTAATTCAGAAACGAACCATATAATGTATGTATGAATGCATATGAGCTACCGATTAAAATGTGTACTCATAATAACGATAATAGTAACGACGATATAATATATACACATATATACAAGAATGTACCTTCCTATTTCGGATAGTCTCAAAACTCCGCGATGGCCAACCGCCACGTCTGCTCAAACTCTAGGCCAGTCACCATCTCTCTTGGAGCCCTTTGGATTGTTGACTAGTACTCCCAGGCCGACTAACTCTCCTCTTCGGGCAATCTTCTGAACATGATCGCCGCCACAAACAAAGCATTTTCTGTTGTACCCGGCACCTATCCTCGGTATGTCTGTCCTCTTACAAAAGTTACATGTCAACTCGCCACCTCGTCTTCTCGAGTAGAAGTAGTAACACCACTCAGGCCACCCGAACGCACCTTTCCTTGACTAAGCGTTTGAGGTCTTCTCTTATCCTCAGGGCCCCTATTAGTCTTTGATATTTTCTTTTGAGCGTACTCCTCGATGTCCAACTCCATCGCATATGCACGATCCACGGCCCCTGTAATCCGTAGCGATAGCGGAATAAGGCGCCTACGATAATTCGTCTTCGGGCCTTTCACAAACCTCTCGGTCTTCCTAGCCTCATCGGCACCAAGTAACTACTGATGAACGAGCCAACTCCATAAACTTTGTTGAATCTTGAGCCACGGTCATATCTCCTTGTTCTAACATTAGAATTCCATCTCTCCTCTTTCTCGAGTTACTACGGACCAAACCGTACCATAAACTCCTTGACAAAGTTTTCCCACACTCGAGGCACTCCATGCCGTCTCCAATGATCTCGTATTTCAAGCCACCAATGCTCGGCCGCACCATCCAATCTAAACACCGCTAAGGTAACCATTTCTTCGATGTACAACCCAACCCAAAAGCCGCAAAGATCCTCTCCATGCTTTCTAGCCAATGTTTCGCCTTAATAGTATCGGCTCTCCATCAAAACTTTCGGTTTAAACTTCAAGAATTTCGCAAGGACAGTAGAATCGTCTTCCAAATCCAAACATCCGTTGAGGAGTCACACGCGGATCGTTAACATTCTCTCCCCTCTCGCGCCACGAGCGTTGTACTCGAACAAGGTATAATAGAACTAGCTCCACGCCAAGTTCCGACATAATCGCCTACAAAGAACACTCGGCGTTAATAACTCAACAATAAACCCAACCCAAACAAGGCCAAGGAACCTATCCGTGAAATAGCTAACCTATAGCTCGATACCAAGCGTGGCGGCCCGGCCGGACTCAATGCGAAATCCCAAGGTCGTGCCGTCAAGACAAGCTAAAAGACGGACAAGCACCCGCTAGGCGTAGTGGTGCGAGTCGAGAGTTGAACCAACAAACTCTAAACAGGAATGTAAAGCCATAACGGCAAAACCGAATAACCAAAAACTAAAATCTGCGGAAGCAAATCATAAGTGGAACCCAAGCTTATAATTATAACTAAGGAATACAAGGCTGAGAGACGACTATCTCTCGACAAATCTACGACTCGCGTGACGCAACATTGCGCACGTACAACAAACCATCGGCAACCTAAGGCCGGCGAAGCAACAAGAACCCAACGATAAACAACAACTCTACGGCTATAACATGCGGAGGAATAAATCAACTAAAGAATAAGAGATTTCAATACTAATAACTAAACCAAGGACTCACGACTAAAATTGTCGGAGATAGAAATAACCATAACACAATACTAGAATAAGCGAGCTAAAACCTTGCTCGGGAAGATGACATAATAACTTCTAAATAAATACAACAGCTCGACCAAACAAGTCGGCTCCCAAAATAACGATAATAAAATACTAACATAACTACCCAAGTAAAGTTTACATAACTTCACATCCGTGTCTCACAAGATAATAAATACAATAATAATAATAATCCAAGCTATTGCCCGGAAGACCACCTGCAATCCAACAAGCGCCCGAAGCTGCAACGCGCACTAACGAGCTTACTGCAAAAACTAAGGAAAACAAACACACGAAATGAGTCATAATGACCCAGTAAGTTACTAAATGCAATGTATGGCATAGCATGACGTGGCATGGCATAATGCACAAGCATATATAAAATCATGGCATCTTAATCGAATACCAACAAT
Source organism: Codonopsis lanceolata (assembly GCA_013146195.2). NCBI lineage: Eukaryota > Viridiplantae > Streptophyta > Magnoliopsida > Asterales > Campanulaceae > Codonopsis > Codonopsis lanceolata. The sequence continues at coordinate 43,630,978 of CM028377.1, forward strand.
AAACTTGTATTAAGTTATCAAGTATCATAAACTTCATAAATCACATAGCACGTTATCTTTCATATAAGTGCTCATAGTAAGCCACATAAGGGATAGAGAAGTTACCCAAATTGTGTCGTTGTGTTGCTCCTGCAATACACAATGTTACTGGTTCGTGCAACATCGATGCTCTGTGAATGCATCGACTTTCATCGAGAATCATTCGATTTAGCTAGCAGCCAATGTCGCACTTATTGTTACGGCAAGGGGGCTACTTCCCCATCGCGGCCCACAATGGAGGGGTGTGTGAGGTCCCAGGTACGGCGATCCATAGCGAATACGGATCTTACGATTCGTATAGGCGATGTATCGTCCTACCCTGACAGAAAAACCAAATAATGCCAGCTGGGCTTTTATGAAATGCACAAGTAGATATTTACTCACATGCTCAAACAAGAACCAAGACCGATCATAGCGGACATATCAAATCAAGTAGGACATAAAGTTCTACACACCAATTTAACAACGCACATATTTGTACATACTTAACAAATCCAACCAACTTATAGGTTTAGTCCAAGAACCACCTATTGAGGTATTCATAACCCTCAAGTCACAACCCAATCAAACGTAGCATATAAGCTCAAGAAATCACAATGTGAGGTCTACTATAGCCCTCTACTCGAGATCAAACCAAAGACTATTACTTTAGTCTAAGAACAATCATAAATCAAAACTTAGCATTTTAGCTTCACTTAACGGTACACCGGACTCAACCATAGTCCCAACCGTCGTATATATTCGACTTCCTTAAAGCCAATCTCAAGGGTACCAAAACTAAGCCGTAGTCATATCCTCGCAAGTGCTTTCATGTGCACGCGACCAAATTCCCTAAGAGAGAACTCATTCAAATAATCATTTCTTAAAGTAATACGAGATCATAGGTTGGTCTCTAATGCTCCGTGCCCTAACGAGCACGCTCTAAATAAGTCCCCAATAAGCCTCTATATCGTGGGTGCCACAAATGGGACACAATTCAAGATGCTCGGGTACTCACAATCAAAACCAACCAAACCCGAACATCGTAGGATTTTGACCTAATGCTCACCAACATGATATTGAACCTAAAACAACTCCATTGAGTCTTAATTATCACACAACATTAAATGCCTATTTCATAAATCCCCAAATCAACATATCATTCACATTTACAACAATTTTCCCACAAATCATTCGGGCTAGATTCCCAAGATTTAAATCCATAGAACTCAACAAAATCTTATACCCATTTTAGAAATCACATACTTTCAATTGAATGGTCATACTCATATTGCCTAGTGAGATTACACATCTAAATTCCCAAACTTATGTCTACTATCATAATAAACCCAAATAAAAGGTAAACATGATTTCTAGCATGCTCACAATCCTAGAAAGACAAGATGAAGAGTAACAATATACTTCAATAATCATAGAATTCATCCTACAAATGCTCTTAACAAGTTCACATGTTCAAATCACAAATTAAAAATCACACAAGGCAAGTATGTGTACTCATTGACCTCAAATAGCATAGAGTTTGTTTTCCTTAGGATCAATGAGTACAAAATCAAAGAGAGAAGAAGTAACTTACAAGTATACTACACCCAAGAAAGCAAAGAAAGAAACTAATCGGTTGAAAATGATCTTCTCTTCGAGCTCTACACTTTTGATGAAGGTGGCTTGAGCAAATGGAGAACGGATGAGGGAAGACCAAGAGCAAAGCTTCAAGAAGCCATGGGAGAATCTTGAGAGAAAGGAAATTCGTTTTTAGAGAGTGAAGGTGAGAAATGAAGGTCAAAATCTGAATACAAGGCTTATATTGGTCTAGAATTTGAGTGGGACAAGTGTCAAGCTAATGTGGTTAGCAAATATCTGATTTTGGTGGTTTAATAACTCACTAATGCACTCTTAATCCACTCTAAAAACATGTTAGATATGTTAGGACATAATCAAGGAGGGTTAGGGAGGTTTAGGAAAGGTTTAGATAGGGGGTTTAGGTGTATAAGTCGTTCAACTTCAAAACAGGGGAAAAAAATCCCGTAAGTGTACCTAATGTTGAGGCGGGCGCCTCAACATCATCCAGGCGGGCGCCTCAACTGCAGAGGCCATCTCCAGATTCTGATCATTTTGTAATTGCTCCAAGAACTCGAGGCGGGCGCCTCACAAGGTGCCAGGCGGGCGCCTGGGCTTCTGAACCTTCAAAACTTGGTCTAAACATGTCCTAAATGGTCCCAAACTTATGGGCAACCATTCTAAGGTCTAACCCAACTCAAAACAAGTCGGAAACACACCCGAACAACTCCCGAAACAACTCGGAGCGAAACCGGGAAGGGGTGCAACAACGTGCAACCGGAACGACGAATGAACTCGCAATCGAACGAGCAATGAAAGGAGACTTTTAAGGCAAGTCTAAGGGCTAATGAAGAAGCTTAAATACTTCTAGGAAGTTGAATAACAACTAGGGAAATAAGAATTCCAAAGGAGAGACGATTATACGACTCAATCCCCGAACTACGCGATAGAGACGAACGCTATCTCCAAAGCTTCCAAATCATCGATAGACTTAAGGGACACCTCCAACTTGAAGTCTAATGCATCTAAACATGTTAATGAACCATCTTATAAAGGTCTAGGACCAAACCAAGGTCACGAACACAAAACGCAAGCAAACCCTCAATCGCGTCGCATTCCGACTATCGCCGAGTCACGACTTGTGACTTTAACAAGTCAACAACTATATGGAGTCTCTTAATAATGTTTTGGTCTTAACGTGGTCTCTCATACATATCTAGACCCTCTCGCAAACCAATCATACAGTCGACAAAGGAAGAAGTGCAAGTATAGCACGCAAACCGAGCTAACGAAGGAGCGGGGTGTTACAAGATAAGGTTTTTTTTTTTTGAAAAAACTGTGAAAACACATGGTGTTTTATATTATTTTTAACAATCTTATTGGTTTTTTTTTCTAATAAAATTTGTCTTATGCAGAACAAAATTATATACAGGTGAAGAGATCAAACCAGTGATTTTGATGCATGACATTCTACCAATCTTGACTGATAAGTTAGAAGATTAAGTATGTACATTACTTGTTTACCATTCTTTTTAATCTTTTTTCTTGTGAAAATAATATCAAAAATAAATATTTTTCTTTTGTACAACACATAGAATCAAATGTTGATTTTTTTTGCTTGAATAAATTGTCAAAGCACCCTGATGCCAAGCCTTGGCATCATTTTTTTAAAAAAATTTTTTTGGCTTGAATAAACTCTCAAAAGAGCCCTAATGCCGAGCCTTGGCATCAGTTTTTATTTTTTTTTTTTTGCTTGAATAAATTTTCAAAACAGCCCTGATGTCAAGCCTTGGCATCAGCTTTTTTTTAATTTTTTTGCTTGAATAAACTCTCAAAATAGCTCTGATGTCAAGAGTTGGCATCAACATTTTTTGAATTTTTTTGGCTTAAATAAACTCTTAAAGCAGTCATGATGTCAAGCCTTGACATCAACTTTTTTGCTTGAATAAATTGTCAAAACAGTCCTGATGCCAAGCCTTGACATCAACAATTTTTAATTTTTTTGGCTTGAATAAACTCTCAAAAGAGTGCTGATGCCAAGCCTTGGCATCAGCATTTTTTGATTTTTTTTTTTTGGCTTGAAAAAACTCTCAAAACAGTGCTGATGCCAAGCCTTGACATCAGCTTTTTTGAATTGTTTTTGTCTTGAATAAACTCTCAAAACAGCCCTGATGTCAAGCCTTGGCTTCAGTTTTTTTTTTGTTCTTTTTTTGCTTGAATAAACTCTCAAAACAGTGCTGATGACAAGCCTTGGCATCAGTTTTTTTTTTTTTGTCTTGAGTAAACTCTCAAAACAGCCCTGATGTCAAGCTTTGTCATCAGTTTTTTTTTAAATTTTTTTTTGCTTGAATAAACTCTCAAAACAGTGCTGGTGGCAAGCCTTGGCATCAGTTTTTTTGAATTTTTTTTGTTTGAATAAACTCTCAAAACAGCCCTAATACCAAGCCTTGACATCTGTATTTTTTTATTTTTTTTGGCTTGAATAAACTTTTAAAACAGTGCTGATGCAAACCTTAGCAGTAGCATTTTTTGATTTTTTTTGCTTGAATAAACTCTCAAAACAGTGCTGATGCCAAGCCTTGGCATCAGTTTTTTTTTTTTTTTTTTGCTTGAATAAACTATAAAAACAATCCTGATGCCAAGCATTGGCATCAGTTTTTTTTTGTTTTTTTTTTGTTTTGAAAATATGTAAAAACAATCCTGATGCCAAACATTGGCATCAGCTTTTTTGGTTTTTTTTTTTGTTATGAAAATCTGTAAAAACAATCCTGATGCCAAGACTTGGCATCAACATTTTTGATTTTTTTAAGCCGAATGACTTATAACTTAATTAATGTCATTTTTGTCATTTGACAACCAATTTGTAGTTATATGAAATGTACAAAAAAATTGATGGTTCTAGATGAAAATATGTTTCTAAAATTGTACTCACTTGAAATTTGCCAAAAACTGAAAAGTATCCATATAACCATCGTATTATTCGTAGGTAACCAATTTGATCAATCACATTATAATATCTTAAATGTGACCAATGTACGTAGTAATTGTGTGCGATGTGGTCTTTGTCGTCAATGTCTCATCCAATTTTGTAACGAACCGGTTGATGTGAATTAACAGAGGGACTGTACGAAGGGTATTTTTGCCTTCAATTGCACCCATAAAGGTGGAATTGAAGGAAAAAATGTATGTAGAAGAAAGGGGTGCAATTGAAAGATAAAAATATCATTCGTTCGGTCCCTCCGTTAGTCCACGTCAACATGTATAAGAGAATAATATATTTATATTTATGTGTAAATATATTATTCCTTATTTACTTGTATTTAAGTCTTCTAATCCTAATTGTATTTGGACTCTCTATATCAAACTTGTGTTGCAAGTATTGTAATCATATATATATATATGTTCACCATATCAATGGAAATACTATTTCATTATTTATAAACATTGTTATTTTCTACATGGAGTTGTTGAGAGAGGGCGACGGCGAGCTTGTCCTTCGAGGAAGGCGAGCTTGGTTTACCGAGGAACATGATATAGTAAACTTTGGTTTTTTACAAAATTTGATGATGACGTTGACGTTAAGTACCACATCACACCTAATTACTGAAGAAATTAGTCACATTTGAGATATTATAATTTAGTTGATCAAATTGGTTACATACGAATAGTACAATGGTTATTTGAATAATTTTCTCATGGTATTAATAGATAGGAAACGAAACACTTTATCTGGGGTAACGAGATTAAAGACTTACAAAAAACGTTCTTTGAAGTTATTAATCTTATTAGTCTTTTATCATACCTACCAAATGGCTCCAGAGAGTTCAATCCACTCTGGGAGTTACTCTCGCCCTTTTCATTTTTAAAATTTTAAAATAAACAAAATAAATTGCTTCTGATAGGATAGTGGTAGTGTGTTTAGAATTAGTAATAAGTGAAAGACTATAACAACTTAGGCACAGATTGGATTCTATATATTTGAAAATTAACTCTATTTATTTGGTTTATTTTTGTAATTGAATTGTTTCATTTTCTCATTTGTAGCAAATAAGCTATTGGATGGTTTCCAAACTAAAGTTATAAGAGCACCTCCAATGTATCCTTGGAGGGCTTCTTATGAAAAAAGAGATTTACACATTGAGGGAAGTCTTCTTGTGGGTATCTTGTAGGAGAGAGAACGTTTTGTATTCTTGGTGAAGAAGAAAAAGGTCGGCTAAGAAGAAGAAAGATAGCGGGTGGAGGTGTAGTCACCTGTGGTGCACACCTGTCTTAAACATGGCGCGTGGACCATACATGCGGTGTAGGAAAGTGAGAGGCAATGAAAGGTGGGTCCCGCGTCTGATTTTTTGATTTGTTTTAAAATCATAACCATTTTATTTTTAGCCGTTGGGTGTGGTGGGGGGGGGAGGGGTTGTCTAGATCGGCTGGGGGTGGGGGGACTTCAACGGCTGGGTTTGGGTTTGGGTTTTATTTATTTTTTTAAAGTTTTTATTTTATTTTATTTTATTTTTCTTCTTTCTTCCCTATAAATATATCATTTCAAATATTTTTATGAGTATTTATTATTTTTAAATTAATTTATGTCTTACTTTATTTATATGAAATATTTAAATATGAATATATTAAATAAAGTTAAAAAAAACTTTATTTGTTGAAAAATATAAAAATAAGATTAAAGTGCAAAGTTAATGAAATGGAAGTTGGACCAAACTAAGAAAATGTGTAAGAAGATTTTGAATTGGAAGATATCTATATCTATATATATTTAAAGTTGGTGAGGAGCACTATGGTTGTGCCACCTCACTACCTTTAGATAAATATTCATTCTAAAGCATCCATGTGGAAAGTTCTAAAAACTTTTGGTTTCTAGCCATTAGCTAATAATAATACATAATAACAATCTATATGATAAGGGGTATTATTATTAGGCCAAAATACAAATTTCCCCCCAAAGTATACACTCAATCCCAGATCACTACACAACTTAAGTTTTGTACCAATTTGGTATCTAATGTTGCCATTTGTGTCAATTAACTCCCCCGGCCCAACGTGGAGTTGTATTAGTTTTTCCCAGCCAATACCTGTAATGGCTTCGATTTAGGTCAGAGCTACCGGTCACGAAGATTTTTGCCGGTGAAGGAGACCGGTAAGTTTTGGGGGAGGTTCAAAAGGGCACTGGGTTTATCACTTTAGAGAGAGAGATGAGAGTGGGCCGAGGGGATGAGTGAGCGACATTTTTGTCCCCCTCTTTTGTAAAGGAAATGACGAAATTACCCATCACGTGCAAGAACACGTGAGAGTTAACGTCAATTCTTTAACAGACGTTGGGTCGTGGGAGTTAATTGACACAAATGGCAACATCAGATATCAAATTGGCACAAAATTTAAGTTGGATAGTGATCTGGGATTGAGTGTATACTTTGGGGGGAAATTTGTATTTTGGCCTTATTATTATTATATATAACTTCTTCTATTGTCAATAGTAGAAGACTTATATTTAAAAACTTTCACAACTAACATTACTTCTAACCAATGTGGGATAAAACTCTTCAAGGTTAGATAATACTTCTAATGACTCACTTTCAACATCATACTTTAAGCTTTGATATCTTATTCATCCAAAACTTGATTTGGACAAATAAATATATTATTTCGATATTCATGACGAGTAGAACACACTTACACAATTACTTTTGTCAACAAACAAATGACACGTAAAGAAATTTGTGCCTCAAGTTGCACAATTTCTTTCACTAAAAACACTAATTTTTTAATAAGTATTATACTTTAACTCTTGATATCTTATTCATCAAAATGCGATTTGGACAAATAAATATATCATTTCGATATTCTCACCGAGTAGAACACAATTACGCAATTACCTTTACCAACAAACAAATAACAAGTAAAGAAATTCGTGCAGCAAGTTGCACAATTTCTCTCACTAAACATGCTATTTTTTTTAACAAGTATTATACTTTAAGTATTGATATCTTATTATCCAAAACTCGATTTGGACAAATAAATATATCATTTTGATGCTCTCACCGAGTAGAACACATTTGCGTAATTACATTCGTCAACAAACAAATGACATGTAAAGAAATTTGTGCCACAAGTTGCACAATTTATTTCACTAAAAACACTAATTTTTCAACAATAGATGAGATGTATCCCATATTGGTTAGAAATTGATGTTGGTTTTAAAAATTCTATTATTAAGTACCAATAGAAGAAATACATCATACATTGGTTGGAAAGTGATGTTGATTTTCAAAGTCACTAGAAAACCAAAAAAATTTAAAGCTTCCACATGGATGCTTTAGAATGAAGATTTATCCAAAGGTGGTGAGGTGGCAGAACCATAGAAAATGATTTTTACTTATACACATTTGATAAAAGATTTTTACCATTATTACCATTAGAAGATGTATATCTCACATTAGCAAGAAAATGCTGTTGTGTTTAAATTATTTTATATTATTACCAATAAAAGAGATATATAACACTTGTTTAAAAAGAAAATGTTAGATTTTAAAGTCTTTAGACTAAAGACTTTCACTTTTACAAGAGATGTATCTCACATGGTTACAAAATATTCTACTATTATCACCAATAGAAGAGATGTATCACACATTGGTTAGAAATTAATGTTTGTATTAAAAATACTATTATTAATTACTAATTGAAAAGATGTAGCATACATTTGTTATAAAGTGATGTTGGTTTTTAAAGTTTTTTGATAAAAAACTTCTACCATTATTACCAATAGAAGATGTGTATCTTACATTGTTTAAAAATGAATTATGATTTTAAAAGTTTTTAACAAAATGACTTCTGATATTATTATCAAGTTAAATGTTAATTTTAAAAGTCTTTCGATAAAAAAAATTACTATTATTATTAATACAAAATATGTATCTCACGTTAGCTAGAAACTTATATTAATTTAAAAAGTATTTAGGTAAAAAAATCGTTTAATAGTATTAACAATATAAAAAAATTATAACTATAGAAGAGATTAATAATCTAATTATAATGTCCAAAAGTTATATTATTATTACAAAAATATATATATCCACATTGTGCCCGTACATATCACGGGCTAAATAACTAGTATTATTAAATTGATAAGAAAAAAAATATGTAGGTGGCTGTGAAACCCAACTAAAAAAATATATAATAATTTTATACATTGGAGATGCTCTAACATGCAAAGATCAATCCTTTTGTGTCCACAATGAGGACGAAAAAGTCGGGTAAACGTAAATCAAATATAATCGTTCGATTAAGAATGCACTATATTATTTTTGGATATTTCAGATAAAGAATCAACTTTTAAAAATTATGCCTATAAAAACATTTTAATTTTACCATCAACATTAGATATTAAAACATTGATTATACTAAAGTATTGTTGTAATAATAATTAACTCTAAGGATCAATTATAGAGGTTAAAAAGAAAATTTTGATACCTATCTTATCTTTGAGTACTAGGCTCTCCCATGTAATCAATCCAAGAGCTCAAGTCCAAAGGATTCAAAATATAATTAATTGGAAATTTTCGGTTCAAGCAGGTGCGGCTTCCTATACCAACAAAAGACTTTCCTTAGAACGATCTAGACAACGGTAATGTTCTTTTCTTCTTCTTCGGTAGAGATTACATCACTCACCAATGATAAAAATGAAAAGTATCAAAATTATATTTAGTACTAGAGAAGGTATCAAATTACCAAACAAAATTTTGTTACCTTTTATTTTTGGAATAGGTCTTTCGTAAAACTGTCTTACGGGTCTTAATCCGTGTAATAGATCTATCCATGTTAAATAAGTCAAGATTTAGTATCTCAGTGTAACCCCTCATCTTTTGTAAATTGGAGCATCACCCCTCACATTTATAAATAAAGAGTGTCACTTTAACTATTAAAAGTGTCACTTTGATAACATAAAATATATCGTTTTTGACCCTTAAAGTGTCACTCCCTAGAAATGTCACTTTTCATGTTTAATGAAAATTATCATTTTTTTCTTTAAAACATGTTACTCCCTTCGTTTCGGACAAAGAGTTCCCGTTTGAAAGTCAATTTTTTTAGAAAATACCACTTTTAGTAGGTCATTAGTAATAAAATGACACTTTCATGCCTAAAATTTTGAAAATTGACTCTTTAAATGAAACATGCCATAATAGAATATTGGACTATTTAGCTAGAGCGGAGGGAATATTTTTTTGCCTTAAATTTGTTTTTTTTTTCTTTGTAAAATGTCACTTTACACTATAAATGAAAACCGTAACTCTTTGTGTGAAACGGTGAAAGTGTCAACTTAATAGCATTAGAAGTGCACTTTTTAGCATAAAATGTATAACTTTGGGCCTAAAAATGTCACTTTATATTATAAATAAAAATCATCACCGCTTAGAGCTGTTAAGGTGGGTTGGCGGGGTGAGCCAACCCACAACCCACTTCAACCTGCCATTTGGCGGGGCAGGGTGAGCCAACAAAATACCCACCCAACCCAACTGACCATGTGTCGTGGGTTTGCCGGGATTTTTACAAACTTCATAAAATAAATAAATTAACACAAATATCTCACAAAGTTTTCCACCATTAAAAAAAAAAAACTTATACAAAGTCTTTCAATAGTCTTAAAAACAAACATAAACTTTCAAATAACACAGTTTTTCACCATTCATAAAAAACAAATACCAAGTCTAGAGTTGTCAAGGTGGATTGGCAGGGCAAGCCAACCCACAACCCACTTCAACTCGTCATTTGGCGGGGCGAGGCGAGCCAACCCAAAAAAATAACTGGCCTTAAAAAATACAAACCCAACCCACTTCTTCTAGGTGGCGGGGCGGGCTAGCACATCAGACCCAGCCCATTTTGACAGTTCTATCACCCTTGTCCTTCAAAGTGTCAGATACTAACATTAAATGTATTACTTCCTAGAATTAAAAGTGTCAATTTCGGCCCTAAACATGACAATTTGTACTTTAATGAAAATTATTTTCTTCTTTTCACTTAAAAAATGTCATTTTTGCAGACACTTTTACCCTTAAATTTGAAAGTTTCACTTTTGATCACATTGTGATATTTTGCATTAAAAATGAAGTTAATTAAAGTTTTAAGATGATTTATGACTAAAATACAAAATCTGAACATAGAGGGAGTCTATAGCAAAGTTTCGAAAAAGGGAGGGCACCGACACATGATTTGGAACAAGGAGGGCACTAGAGCAATTAATGAAAATATTCATTAATGTGATGGCGACCTTGTAACGCGCCACGTGGCCCGCCTCTCGTTTGGTCGACCTATGTGTTTTGGAAGTGGATCCAGGTCGACCCGCAGGTTTAGACCTTTTTGCCTGATTTTCAACCTATTTTCACACTAATTTTGACCACTTTTTTTTGTTGAGTAACCTTTGGTCTTCTTTAATGAGTTACCTGTTCCAGAAGCCTCATTTTTATCTTTTTTGGAGCTCATAGGATCTGTACGACCATCCTACACAATTTTTTTCTTTATTTTTGATACTCGGGGTTGGAGGTGATATCTTTGGGGGCAAGTACCAAGATTGGATTTGTCCTAACAATAGTTATTTATCCTTTAATTATTAGAATTTTCATGTATGATCTTTTTAGAATGGTTGGAAAATTAATACTAGCTAACAATTCATTTTCTTCTTTTGCTTACGATTGGTGTTTGATGTTACTCATATCAGCAGCAAGATTGGTTTTCAAAGGGTTTAACATGCCTGATGGAACAGGGCCCTCTTACAGGCCCCCAATGTAAGAGGGCCCAATTTTATAGATGTCAGCTAATTTTTATTATATATAAAATAATTATTAGAAGTACATGAAGTTTTCTCTAACTCAATGGATCAGTGGATTGGTAATGATAGTGAAGTAGAGGTTTTCGGTTCAAGTCCCACTTGTGTTATTTTTGTAATTTTTTTTATTTTGGGTGTACGATTAATTATTAAAATTTATTTATATGCATATTATATCATATACTTCCCCATTTTTGGTAAATAATCTCATATACTATTTTATTTACATAAATAATCATTTTTAAAAAATATGCTTATAAATTTTTCATAATCTTTCATCTTTATCCTCAAATTGCATTGTAAGAATAATAGTTATGGTGAAGTATTTTTATTTTTTTAGGCAAAACACACATTTGGGCCACTGTACTTTACAAAAGGTTGCAATTAGGCCACTGAGACTTCAAAATTTTCGGGATGACCACTGTACCAGACTTATCTTGCACGTTAACCCCTTTTTTGGATGGACGTTAAGTTTGGACGTTAAGTTTGATTAAATGTCTATTTTACCCTCGACTTCTTCATCTTCACGGAACCAAGATGAAGATGACGGGAGAGGCAATCAAACCCCCACTGTACCATTGTTTGTTTATTTGCCTCTTCAATCTCCATCCCACCATTTTTGCAGATAGAAATTCATACATATTTATAGTATTTACATACATACAAAGAGAATCATATACTACTACAATGGATCGACCCAGATTTGTAATTGAAGCTTCGGCCGAATCGATGGCCAAAACTCCGGTCTTACACTCCCCAACTCCTTCCCACTCGTTAAATCGGCTCAAAGTCTCGCCCTTCCACCCATCTCCAACTTTCACGTCGGAGTCGTTGGGTTAGGGTCCGACGGCCGGATCTTCCTCGGCGTCAATCTCGAATTCCCGGCCTCCCCCTCCACCACTCCGTCCCACGCAGCTTTTAATCACTAATCTCGCCGTCCCACAATTCCCCCGCCTCCTCTACTGCAGTCTCGCTGCCCCCTGCGGCCATTGCCACCAATTCTTCCAAGAACTTCGCCACGCGTCCCAAACCCAGTTCCTAATCATCGACGACTCTCGAGAAAATGCCGATTTCCAACCCTTTTCGTCACTTCTACCAAACCCATTTGGCCCAGATATGAGTTTTAAACCAGATCTGGTTACTTTGCATCCGTGAAGATGAAGAAGTCGAGGGCGTCAATATCGAATTCCCCGGCCTCCCCCTCCACCACTCCGTCCACGCAGAACAGTTTTTAATCACTAATCTCACCGTTCAAAATTCCCCCCGCCTCCTCTACTTCGCCGCCCCTTGCGGCCATTGCCGCCAATTCTTCCAAGAACTTCGCCACGCGTCCCAAACCCAGTTCCTAATCATCGACGACTCTCGAGAAAATGCCGATTTCCAACCCTTTTCGTCACTTCTACCAAACCCATTTGGCCCATATCTGAGTTTTAAACTAGATCTGGTTACTTTGCATCCGTGAAGATGAAGAAGTCGAGGGTAAAATAGACATTTAATCAAATTTAACGTCCAAACTTAACGTCCATCCAAAAAAGGGATTAACGTGCAAGATAAGTCTGGTACAGTGGCCATCCCGAAAATTTTGAAGTCTCAGTGGCCTAATTGCAACCTTTTGTAAAGTACAGTGGCCCAAAGGTGTGTTTTGCCATTTTTTTATTACCAACTTCAATACTACTTATATATGTTTTAATATAATTCGGAACCTAATAGATAAAGAGTCAGTATATAAAGATACATATTTTGTATTTGGCTCCAATAGAGTTATTCAATCTTAATTTTATTTTGTGTTTGCCAAATTTACTTATCAAAAAAAGTTAGTTGACTATAATTTTTTTTATCTAGGTCATAAAAAATAACAATGACTTAAATTGAAATATACGTGTAATTATAATAATCATTGGGTATATAATATTAATATTTCAAGCAAAAATCAAAATTTATTGTTATGTGACTATAATTTTTATTGCTTATGTCCGTTTAATTATTTGCTTTGTCAGTTGATTTTTTTTAACTTGAATTTATAGTTCATACATGTTACCAAAAACATATCCTTCCAAAAGTAAAAAAAAATAAATAAAAGAAAAAAATATGATTGAGTATATTATTTTTATTGCAAATTGTTTTAGCAAATGAAAAATAACAGTTTTCAGTAATTATTTAATACTTATTTTTCTTACATGTTTGTAGGTAGCATACATTTTCAATACATTAAATGATGAAATGTCAAAAAATTATTCGTCTAAAAATAATATTTTTATAATTTTTTAAGGACCACTTTTCTTCTTTTCGCTATGTACCCCCAAAAGTTCAAGACCGGCTCTGTTCTTTCACCCCAAACAACATCATTTCAAACACTTATAGCTCTCTTTCACAAAATACCCTACCCCCAAATACTGACCTAACACTCTCATACCTTGGCACCTGCCACCAAACCACATCCCCCATGTTAATCCCAAAGGGCATAATACTAGGCTAGAAGGGGGGGGGGCTTTGAATAGTCTAGATACACTTTAAAACTTTTCGTAAAAAGAATAAGTTAAATAGCAGATAACAATAATAACCAGTAAGTAAAGGAACACAACGAACACATATATTTTGGGATGGTTGTACTATAAAGAGTACTACGTTCACCACCAAAGCAGTCAACTTTGGATTTGAAAGTGGATTATGTTTTCCACTAGTTCTATTACAGAAATCTCTAATTGATCGTGTACAAAATATTTGATTTGTGTTTGGGGATGGAGAAAGTGAATATCTGGAAAACAGAATATTCATGGTGCAGAAGAATAGTTAATGAATACAACACGAATAAATAAATGAGTAGCAGTTAATGTGCAAATCTTCTTGTTGTTGTTGAGGACATCGTTGATCAGTTTATGATCTCTTGAATGCACTGAGTAAGATGACTTGATGTTGTTGAATAAATTCAGAGCATTGGTTTCTTCAGTCTTCAATGACAGTATTTATATCGAAGCATTCATGAGACCGTTGGAGAAGATGAAGTGAGTAACAACTTTATTAGGTTAAATGCATTAAATGCAAGAAGCTGCTTTGTTGACTTCATCTTCAATTGGGAATGATAGAGGTATGGTGGAGAGTAGGTACTGGAATTAGCAGGTGGGCGACAAAGAGAATTGCAGACCTGCAATAGTTGGTATAGTCTGTTTGTGTCGGACTGTATACCTGCTCTGTCACGTTCAGGAGGCGAAAGTCTTCATTCTTCGGAAAAGCTGGGAAGGTGTGTTCCTTGAATTCAGGAGTCAATCAGTTGACGGATTAATTCAAACTGATATAGAGAATATCTGAATTAATAATCTTTCAGATATTTGTTGAGTTGGACATCCTGTAACACGTCATTCTGCTATTCGAAGTTAGACAAGGTCTGTTGGTGAAAACTGCTGGTGAAGTCTTTGCCGAAGACTTCTGGTGAGGACTTGCCAAAACCTATGAAGTCTAAAAACTATTCTAAAGGCAAAATTCTATACATAGTTTCCACGCTAACTGGTATGCAACCCATTTAGCCACTAAGTATAGAACCTATAGTAATGAATGAGCAAATGCAAATTAAGATATAGTGAGAAACAACAATCTCTTTCTATTTGCATCTACTCATCATTACTTACAAGTGAGGGTTATGAAGACTTATGGATAGATAATAGCATGTCAGAAAAGAATTAAGTTTTATTATAGCAGGCATGCTTCTATCAATAAGAACAACTCAAATGTAACAGCTAATATAAGTGCTTACAATAGAAGAGATTTTAAAGAACAAGTAGAGAAGGATTAGAGTAAATAGTTTAAATAAATTTAAACTAGATGTTTAAATTCCAAGCATATATATGAATTTAAAGAGTATGAAATTTAAACAGAAGACATTTTTTGAAAAGTAGGTAGGTACTTCTGTTTTCAAACAAGAAGTTTAATATTTACAGAGTTTTTTTTTAAAAAAGAGGATAGATACAAAGAATAAGGATATGAATGATACAAGTTACCATGATCTTTTTCCTTTTCCTTTGTCTGCTCTATCAGCTGCTTCCCTTTCTCAGCGTAGACGCTCGAATTCTTCAACTCTTCTAGTGTACTCTTCATCATCAGAGTTCTGTTGTCTGATGGAACGAGAACAGTAGTCAAGTTCTTCTCGCAGTCTGTTGTTTTCGACCATCAGAACTCGGTTCAAAGACCATAGTTGTCTCTCCTCCGTGATGGCTAGATCACATTCACGCTCAGCTGCTATCCGATCATGTGCCGTATTGAGAGCTTGATCATTGAGTTCTAGGATAGGAGGGCGGTCTCGACCTAGTTGGAGGGTAATTGATGTAGTTCCATCCGAGAGCTCAACTCTAACAGAACAAGACCCATTGAAATGGCAAGTTGGACCTATCACTAGGTCCAAGTCCAAAGAAATCAAGAATACTATCAATGGTTTAATTGGAACTTGTTGGGTTCAAGCTCAAGTTACAACTCAAGGAATCCAAACAAATCAAGTCATTTTAGTCCAAGTTATTAATCAAGACTAGGCTTGGTCTAGCTCAAAAGCACAACAAATAAGGCAGAATGGAAGTGAAAGTGGAGTCTCATGGTGATAAGACTTTGGCCCAATGAAAGAACACATTTTGAGCCCAAAACAAGACCAAAATTCAGCCTTTTCAAAGTCAACAAAGGAGACATCCAAATTTTCTCTTCTAAATCTAGAAAATTCCATTCAAGATAAGTTGGATCCATTCATGAACTTGGAGAACTCAAGAGTCTTTGATAGCTTATCATGATAAGTAGTAGCATGTATTACATAAGTTGTAAAGATTATCGCTTACATCATTGATGACATCATGAACATTGTATTCTCCACCACATTAGCCTATAAATAGGCCTCTTTTGTAGCCTTGCAAATCAGATTTGGAATGATAATTGTGTGAGTTTGTTCAACTCTTTTTGTTCTTTGAGAACTTAGACTTATCAATTGTAGTCTTCTACTACTTGTGGCGTCTTCCTAGCTTATCAACCAACCTTGGTGTAATTGGTTATGGCGCTTCAAACCAAGTATCCTATCTTTTTAGGTAGGGGGTGCGGTTTCTACACTAACAAAACGACTTGTCTTAGAACGATCTTTGTTAAGGTAATTTCTTTCCTTCTCTTTTGGTAGAAATTACATCATTTGGTATCAGAGCCAATTCTAAGAAGTCATACTATTCGTCTCTTCTCATCTTTTGATTTTCTCGGTATTTCATTATTCATATCTTGATATTGGGCTTTGTCACAAGTTGGCAAGGAATTTTATTAGTGAATCTTGGGGGGTTGGGAAATCAATTCTTCTTTTTTTTTTCTTTAAATTATCTAGTCCAAAAAAAAAATGAAATTGTTCTTGTTATCTTTGTCCTACAAAAAAAATCTGAAAATTGATATTGAGTTCTTGATTTCATCCTATCTTCTTTAAGTCTTCTTCTTCATCTATCCTTTCTATTTTTCATTTCTAAATCTATATATCTTCTTCTATCTACAAAATAAAAATTAAAACAAAAAAAAATTTGTTGCAGCCATTCGATATTTCCATTTTCTTCCTTCCTTGTCATCCCATTCTAAATCGGTAATTGAACTACCAAATGGAAACGAATATGCAAGCTGAATTGTTGAGGCTTTTAAGTGTGCGAGGCAAGGGAAAAACAGAGGTGTTTCAAAATATATGTCGTACTAGATGTTGTGTTCAAGACAAGATGTTTAGTATGATTATAAATAGTGATAGCGGTGCTAATGTTGTTAGCACTTTATTGGTTGAAGAATTAGGACTTCCCATTGTTAGACATAAGCATCCTTATAGCTTGCAATTGCTCGATTGTCATGGTGTGATTAAGGTGGATAAACAAGTGCGTGTAATATTTAGCATTGGCAAGTACGAAGATCATGTTTTGTGTGACGTTATACCAATTTAAGGTTGGCATCTTTTACTAGGTCTTCCATGGAAATATGAAAATCGAGCTATGTATGATTTCGTTACCAACAAAAGTTTCCTTGAAAGAGAGAAAATTGAGCAAGAAAAAGAAAAGATTGAAAAAGAGAGAAAAGAAAAGGAGAGGGTTGAAAGGGAAAGAATTGAAAAGAAGGAAAGGATTGCAAAAGAAAGGAGTGAAATACTTGAGAATGAAGACCTAGAAAGAGAGCCAAGTAAGATAGCGATTCACAAAGCATTGCAATTGTTCCATGCCTATGAAGATCCATTATATTTCTGTTGATTATTGGAATATGCTTCTTGATAATTTAATTATCACCTTGCATATTCTATATATATTGATTTGCTTGCCCCCATTACAAGTGAATCATCACAAGTAGCTAAAAGGTCTGCGTATCGATTAGTGTGGCAACTTGTATGATTTCACATAGGTCTTAGATTAGATGTGACCTGATCTAGCTAGTCCTACCTTCCTATATGATGATCAAAACAGACCAGACTTCATAATACACTCAGCACCGGAAGACCTGCAGCTATGTCAATAGCCTTCAATGATAATAGACCAGAATATTCTTAAGACTCATCACCGGCAGACATGCTACAAATTATAATGCTCTCACCGGTAGACATCAGTTCTCCTGAATCGAAAGACTTGTTTCCACTGGCTCGAAGCATTCCACCGGCAGACTTTAAAATCTGCACGTGCTACAGAGAAAAGTCAAGAAGCTGCTCGAATCAAGACAAATATGTTCGTGCCTCAAAAATCCTAACATACTCAAAGGTACAAGACTTTTTCTCACTCAAGTAGTCTGTTAAAGTCAAAATGCAATTACTTTATTGAACAGACCACGTGACAGTGCAACAGACATCAGACCTACTCTTCAGAGATTTATCAACATAATCTGACAGACAACGAGTTCCAAGATCTACAGGACTAAATCTCTGCTCCAAACAGTCAAAGATCTTATGGACAAAAGATCTCTATCCGATAGTCTTCAACCACTACATCTCCAACGGATAGAAATCTTCGAGTCTTCATCTCTCAACGATCATATTGACTCTCACCTATACAAACCCCTTCCTCTTTCTCAACAAAAGAAGTGAGACATATTGACAGTCTAAGCTACATCTAAGATTATCAAATGATACACTGTGAGTAACGAGTAACTCAATCTACTCAAGAACTTCATAGAAAATAAATCTTCATAGAGATCGTCTTCACCAACGTATCTCTGATTTCTACAACAGATTGCAGTGAACTCATCCAGCTCTTAGCAAAACACCTTCAGTGGATTGCTAGGAAGAAAAGCTTGGAAAAGAGAAGAGAATGATCAGAAACTTCAATAGGTAGAAATCAAGATCTGAAGATTGATGTTAGACAATTTCGGAAGAAAATGAAGAGCTGTCTGTAGATATTGCATTCATATCTTCAGATTTGTATTCCTATACAAATGCTGTTGATTGTGCAATAATCAATCATCATGGAAGGTCGAGTGTTTTACACTCAAACGTTCAGATATATTTTAATATCTGAACGACCTTAAGAATCCCTTCCTTTTCATAACAGTTTCTTGGTTTCGTCTCCTAATGTCCTTTGCAACTTAAAGATCCTTGAATGGATAATTAAGTAAGGATTGAGACTTAGGAAGATAAAGCCAAAAAACTAGATATAGATTATTTCGACTGATGTAATATGTAATTTATCTTTGAATAAATTCATATATTCTTACTAATACTTTATCTCTCAGTCCTTATATATCTATGAGCTTTTTTTTAAATGATTTATCCTTAGAAAAGTCATTCTCTACTTGATCTCCTAAACCTGCATTTGAAAGAAGAAATAAATGTGTTGTTGTTCTAAACATATATTCGTGTACAGCCACTTCTGACTTCTCCAAATCATAGCCTCTTTACCTTCCGCTATACAAATCTTTTATCAGGCTTTTGATTTGATTATACAGTTTATCGGTAGAGTTATTACTTCTGCTTTGAGTAAGTCTACCGATAGCCTCTACCGGAAGACATACTCAACTTGATAAATTGTGTTTGCCAACCAAACTATGCTTTATGTATATCCAAAAAAAAGTTTTAAAATTGGCAAAATATGCTATTCACCCCCCCTCTAGCCTATTTGAGCATTATTGTAGACCAACAATTGGTATCAGAGCAGGCTCTTCTTGCTTTATGCCAGGACTATCCTCCTGGGAGTTGCGATCCTCAAATGCTCGGTTCAAATGCATGACAAAAGAAAACTTGTTTTATTCCTCGAAAACTCTTGTCAAGGATTTCAGTTAGAAATAAATATTTTTGAAAAATATACTTATTTTGAAAAATTATTTTGTTTTCAGAAATATCATGAGATAGAAGATTATCATGATGATTGTGAGATACTTATTCATATGACAAATATCTATATCAATTGGCACTATGAATAACTATCTTCAGATGAAAAATTCTCAGATGGATGCTTCAATTGAAAAGACTTCTGATTCAAGCTCTCTTGACATAAGGCTAACGATTAAAATCAATCCAACACCTTCTCGAGAAGAAATTTTCTTTCATATCTATTCTTTTGAAAAAGGTTAAGAGTCAAAAATTATGTATATCATGAAACATTGATTGATCCCTCTGTTATATGATATCTAGTTTCTGGGAACTTGGCCCATGTTTCAAAGAATTATTTGAATCTAAGAAAAAGAATAAAAAATCTTACAAAATTGTTTGCAAAGGAAATCTACTCTTTAGACAACATCTCCTACAAATTTATCAGCTTAGATTCAAAAAGACTTTGTCTGAAGAACATCAATCTCGATCCAAATAACTGTCAAAAAGGTACATCCCTATCTTGTGCTCCCTCTTTCAAATCTTTATCTTTGCACAAAAAGACCAAGGGAGAATGAGAAATTCAAGATCCAGTCTTTCCCTCTCACTGATCTTCTTGAAATACTTGTTCTCGTATCTAGATTTTTCTGGAGCTTCCTAAAACTCATTAAATGTTGCTAATGATCTTCTTGATTCTTATTCAGGAATGTGTATTCTCCAAAGATAAATAAGCACACTTTATTATCTCTCATCGAGTTCTATAAGCTTTGACTGAAAGTACAGGATCCTATTCACCTGATTCGGTCTTCTTCCTTCTGGATTATGATATATTTCTGTTTCTCATTTATGATTCCCTGCTAATCATGATCTTGAATATATCATTTCTGCATAACTTTATATTTGCTTGCTCTACTCTTGTCTATTCTTTTCTAAAAGCAATATATAGCTAGAGTAATTTCTCCTATCATACTTTGCTTTCTTTCTTGTCTTACAGTATAATCTGTAATTTACTCATCTGGTTTGTTACCTCATTTTCTTTGAAGTACTCTTCTGTTGCACGGTACTTCATAAGCTCAGTTGTATGTGCTGACTTATAGAAGTTTTTCACCTTAGTAGATAATGTGCAAACTACATGGGTATTTTTGCAAATTCTACAAAGGTTGAGGTAAAGCTTGAGAAACTGACTATTTCTTAAAAGCTAAAGATAGATTTCATAGAATCTCGGTAAAGATAAAATGACTTTGAAATGTGGAAATTGAACTTCCCAAAACACTCTTTTGAAAAGGGATTTGTTCTGTCAAATCCAACTGAAAAGGTTTTATCCACTTAAAGATGTTTCCTTCTTTCAAGAAAGTCAAACCTACTTTTCAAAATCTTTTAGCTTTCCAAAAAGGTAACTTTTCTGGATATCTAGAAATTTATACCAACTCTCACTCTTCCCCGTATAACTTTTATTGAAGAGTAGTTGAAAAGGACTTTTCACTCTTAAATGAGTCGGTCCATTGTCTTGCCTCAGCGAGTATTTATAGAGACATTTCTTTCCTCTTCTCTATCACTCGCAAACTACTTCAAACACTATGATAGACACTGATACAAGATCCAATTCTTACAAAATGTTACTTAGGAGAATTCTTAGCACTAGATCAAGGATACTTCTCAATAACTTGGAATCACCCTTCCGATTCTTCAAAAGTTGTTTGGTTTGTTTCAAGGATTTCTCTCGCGTGAAGACTTGCCTTAACAACCATTTAGCATGCCTCTCCCAGATTTCTGTGACTATGCCCATGTTAGCCATTTCTTCAAGGCCTCGTAGACCTTCTACGTGATCCTTAGCTGACATGGTTCTCTCATGAGATTAGCTCTTTTCACAATCGCGGTTTCTTCAAAAGAAGTCCTGCGAGTTTGTGAAGGTCACCCTGGCTTGAGAGCTAGCTGATGGGAGTAGGAAGAGGAGGCGACAGGATCACATATCTGCATCTTTCAAAATGTAGAGATTCTGTTTGGCTGTCTCTTTCGACCTTGATCTAGGACATGTATTCTGTCTGCCAACCGGTTAGCTGAATCTGGGTCCATGGTCTTCATAGACATCTCCTTGTAACATCCTTATCTTTAGATATGTATAAGGTGTTTAGATTAGTTGTTTAAAAGGAGTAGTTAAGTCATCGGAAGTTGTAATGAACTCTGTAATCTTTAGATCCTCTTTGTATTCATATTATTTTTTGATCTAAATGAGAACTTGTTCAAAGCATCTTTACTTCATGTCTATCTGCCTTTGTATGAACATTTCTTGATAGCATGAAAGCTTATATTTGCTTGAGTTTTCGGTATTTGTACTTTTTATAATATGTTGTTCCGAATTCAAGATGGCAAATATAACTCTGTTGTTAACCCAACAGCAAACCAATCCTTAATCATAAAATTTCCTGTTCAACACTTGGTATTCAACATTTGGTATATGAAGAAACAATGTTGGAATATGGTTTATTTTAAGTTTTGGATTTCTTTGAAGTTACTGCATATCTTGCAACTATTTCACCAGGAATTTTAGATCTCATCTCAACCCATGATGTTTTGATGAATCTTAATTCCCCTCTAATTTCAGATCTCTCTAGTTTTAACGGTAGACCTTATCTCTGCTGTTGTAACAACGACCGTTCAAGGAATTTAGCAGTATCCTCAAATTCTTTTCATTTTTTACTGCTTCCTCTGTTCAATGACAACTTTGCTTTAAACTTTCTCTTGTTTCTCTTGTCATGAACAAAATGACTTTCTTTCCCTTAAAAGGTTAGTCATCATCTTCTTAACCGTTGACCTCGAAGCAAAAGTCATTCTTCATCTGTACCGTCAGCCTTTCCAAACTTGAGCTACTTGCTTCTTTGTGATTCAAGTACTTTAATTGAAATGGTTGATGTCTTCCGTTTTTGCTTCAAAATGCTCTTATCATTCAATGGAATTCTATTCTAAAAATAGCATGGTCATCAGTTAGTCTTTGCCGATGAAACAGCTGAACCTCCTAACAGTTGCCAAGGCAAAAAGGAAAATCTGCAGAAAATATCTTTTCTACTCTAGCAATCTGCAGACTCTATTCTTTCTTTAAAAGGGTTTGAAGCGCTTATTCTACTAAGTGAGGAGGAGCCAATTGCAGACCTTGGTATCATTCTTGTACCGATATCACTGTTACTGCTATTGTTGCTTTAAAATTTATAAAAAACATTTTGCTCTCCCTCCATTCTTATTTCGTTCTCTTTGCCGATGAAACTTATGGTCAATCCTTCTAGAACTCAAGGCATTCCAAAGGAAATATAAGCTATAATACTCTTCATTCAATTGGTATCGGCAGACCTCAATGTCTGTTGTTCCATCCTTATACAGCAAAACTTCTTGTCTGCAAGACCAATTAATTCTTTCTATCCTAGCAGACTTAATCCCTGCTGATCTCCTTCATCAGCAGACAATTATCTATGCCGATTCCTCTGTCATTCATTCTTTCGACAACGGCATACCCCAACATCGAGTTTACTGATCATCTTTCAATGATTGATATCTGTGGGTCCCAAAGGGCACAATAATAAGCTAGAAAGGGGGGGGGTTGAATAGCTTATTATACACTTAAAAACTTTTTAAGTAAGTTCTTTGACAAGCACTTACAATCTATTGTGAAGATTGAAGTAGCGAAAGTCTTGTAAAGAAACTGGTTCAAGTCTGCCGATTAAGGACTACCGGTAGAGACTTGACGGGTTACTCAAGTTTGCTGTTAAGGATATAAATAAAGGAAATAAAAAACAGTTCAATAAGTAAACAAACTGTAAAGGAAGAACACAATTATTTTGGGATGGTTCACACTATAAAGAGTGCTACGTCCACCACCAAGGCAGTCAACCTTGGATTTAAAAGTGCACTATGTTTTCCACTAGTTCTATTACAAGGAATATACCCAATGGATCGTGTACAAAATATTGACTTGTGTTTGGGGGTTTCGGAATTAAATATCTGGATAAACAAGATATTTAATTCGTGCAGAGGAATAGCTTTGAATGAAAACAACAAGATGTAAATGATAAGAGTTGAAGCAGGTCTTCTTGTTGTTGTCGAGGACTTCTTGATCTGTTAAGGATCTCTTGAATGCACTGAGTATAAAGACTTAGAGTTATTGTAGATTTTCAGAGCATGTCAGCAAGTGTGTTTCTTCAGTCTTTAATGGTGTCATTTATAGCTGGAGCATTCTGGAGATCCATTGGAGAAGACGAAATGTAACAGCTCTATTAGGTTGAATGCATTAAATGCATGGAGCCGTCTTGAAGATTTCGTCTTCACATATATAGAGCAGGAAATGGGTGCAGAGATCTTTTGCAGAGACTGGCAGTAGGGCAATCCGGATATCAGATCTGCAAGAGTTGGTACAGACAGTAGGTGCAGTCTGTTCAACTGCTCTTTCACTGTTCAGTCTGCAAAAGTCTTCCTGCTTTTCAGAAAGCTACTTTCGGCGTGTCTGAGATGTCAGGGAATGTCTCAATTTAAATTTAAACTGATAAGGATAAATTTAATTGATCCACCAAGAATTATTTGACTGGACACGTCATGATTGACCACGTGCAGACAAGGTCTGTCGCTGGTTGCTGTAGCAGGTCTTCTGATGAAGCTTTAATTGAGGTCTTCCGCTGAACCTGTGAAGTCCTATAAAATAAACTATTCTTGGCAAAGTTCTATACACAGTTGCCACGCTAATTGATACGCAACCCAATTAGCCACTAATGTATAAAACTAATGTAATGTATGAGCAAATATAAATCTAAACAATGAGAATCAACAATATCATTCATAAATTGGTATCCTTCATACAATCAATTGATATCCTCCAACAATTGGTTGACTTCTTTCAGCTCTCAAATGTCAGTAAACTTCCACTCTTCTTGAACACATTATTCAATTTAGTTTAAAAGCTATTTAATAGCTATCATCTTTCATATGTTCAAAAGACTGATAACCCCGCGTAAACCTTTTTATTGGTATCAGCAGACTTTCATTACTGCTGCATACTCCCTTAAAAGTTATTAGTTGAATCGGTAGACCTCAATGTCTACTGGTCAAAACCTGAACTACAGACCTTGATCTCTGTCGTTCACACTCTACTGAAACTAATCAACAAAATTGGTTTCAGATCTCTTGCTGCTGATCAACCTTGTGTAATGATATCTTTGACACAAAACATTTAGGAATGATTGATTGTTTTTCAAAATAATATTTAAAAAATCCTTCTAAAAATGACTTTCAAAACAACTTTGTTCTGGAATGACTAAAAGAATTGGAAGATTGCTGAAGACTGTGTGAATGACTCAGAAAGCTCCATAAAATTCTTCTAGTAAACAAAGAACATAAAAATCTTAACTGTTTTGCAAAAAACATTTTTTAAATTCTTCCAAAATATTTTTGAAATGATTTCTGTTCCAAAATTCTATGGATTTGGGAGATTGCTGAGGATTGTGTAGATGATTCAGAATGCCCCGTAAATTATCTATTAGGATATCTGGAATATTTAAAACCTATCATATTTCCTAAATTTATTTTTATGAATTGCAGTACATTATTTTTGCTTATCGATATCAACACATCTTCTTTTCAATACCCTAAGATGTCAATTAACTCTTTCTTGGTATTGAAATCCTCGATTTTAAGTCTCCCATCTGTCCAAATACATATTCCCTAGAAGACTTAATTATCGCAATCATGAATCGCTGCCTCTCCCATAAAAACGTCCTCTCACAATTAGGCTTCGAAATGATCACTTCGCTGGTTGTCATTTCAATCAATAACATCTTTATTGTGGACTCTCAAACGACGGTTCTTGATCTGTGTGTTCCTCCTGCCCAATCTCAGAAAGAACTGAATATATATACTCTTTTTTGATCTCCATCGTTTCCCAATCAATCTAAAACGATTATTGTCAGTGCATTTTTTATGTTTCACTAAGAAATTCTTCATGGCCGCTTCTTCATCGAACAACGTCTCTCGCTCTATCGGTCCCCCTAAATCCTCTTTCGTCACCATAGTAGGCCGTCAATCCTACTTTCTTGGTCGAACGATTCAAGGAGAACAATTTCTCCTTGACAATACTGTTGGAGCAAAGATTTTAGATCTTTTCCACAGTTCTGGACTCGTCTCCATCCTCTGCTTTCGCGAAGAATTCTACAGCCTTCGACTGGTCGACGAATTCTACTCAAGGAGGCACTTATCAAGAGATGGTAAAAGCCTCCACGGTCGCATTCGAGGTACTGATCTTGTCCTCAATACCGACTGCATTTCAAGAGTCTTCAGCGTTCCCTCTACTGGCCCTGACTCCATCAGTGATTCTGTTCTCAACGAATCATGGCTGCACCGTACTGGCCACCAATCTCGAAATGACTACAGTACATGGGACATTTTTAACTATCCCTTGGACATGTACTGTGTTGGAGAGATTCTGAGCCAATGCTTTCTGTTTCATGAACCTGGCTCAGGAAGCGGCACCAGAAGACTTCGGAACTTCACCATTGCCGTTCTTGACTCTCATGTCATCAACTGGTCTGAAGTAGTCTTCTCTCTCATCGATCTTTCCGGCGAAGGCAGTGAATGGATCACAGTATTCTCATGTACGCTAGGATAATCAGTTATTTCCTATGCTCCTACCACACCATTCTTTCCACAGTTCAAGAGGACGAACGACTTCCTACCATGGGAGAATTGCTGATCACTCGAGAATTGTTCGGCAACAGAAGTTTTTCAGATCAGGATAGAAACTATTCTCTTGATTCTAGCACTGGTAGTTTTGGAGATTCAAATTAGCTTGTATTATTATGAACTTATTAATACTTTCTTGCGTTATTTAGTGTCTTTCTCTTCTGTTATCTGCTCTACTACTACATCTCTACCGTTATCCTTCTTTATTATTTGCTTGCAACTGTCCTTCAGATCTTATTTTTTGAAGTGCTTGCAACCATTAAGGAGGAGAGTTATATGACATATACATATAACTTGGTTTTAGACATATAACTTAAGGAGGAGAGTATAAAATGAGTGATAACCTTCCTTTCGTAAGGAGAAGAATTGACTTAATCCCAAATGAACACACAAAACAAATGTGACATTTCACCCTAAGCTGATTCTTAGTGAATCATGTTCAGCCTTTGTGGCACTTTTGTTGAAAGTCTTGTTTAAAACTAAAACCTTTTGTTGAGTCTTACGTTCAACAGAAAGCCTTATACTTTCAACAGAAATAAAAAGTTTTTCAAAAATTGATTTTCCAAAAATTGATTTTTCAGAAAATTGGTATTAGTTTTCAAAAAATTGAATTTTCAGAAAATTGGTATTAGTTTTCAAAAATTGATTTTCCAAAAATTGATTTTTCAGAAAATTGATATTACAAGCAATCCTTATTTTAAACTCTTTCAAAAACATACATTTGCTTAAAGATTTGCTACTCTTACTTGGCAAAACAAGCTTTCATTCTATAAAATTTTATGTGCAAGTAAGACTTCTAAAAACCTTTTAGATCCTGTCCAAAACTCTTTCAAATCCAAAGTGATCTAAATTGTTTTCACTATTGCATTACTTGTTCAGTACCTTGATTTATCGAGTCTGTAATAGCAATAGTTGACTATACTAAAGCCATCGCTTATATGTAATTATCAACTAGGACATGTCTTAAGATAAAATGATCATTCATTGTGAACATGCTATTACTGTGTCTGATAAATGCTTTAGTGCTTCGTATATGTCATTTTGTAATGGTTCCAAGCAAATAGGAGGAGATTGTAAATTATTGGAATATGCTTCTTAATAATTTAATTATTACCTTGCATATTCTATATATATTGATTTGCTTGCTCCCATTACAAGTGAATCATCACAAGTGGCTAAAAGGTCTGCGTACCGGTTAGTGTGGCAACTTGTATGATTTCACATAGGTCTTAAATTAGGTGTGACCTGATCTAGTCCTACCTTCCTATATGATGATCAAAACAGACCAGCACTTCAGGATGCACTCAACACCGGAAGACCTACAGCTATGTCAACATCCTTCAGTGATAATAGACCAGAATATTCTTAAGACTCATCACCGTCAGACATGCTACAAGTTATAATGCTCTCACCGGTAGACATCAGTTCTCCTGAATCGAAAGACTTGTTTCCACTGGCTCGAAGCATTCCACCAGCAGACTTTAAAATCTGCACGTGCTACAGAGAAAACTCAAGAAGCTGCTCGAATCAAGACAAATATGTATGTGCTTCAAAAAGTCAAACATACTCAAAGCTACAAGACTTTTTCTCACTCAAGTAGTCTGTTAAAGTCAAAAAGTAATTACTTTATTGAACAGACCACGTGACAGTGCAACAGACATTAGACCTACTCTTTAGAGATTTATCAACATAATCTGACAGACAACGAGTTCCAAGATCTATAGGACTAAATCTCTGCTCCAAACAGTCAAAGATCTTATGGACAAAAGATCTCTATCCGATAGTGTGAGGTTCCCGGGAATGTGCTCCCGCGCCCCGCGCGCCCTTGGATAGGGGTGCGCGTACGTGCGGATGCGGACACCACCACCTCTCGCTCCACCTCCCTTGTTTAGGGAAGACGAAATCCAAAGTGCGAGAGGAGTCGTCTATATTAGCACGTTGGAATGTGCCTCGGTTGCCACGAGTGAATTTTGTATCCAATATGGGAACTTATGGTTTTCCATGTCAAGTTATCCCTTATTTCGTGGATAACAAGGATATGGGAATGCATTACTCTTCCATTCCCATTCTCCCTTTATCTTTCAGGGAAAATAGAGAAGTGCAAGAAAGAATATTGCGGCCCCACTATGAATTTTATGAAAATAGCCTTATGGCCTATTTTGGATCACTATGAGTGCCTTGGGTTTTCTACGTCAAGTTATCCATTATTTCGGGGATACCAAGACATAGAAATACATCACCTTTCCATTCCCATTCTCCCTCGTTTAGGGGAGAACGTGAAAGTGCAAAGAAAGATGTTGCGAGGCCCCACTGGATCCAAAATGTTTTAGAGTCGCCACCTTTATTTTAAGGAAAAAATAAAGGAAAAGCAGAAAAGAAAACGAGATTTTAGAAAGCGGGTTCGGAGGCTAAGTTACGAGTTGGGAAGGTGCTAGGCACCCAACCCTTTCGATCTCGGCGTTTTTTCGGTTCAGGTGAAGTATGCTTATTGTCACATTTACTTAGCAAATAAATAAGGTCTTATTTTGACAAGGGAAAATTAAACAGCATACATTCGTGTACATTATTACTGGACTCGCGGTACATCTCTTTCAATAATTACAAACACATTTAAAAATATTTGGCCATTATAACTCTCTTTTTAGTATTATTTCCTAATAAAATCCGGCATAGATAATCGCTTATATTTTGATATTGAACCGGATCGGAAATAATACATTTACAAATAAAGACTTTATTGAATAAATAAAGTAAATAAATACAAACTTATCTAAAAACATTTTGCCATAATAACGACTACATTTAGTACTATTTCTTAATAAAATCCGGCAAACAAGCATTATATATATTACATTGGGCCGGATGGAAATAATACTATTACATAGAAATAAAAACTTTAACAATAAAAGCTTACAACCGGCGTAGGGTGTGCTCGCTTGTCCTCGGGGAGAGAGTCTTTTTTTCTGATCCAGTCCGCTGGTTGAAGTTGTGTGTTGTGTGAATTTGGGCAACGCTGTTACTTTTCGGCCTCGGGATGGCAGGGGTAATCATCTGTTTATCTCGTTTGATTGGTGGAAAATGCTAAATTTTGGCGGAGTAACGACACTCGGCTATTTTGGCCTTTAAATCGGGCAGCAAGCGCTCTATCCACGATTTTTGGACCGGGAAAAGAGGTGGATACCTAGTCAGGGGGCTAAGGAACACTTCTCTGGGTTGGATTTGTGTTTGGCGGAGGTTTGGCGGGGTTTCGAGGCTTTAGAAATTTATCTATCGGTGTTTATTTCTTCAGTGACGCAAGTAGACGCAGAGAAATTTTACGCAAAGCAGTGGTGTGAATGAAGGAGCCGGCAGGCGCTATTTATAGGAAGGAGCTGGGACATCGAAGGAATTTTGTGATTTCTCTCCGTGCATCAGGGAGTTGTACACTGCGTTGGACGATTTGCATTTTACGGCAATCTTTGCGTTGAATAGTGTTTGGAAAGTGAGGTTTGGGTGCCACCCATTAGGGGTTTGGGCGCCACACCCAAACCTTTGGTAGGTGGTGCCCAAACCTCAAACATGGCTCATTTTTGACACTTTGGCCCCCTGCAATTTGTCCTTTTGTGCATCCTGCTTTGTCCTTTTGCAATTTTGACCCTGTAACTTGACATTTGTTAATGTTTTAACAGTTCTTGATATTTTTTGTCATGTCATATATCTGAGGTACGAAATTGGGGTGTCTACAGATAGTCATCAACCACTACATCTCCAACGGATAGAAATCTTCGAGTCCTCATCTCTCAACGATCATATTGATTCTCGCCTATATAAACCCCATCCTCTTGCTCAACATAAGAAGTGAGACATAGTGACAGTGTAAGCTACATCTAAGATTATCAAACGATACACTGTGAGCAACGAGTTCTCAAGAACTTCATAGAAAAGAAATCTTCAAAGATATCGTTTTCACCAACGTATCTCTGATTTCTACAACAATTGCAGTGAACTCATCCAGCTCTTAGCAAAACACCTTCAGTGGATTGCTAGGAAGAAAAGCTTGGAAAAGAGAAGAGAATGATCAGAAACTTCAATAGGCAGAAATCAAGTTCTGAAGATTGATGTTAGACAATGTCTGAAGAAAATGAAGAGTTGTCTGTAGATATTGCATTCATATCTTCAGATTTGTATTCCTATACAAATGCTGTTGATTGTGCAATTATCAATCATCATGGACGGTCGAGTGTTTTACACTCAAACGTTCTGATATATTTTTATATCTAAACGACCTTAAGAATCTCTTCCTTCTCATAATAGTTTCTTGGTTTCGTCTCCTAATGTCTTTTGCAACTTAAAGATCCTTGAATGGATAATTAAGTAAGGATTGAGACTTAGGAAGATAAAGACAGAAAACTGGACATAGATTATTTCGACTGATGTAATATGTAATTTATCTTTGAATAAATTCATATATTCTTACTAATACTTTATCTCTCAGTGCTTATATATCTATGAGCTTTTTATAAATGATTTATCCTTAGAAAAGTCATTCTCTACTTGATCTCCTAAACCTGCATTTGAAAGAAGAAATAAGTGTGATGTTGTTCTGAACATATATTCGTGTACAGCCACTTCTGACTTCTCCAAATTATAGCCTCTTTACCTTCCGCTATACAAATCTTTTATCAGGCTTTTGATTTGATTATACAGTTTATCGGTAGAGTTATTACTTCTGCTTTGAGTAAGTCTACCGATAGCCTCTACTGGTAGACATACTCAACTTGATAAATTGTGTTTGCCAACCAAACTACGCTTTATGTATATCCAAAAGAAAAGTTTTTAAATTGGCAAAATAGGCTATTCACCCCCCCCCCTCTAGCCTATTTGAGCATTATTGTGGACCAACAATTTCAAAGCGGCAACTCCATCAGTATCTTGGTTCGTGAAGCAAATCATCAATGATATTTTCTTCTCTACACAATGGGCAGATTAGATGTCTCTTTTCTCAAGAGCAAATCATATAGTTGCAGTTATAGATTTGAGGACAAATCACTCTCAAGAAGGGGGGGATGATGTAGTTCCATCCGAGAGCTCAACTCTAACAGAACAAGACCCATTGAAATGGCAAGTTGGACCTATCACTAGGTCCAAGTCCAAAGAAATCAAGAATACTATCAATGGTTTAATTGGAACTTGTTGGGTTCAAGATCAAGTTACAACTCAAGGAATCCAAACAAATCAAGTCGTTTTAGTCCAAGTTATTAATCAAGACTAGGCTTGGTCTAGCTCAAAAGCATAACAAATAAGGCAGAATGGAAGTGAAAGTGGAGTCTCATGGTGATAAGACTTTGGCCCAATGAAAGAACACATTTTGAGCCCAAAACAAGACCAAAATTCAGCCTTTTCAAAGTCAACAAAGGAGACATCCGAATTTTCTCTTCTAAATCTAGAAAATTCCATTCAAGATAAGTTGGATCCATTCATGAACTTGGAGAACTGAAGAGTCTTTGATAGCTTATCATGATAAGTAGTAGAATGTATTACATAAGTTGTAAAGCTTATCGCTTACATCATTGATGACATCATGAACATTGTATTCTCCACCACATTAGCCTATAAATAGGCCTCTTTTGTAGCCTTTCAAATCAGATTTGGAATGATAGATGTGTGAGTTTGTTCAACTCTTTTTGTTCTTTGATAACTTAGACTTATCAAGTGTAGTCTTCTACTACTTGTGGTGTCTTCCTATCAACCAACCTTGGTGTAATTGGTTGTGGCGCATCAAACCAAGTATCCTATCTTTTTAGGTAGGGGGTGCGGTTTCTACACCAACAAAACGACTTGTCTTAGAACGATCTTCGTTAAGGTAATTTCTATCCTTCTCTTTTGGTAGAAATTACATCAGTAATACTGTGAAAGAGCTGGAGGAAGAGAG
This sequence comes from Codonopsis lanceolata, assembly GCA_013146195.2. Classification (NCBI taxonomy): domain Eukaryota; kingdom Viridiplantae; phylum Streptophyta; class Magnoliopsida; order Asterales; family Campanulaceae; genus Codonopsis; species Codonopsis lanceolata. Next base: position 43,663,285 of record CM028377.1, read on the forward strand.
GGGAGCAGAGACGAACACACTCGTTGTGTTGAGCTTCCATGTTGATCTTGAGGTCTGTAGACTCGTGCCTGACCTCTCCAAATCTAGTCAAAACATCCTCTTAAAACTAGCAGAGGTTGTTAGTATTCCTGCCAGCAGTCTTGGATGACTTTGTTGCGATTTTAGCAGCAGCCGTGGAGATACTTCTTAATTCTCCAAGTCTGTTGTAGATGGCATCCAATCTGATCAAAATATCGTCGTGGAAATTTTTAAAACTTTTTAAACATGATATAACAGTTTAAGACAAGTATACCAATTTCTCGGCGACTTTACAACCAGAACCCAACACTAAACAGTTTATAACAAGAGCTAATCAAATGCTCAGCGGAAGATTTTAAACATAATGAACCAACTACAAAACTATACAAGGCTCGGCGTACATGCACCAACACTCAAAATAGAATACAAAAGCAACAAGTTATAAATGTAAAGACAACAAGTTCAAGTTCCCAAAATCGAAGTCTACATGACTTGCTAAACCCAACGTCCTTTCAAAAGAGAACAAAAGAAGGACATCTATAACAACCTCATCGCGAGCGATCTCGGACAAGCACGAAATCTGCAACACTTCAACGAGGACCTGGATGGCTCGGATCTAAACTAGTAAAAGGGAGGGGGTAAGTCATAAAGACTTTGTGAGATAACAATTATACATCTCATGGCATCATGCAACATACATAGCAAGATATCATCTTTAATATCAAGTCAATCAAAGCATTCATTTATATAAACACATAGTTCACATATCCACGGTAGCACGTTGGTTTCACATAAGTTCTATAAAGTAAAACACATATAAAGAGGATATGATATAGAACCGGTGCCCCTATGTAGCTCCTGCAATACACAGCGTTAACTTTGTTTTCGTGACTACGATGTTCATGTGGTTTACATCGATGTACTGAGGACACCCCTCAGCAGAATTAGCATAATCCAAATGCTCTATTGAATATGACAATGTGATAACTTCTTTACTAAGGCCAACAGTGGAGGATGTGTAATAAAATCCAGTAAGACAACCCATCACTATCACGAATCTCATAATTCGTGAGGGCGATGCATTGTTTCACCATCGACTCAACCAAATACGCCAGCTGGACTAATGCAATGCCAAGTAAATGTTTACTCGTCATATAAACAAAATAAGGAACAAGTTCGATAAGAGAGAACTTATTTATCAAGTAGGTGTTTACTTATTATTGAATCAAATAAGAATTCGACAAGAGCGAATTCAACATGTCATATAAATCGAATAAGAACTCTATTGAGTCTCATAAGCACACGCATCAAACATGTACTTCAATTCATCCCAAAGTCTTGTAAGCTCATATATTAGTCTAACGAACTACAAACGTCATAGGGATTGAATGTGGAGTTGGTATTGTTCAATAATTCCTTAAACTCAACTCTAATGAGTCATTGCTAAAAGTGCAACCAAATAGATCATGGATACTATATGCATTCCAATACTCTTTTCTATGTTCTCCGTTCATTTAGAACACAATAACCAAGCCATTCATGACCTTATCCTAGCCATAAACCAATTCTCGAGTTTGAAACCCTAGCATAGTCGATTTTGTTAAACATACAATTGAAATTTATTCTTTCACAAGAGTACGTTGTTCCTAAGAACATTTAGAACATCATTCATGCTTTACACAAAGTTAAGTTCATAACTTAACATGGAAGCCCCAAGAATTTACATATTTTTTGCATGATGAAATGAAGAATTCTACTTTACTAGAAGTCTTCCTAAGCATGTTTAGAACAATTATAATGAAGGAAGCATGTTACTTTATTGAACATTCAAATCTGGGAATTGAGAGCTCACCTTAAGCCTATGATTAATGGAGGAAAGCACAAATAAACCAAGGATTGTAGAAGAGGAGGGCAAGGGATTCGATTAGGCGGTCTCGGTTCGCCAATCGGGTTACCAGAACTCCCGTAAATGGTCACACAAGTATGGAAGCTTCACAAGCTCACCAATGGCTTCAAGGTTCAGTAATTTTGAGGTTGAAGACAAAGAGGGCTGTCAAGGGGCTTAAATATGGAGCAACTAAACCATAATCCTTGTGAAGGGTGGTTACTAGGCTTCTAATTGGTCAAGGCTTGAAAGCCTTTAATTAATAACTCATCCAAGGGGCTAACAAGGCTTAGACTAGAGTCAACAATGGTGTTCCAAGCCAAAAAGGTCGGCCAAGGTTCAAGGGAAAAGGGGACATCAACCAAAACAAGTGAAAAATCCCAAAATCTGGAAAACAGAGTTTCATTTATGAAGTTACTGGACAATCAATCTCGTAAAATCAACCATAAATAGCTCAAACCTCCAAATGAGGTGATTATTGATTTTTCTGAAACTAGACTCTTTAAAATATATTTTAAAACTTTAAATTACTCTATTTGGACTAATATTGATCAAAATATTGTTACTATAAATTCTAGTACAGAAGCTGATTTCCTGAAAACAGAATTCTGGCACAGCCATAAGTCAAGACCTAATTGAGGTACTTAGACACCTTGGAAAATTACCAAATTTTGCAGGGAGTATCCTAACATATGTAGGTAAAACATACCCAAAGATAATCTCAATCACTTAAGAATATTGGTACCAGAATTTTCCCGAATTTTGCCCAAAATAGGGACTGAAACTGTGAAGTTATAAGTTGGTCATCTTATTTCCAAATGCAACAAGTCTGTGAACAATGATTGTGAAAGTATAAGAAAAACTAGTACACTTGGTCTATAACTCTAACTCAAGGATTATCAAGTAATGAAGACAAGCCTCGAAGGCAAATGAATGCATTGATGCATCCTAAGTTCCCAATGATCAAGTACAAGCAAGACGGGCTTCTAACTTATCGTTAAGCACCCTAAGAACAAACTAGGGACCAAGAACCATGAATCCATGAGACTAAGGCTCTTAGAGACTTAGTTAGACATTAGGATGCTAAGGTAATAATTTAAGCAACCACAATAAGAACATGTTAAACATAGAAGACTTTACAAAGCAACTATGACTCAAACAAGCAATGTAACCTAGTCAAGCATGATTATTAAACGTTAAACATGAAATGCACTATCTAGCATGTTAAAGATGTATAGATATCAAATCAAGAATGTATAGATTCATGTAAAGCAAGTAGTGGTTCAGGTCTTCACATAACGGGAATTAAATGATAAACATAATATGAAGGGCCCTAAGTGAAACTTCAATTTGGTCAAAAAAAGCTTCATGGAACCGCTCCCCATGCCTTGGAGTCGCACCCTTTGCATGGGAGCCGCTCCATCCCCTTTGTCTTCTCTAGGCAGCTTAAACGCCGTTGTTTCCTTCAGCCGTCTCGTGCCGTTTGTGCTGTTGCGTTCCCAGGCCTCCACCTGGCACGCCATGTAGCTTCTTTTGCCTAGAAAGAGAGGCTTCATGTTCTCTCATTTCATACACTCTTACCCAATGAACACCCTTTATACGCACTGATCTGATATCCATAATACACACGCCTTCCCGAAGCCTCCTCTGCCGAAGAAGAAGAAATCCTCCTCGCATTGCACCCCGCAGCGAGCCCTCAGAAGATCCAGTCTTTGCCCCCCAGCAAGCCAATCACATACTCATACTCATAAAAAAAATCTCTATCTCGAAAGGATAGATGAAGCACAATTAGAATCTTCGAGCGCCTAGTGGGCTAAAGCGTAAGCGTATATACTGGGTCGGACACTCACACTACAAGAGGTAAGTACAGATTTATTTGTCTTTCCCTATTAATATATGCATGTAATGTAAATAGTAATATTAGATAATAAAATTGTAATAATGTAAATAAAATACTTATGCATGCATGTTGTATATATATATATATATATATATATATATATATATATAGGCATAAACACAAATAGCCGTTACTATGCCCAAATAACATTAAACAAAGTATTGTTATTTTCAACATATATACATATAATAAAAAAAATTATGGACTATATAAATTTAAAATCATGTTAGTTTATGTAAACCCTGAAATGAGACCGAAATGGCGAGTTGGGTGCCTAACCCCTTCCCAACTCGTAACCTAACCTCCAAACCTATATATTTTCTAGAATAACAACTTTTTCTCTGTTTAACCTTAAAATTGAGGTGGCGACTCTGTACATACATATTTAGAGTCCACAAACGAGACCTAGTGTATTTCACAAGCTTAGATATTTTGAAACCACAAGTTTTTTCATTAACGGGGAAAGTTCGAAGCGGGTTTCGCACGCTTACGTTTGTCAACAGACTGATATTTTTCAGTTTCCACGATTCAGCTTCTCTATTGTTAAAGAGTTTCTTAAGATGATTCTTAGGATAATTATAAGGGACAGTTCTGTATATGTGACGTTTATACTTTTTGAACAGAATCTTGGGTTCACCATTTGATTGTATGATTTCACAGTTATCATCACCCTTTGAATATCCAAGACCATGTTGGTCTTCATGATCTTTTTGTTGACTGATGTAGAAATTCGTTTAAAGTCACCATATAAAGAAATATGTATCTTCTTTAGTGTCTCAAACTTGAAGTACATATCTTGCATTTGTTCCATGAGTTCATTGACACTTATGTTAGCAGCTCTCCTCCTGCTCATTTGACAGTTTGGTAATCTTAATGTTAGCAGTCCTTGGAGAAGCTGACTTGACCCTTTTTTCTGACTGACTTATGAATCCTTTTCCATAAAAACCATTTCCTCTTTTCTTAATCACAAATTGATCGGGTTTGATGACCTTTGTCAGTTTGGGGTTCTTAATAGGTGAGCTTGGAAACTCATTATGTGAGATCCCGAATCCTTAAGTGCTTGACTCGGTAGAACATTTATGTACTTCGTTCTTGCTCGCGACCTTTGAGAGATCCTAGGTCCTGGTGTACTTGCTCAGATGCATTTACATTCATAATAGCCATGTTTACAAGTTTACACGTGGCCACGACGTTCAAAGTAGTTGTTGTCGTAAGTTTGATTCTCCGATTCGCGATTTTTGTTATCGTGTTGTTGTATTACTCGGTTAGTATTATTTTGATCCTAGACTTGGACCTGGATGACTAGGGGGACCTTAGGGATTAACTTGATATTATTTTGGTTTGGTCATGTTTAAGTTTGAACACGCTCGTCTTTCGGTGTGACTTGTGTATTCGCCTAGACCATGATAGGGCTGTAGTAATTTGGTTGTAGTTTTCTGTAGACAATTCGGAATTGAGAACCGTTTGATGCGTTAGAAACTAGACTTCAATATATTTCTAACCATTCTTTATTCGTAATTTTTGGACTTGTATTTCAATAAATGCGTATTTTTAAAGTTGACTGAATAATTTATTCTCGGTATTTCCATAAATTTGAGTTTTGCCTTGTTTATTGGATGTACTTGGAGACGGTTAATGAATTACACTAAACCTGAATGGAGACCTTAATTAGAGTGGATTAAGCCTAAGTGAAAATTTTAGCACTAAGTCCTCAATTAGGGACTTAATTTCACTTAAAAATTGACCTCTTAGAGCTTGACACTTGTTTTCCACTCACTTCCTAACCTTTGCGACTTGAAATATCTGTAATATTTCACTCCTTACACCTCCTACCACTCCTCATATTTAGCCATGGTTAGAGAACTCAAGTGTGGGAGATTCTTGGTGAGATTAGTGTGTATTTCTTGATTTCCCGGAGATCCGGCCACCCGATTTTGGATTCAAGACCACCCAATCGTAGCTATCGATGAGGAGACTCCTAATCCTTGATTTGTTTCATCATCCATTCTTTTGATCTAGACTAAAGGTACATTACTAATTCTCATAATTTTGTAGACTACATTGTTTGTCATGCTAGTCTTCATTAAACTTACTTAGATCATGCTAAGGAAGAGTTTTATCAAGTTTATAAAATGTTTTAATGCTTCTATGAAATCTGAAAAATTTTCCATGGATCTTGACTTGATGATTTCGGTCTTGGGTTTAGTTTGAAATATGTTTAGGCTTTGATTTGGAATCATTGTTGTTCATGAACTTTTTGGAAAACAAACAATACAAATTCACACTACAACAAATTATGTCTTACGAGGCTCTTAAAAGTGCCTCAATATGTACCTTATTGAGGTTTTTTGAACCTTGAGGCACTTGGACTAAGTGTCGCTTGTTTCGAAGCCTCAATAGACTATTGAGGCTATTTCAAGTGCCTCAACATGGTACCACCTTACGAGGCTCATATAAAAGCCTTAATAGATTTTTTGTAGTGTCATTTACAAGTGCCCCGTAAAGCATTTTGAAATATGGAAAGTTAACTATTGCGACTCTTGCAAGTGTCGCTTTAGAAAATTCAAACTGTTTTAACTACCATCAAATGCCTTAATAGAATTATTTAAACAACACCTAGAAGTGTCACAATAACCACTCTATGGAGGCTGTTCTATAGTTTGCTATTAAGGCACTTCAAAATGCCTCTATATGTAATCTATAAAAGCTATTTTGGCCACTTGCTATAGGGGCACGTCAAAAGGCCCCAAGTGGTATTATTAAGGCAATCAAAAAGTGCCCCCAAAGGACAATAACATCAACCTGCTCAATATATTTAATTTCATGCTATTGTTGTTTTATCCATAAACAAGATAAGAAAAAAAAATAGTTAAAGGTATAAAAACAAAAACATATAATCATCAAAAAGGTATCATAAAATTAATCACCAACACTTTAATTACACTATCTCATACCAAGTATTTCGATAATTTAGGCATATCAAAATAAAACTAGCCATGCGTAGTCATTGTATCATACTAACAAAAATAATCTAACACACTGATAAAACATAAGTCGTTCATCGCACCAAATATATGAAGTTCTCCATCTGCACTATTTTGAGGTTGCAACTAGATTGAGTCAAAATCCAACGGTGTTACCTACAAAATATATAAATTTAAATTAGTATAAGTAAAAAAATGACATACACACACATATTATAATGATTAATGGACTTAAATAATACAAACATACCAATGATAAAGGCCAAGCTATAGGTGTTCCTATCGCATCTCCAATTGTTGTAAAAAGTCCATATGGCCTAATTAACTCTTCGTCCCATTCCGTAGGAACTTAAACCTGTACTTCACACCAATTACGACCTAAATCTGCACCTCCCACTTGAGTTTTTGGATCAATACTAGAGATGATTCCCTTGGCAACAACATGGTCTGCATTTGCAATACTCTTGATAGAGACTATTGCACCGGCCTAAAACATAAATGCCTACTATTGACAGCTTTCTACCACTTTTTAGCTCTTTTTTTATTACTAAGTGATACTAAGTGAAAACGGGAAAGACAATTGCTTTCTCTTTTTTTCTCCCTTTTCCTCCTTGCACTTGGATGCTAATTCATCTTCCAATTTTCCATAAATCTCAATATGAAGGTGAATGTTTAACTTTGGATACTTACGTAAGTTAAAGACAACATATTTTTTAACTCCAATACAATACCTTATAGAATAAGGAAAGCTAGAGTTATAGACACAGACATGTACCGAGTATTGAGTATCGATGTAGCAGGTGGTGTAGGACACAACAACCGTCAACATCAAAAACAAGATGACACGGCCATATATTAAAAAAAATAAAGACTACATATATATATATATATATATATATATATATATATATATATATATATACACACACACACACATAAATATGTGTGTGTGTATAATATCTACATAGAAAGATAACTAAGATTAAAAATAAGTCCTATTAAAAGCCCTAATGATTAGTTTCATTGAATCTTTTCTAAGCATATCTTGATTTGTTTATTTATTATTACCTGATATATGTTCATTGCATTAACTTTTGTACCATTTTTCAGTGATTTGTTCCATTATTTATATGTTTAATACTGCTATCAATTAAAATACATCTTCTGTTCACCTTGACTTTGTCCAGTTTGTAAAGAAGCAGGACTAGCAGGACCAGCTAGTCTATTCAAAGTTCATTCCTCAGAATTATCTACAAGTTGGTTTTCTAACATTTTTTAAACAATCTACATCTATTTTTACTAGCCACACCTAACATTGTCACTTCCAAATAATGTAATTATACACTAGTTGAGCATAGTTGGTACAAGCTTGGGTACACAAATCGTATGCATGGCAGCAAAATTTAAGCAAGGGGATTTGTAGTTTGCAGAACCAAAGTAATCAAAACTATTGGGGCACCTGAAACATAACAATAAGAAACTCAAGTCAACAAGGCATTGTCCAACTAGTTCTATCTCACAAATTCTTTTGAGGCTTGCCAAGAAGTTAGCTAATCCTGTATTCTTTAGAACTTAATTTCTGAGGTTTTAAATATACTGTTATCAAGTCATATACTCATATATTGTTATCAAGTCACCACTTTCTAAAACTGAAGTGCAAGGAAATTGCCCTGCAGAAAATTACAGAACTGGAAGTGCAGATGGTAACTTACTTGACGAATCTAGGAGTCGAATTTGGTAACTTGAGTGCCACCGCTGAGAATCTTCCTGCAGGACAAGAGGAAATGAGGTACTAACAAATGAGTGAAATGTTATAAGCCCGGGTGATATGACCAACCTTGCAATGTTATAAGATGATGCTTCTAGAAAACTAGAATGAATAGAAAATGCTCAAGTTACGGTTAGCCTTTTACCTGCTTTCTTTGTGAAGAATACCCAACCCGAATCCTTGCTCCTAAAAAATGAATTCCTTATTAGACATTGAAAGATGACCGCCAGTGTAGTAAGCAAGAAGTGCATTACTAATTCATATTGATTTTATTGACTTAAGCCATTGAATTCACAGGGTTTGTACACATTTTTAAACACATTCAATAGAAAATTTGATATAATCATTGGGATTGATTTTTCTTCTCTCTCTTCATATAAAATTGGATAAAGATGAAGGGCATTTGATTTATGAATTTGGCTATGAGTATGAAGTTCCAAATTAATGCGAAAAAATTCACTTCTTGAGGGTTGAGTAGTTGATAGGGGAGGTAAGAACCAATTTCTTTTCTATTCCATACTTTTCCAGGTGGAGTCCTTATCGTTTATCTGATTCTGGACTATCTTATGATTCTGGACATCCATCTAATACCTTTTTTTACCGTCCAGAGGATAGTAAGCTAACTATAGTTGTTAGTCTAGTCTTTTTAACTCTTTTTAGAAATAGCAGATAGGATAAGAGAGTGACACCTAAATGGATTCCTATTCTTTTTCTCTTTAGGCATAAGGGTCTTTATGTCCACTTGGGTTGTTAAAAAAGCTTGGGTTAGAGGCTGCAATTGCATCAAAAGTTCTGTTTGGCCCACCTTACAAATTTTACCACAGAGCCATTGCATACAGATAATGAACATTATGATCAAGGGAACTATGATATCAAGGAATGGAACACTGTAATGTAAGATGGCAATTATTTACTTATTAAGTTTGTTCAATCCAAAGTGAAAGAAGAAGACCAAGGTTCTGGTATGAAGATTCATCCCTTCAGACAGCAGATGCATTAACCTTTACATCATCACATAGACTTTAAAAACTCAAGCATGCACAAAGAAACACACAAGTACCCTAACCCACAGTTCTAGAAGAAGTCCCAATGACTTCAATTCTTATAGACAGATGCTACAGATACCACTCTGCATTGAATTGTATTAGTTCATGAACATAATAGCATATTTAATGGTACATGCATAGGTAGCATAACAAGCTGCTTGCGATAAAAGTACTATTTGCAGATTTAATGGTACATGCATAGGTAGCATACGCCGAGGGATTTTCTGATGTACCCATCACCAGTCAGGGTTACTGCGGCTATCCTATGATTTGTGGAAATTATGGAATTTGCAATAATGGGCAATGAAGATGTCCAGAAGGAAATTCTAGCGGTCCTAGTTATTTCAAAGAATTTGGTTCTCCGTACCTCAATTTTGGATGTGAAGAAGTTACTAAATTGTCCTGCCAATCTTCTACTCATCATCTTCTTTTGGAGCTGCTAGATGTCGAGTACTTCGGATTTGATGTCGATATTGCAGATACAAATTCAGAGAGTTGCGAAAGCGCATGCTTGCAGAAATGTTCTTGCCAAGCTGCTATATTTCACCGATCTTATCCAAATATCTCATATGGTGACTGCTATCTGCCATCTCAGATCTTCTCCTTGAAGAAGTCCACGATTCCTGACTTGGCTCTTTCATTCTTCATGAAGGTGCAGAAAACCGATGCATCTTAAAATATATATATATATATATATATAAGATCGCATTAACTATAGGCCTCCTCACAGCTTCTTTACTGTTCATGTGTCTTATTTTTCTTTATATTAGGGTTAGTCAAAAGAGCAAGCTTCTTCAAGAAAGAAGATAAAAGTACTGTTTGCGATCAAACTTTTAATTGAAAGACAACTCACAGTTCAATGCAAGACCAAGCTTTACTGCACTCTCTATTACCCTGGAGTTCAATGCAAGATAAAAGTATTGTTTGCGATCAAATTACGAACGTGTTTACGGACACATGGCTCGCGGCTGATCTCAACAGCTGCCTGCATCAATTTGCAAAAAAAAAAAAAAACAAAATGCAAACATAAGCAAACACTGTTATATAACAAGCTATAATAAAATGAAAGTCATGTATTCTGTAACTATTCAGACCAAAAATGTAATAACATACCATGTGTCTAGCACCCCTGAGCACGGCCTACGCAGTCTCAAACATCGCACACATAAATCCTGAAGTTGTCTCCTCTGTCCAAAAAAAATTAATAGTAACATGATTAGGTTGGCCTACCTTTGCATTTTCCTGGCATCTTTTAACTTCTATTCGGTATTTAGGATAAGTTTCCCAGGTTTTAAGGGTACTTGCGTAAAGAAGGTACATTATTATCTGCCACTCCTTGAGAGTCAGATATCCTACTATTTCCAAGTCCAATAACAAAAGTTGGAGCGTGTAATTGACTATCTTGTGTCGATGAACCTAGAATTTTTGTGTCATCCAATTGAGAAGATGGATGAACTGCTCCAGCATTTTTATACTGCATATCCGCTCCATGACCAACAGCATGTACCGTAGCTTCTTGTCTAGATGAGCTTTGATCTTTTGGCTCATCCAGGTTATGGGGAGCTCCAACATTGCTCTTGTGCACATCTGACCTTTAACCAGTTCCTGCATCAGAAAATCAAGTAAGAATTAGCTCAAAGCAGCAGGACAAAAAAAATTAAAAAAAATTATAGTGGAGTAGTTTCTGGATGAATGGGAAAGTTAGGAATCACTTTCAGTTTGTCAATTTGCATGGAAGTCATTGCAAGTGTTATTCTAGGCTAAATGATTCTTATGTAAGAAAATGTGGCTTATGAGACTGTTTTTTAGTTAGCTAGAAGTCTAGAACTAATATTATCAGTCCCTGCTCGTTTTTTATTATTTATTTGTTGTCTAACTTGTTAGTTGAGGTAGAAAACTAAAAGATATTCTGGATATGCAATTTTTTCCCGATCTCCCCGAGCTATGTTTGAAAGTAGCAAGACAAGAAATCATTAAAAATCCTGATAAAATCTGCTGAATGAACATGGTGACAGTCCAACCATAAGTTTGCAGAATAAATTGGGAAAGGAAACAGGTCAACCATGAATTCCAAATCTAAAATATACCCATCTTGTAACATGGCACGGTGCTCTTATTCTCAGCCACCAATAGGTATTCAAGTTGCTGTAGAATTCCTCGTCCTCTTAAGGTTGATTGGGGGAGAATATATTCTGCTTCCGTAGGCGCAGGGGTCGTATCATATCTAATACATGTTCTGCAAATAGGAGTCACCTTATTATGGTATCATATCCAATTCTAGTATCATATCTAATTCATGTTCTGCGTCTCAAAAATCCATAAATATTCACCTTGTTTTATGGATTTCACTTGATTTGGAGCAGATTTTGTTTCCTTGTATTTTTTTGATTGAATTCAAGGTTGAGAGACATTGTTTTTAGAGTAGCTTATGTAATTCAAATTGGATACATTCTTTGGTGACCGTAACTTCGCTGATAAATCTACTGTGTCTATGTCTTTGATGTCTTTCCTAGTGTGTTCAAAATTGGAGAGTAATTCACGGGTTGCAATAAACCTTTTCAGTTTTCATTCAAGGGTAGCATTGTCTTGTGAATAGAACAACAACCAAATATCCTTCCAAAACAACAAATTATTGCAAACCATCAAGGTAGCCAAGAAGTATAAATCAAAATAAACACACTGATTAAAAAAATAATCTTTAGTAAGTACAGAAATCTCAATTAAAGAAACCATCAAAGAAAAAATAAACCCACTGATTAAAACAAAAATACAGAGTGAATAACGAAAGAAAGAAAAACCAAAATTTTGAGGGCTAGAGAACTTACCATTCGGGTCGGAGAGAATACCAGTAGACAACAGTTGATGGAGTCTGGACATTCAGCACATTATGTACATGCTGCTTCTTTTCTGCTAAATTCCACCTGAATATGTAAGTAACTGAATCTTACATATAGTTAATGCCAGAAAACTAAATTCCACCAGCATATTACAGCCTAGATAGTCTCCGTCGTGAACTAATAACAAATAGTTAATGCCAGAAAACTATACATACAAACGATTTTACGACCCCCACCCTTCTCCCTTTGTACTCATTATACCAGTAGATTATAACAGTTTTGACTAAAGTCTTGATCATTTTTCGAACAAGTTGAAATAACATTCAAAGACTTTGTTAGCATTATCTAAATATAGCCTGCTCATTTGTTCTTAGCTAGACCTTATTGACTTGCAGTAACTCATCAAACCCTACTATCCCTTTTTCAATGCAAAATAGTACCACCTACCAATTGTTTAGGGGGGACTTATTTATAGAATATTATACTTTTTTTCCTTTTAGATCCAATTTCAAAATATTATGGTTTTTTGTGTATTTATTATGAATGTTTATATTGCAGATAATTTGGTTGATTCTAGGAGTTAGTTGTGATTGACATAGTTAAAGATGCCAGGATTGGCCATGGATGAAATTCAGGAAGACGTCGTTGTTAATGAGTTGAATAAGGATGAAAATTCGATGAAATATAAGGAGCATTCACTCTTAAGTAAGTCTCCAAATGGTGGTACAAGTCCCCAAAACCCCCAGAATGTTGGTATTGGATACTCTACAGATGGGGTGGTGAGCCATCGATTGAACAACTTTATGATAATGTATGTGAGATGCAGAGTTCTGATCAATCGCCGTCTAGGGCTAGCTTTGGGTCCTATGGTGAAGAGTCTAGGATTGATTCAGAGTTGCGACATCTTGTGGGAGGAGAGATGAGAGAAGTGGAAATAATGGAAGAAGATGACGAAGTTCAAAATCCCGAGCATAATGATAGTCATAACAATTTTGACTCTAACGAGCAATGAACATGTGTTCTAGAGATGTTGATGGATTGGTTTCCAGACAACCACCAAGGCTTTCAATCAACCAGTCCAAAAGAAAAGATGAACATCCTTCCAGCAAGGGATATGCTTTCTTTTCTAGATATTCCTACTTACGAGGAAATATCAGCAATTAACTTGATAGACGTGCTGGATATATGGAAATCAAGTGCGAACACTTTTTTCCTTCTAAATGTCAAGTTCACAAGAACAATAAAAACAAAGAAGATATACTCAAGATTCTATATAATACAATTATTCTCTTTTACCTCAATAACTACGTATACAAAATAAGGTTGTATTAAGACGGTCTACATAACAGCATAATTTAATATGAATGGCTTTTAATTTTAGTAGTCTTGGAATTATCTGTTGTCGTGTTGCTTTTTTATTTTTCTCTTTTTAAGTTCCAATAGCATGCAGAATCTGCCAGTCACAAATTGTTCAGACTTTCAGTACAATTAGAATGGTACTGAGGATTCATCTGAATCTGGTTTAGACAATCCAGATCTTGGACTGTTTCTGCTTAAGCAGGCTAAGGATTTGATTTCTTCTGGGGATAATCTTCGTAAATCCCTTGAATTAGCTATTCGAGCAGCAAAATCATTTGAGAAATGTGCTAATGGTAAGCCTAGTTTAGATGTTGTCATGTGTTTACATGTTACTACAGCTATATACTGTAATTTAGGTCAGTATAGTGAGGTTATTCCTATTCTCGAGGAGCCAATTCGAATTCCAATGATCGAGGTGGGTCAAGATCACACACTTGCCAAATTTGCTGGTCATATGCAGTTGGGAGATACTTATGCCATGGTGGGTCAACTAGAGAATTCACCAAAGTGTTAAACATTGGGTTTGGAAGTTCAGAGACAAGTTTTGGGGGAGACAGATGCTCGAGTTGGTGAGACTTGTAGGTACTTGGCTGAAGCTCATGTTCAAGCATTGCAGTTTGATGAGGCTGAGAAGCTTTCTCAGATGGGCCTTGACATTCATAGAGAATACGAGGCACATGCTTCTCTTGAAGAGGCAGCTGATAGGAGACTCATGGGGCTTATATGTGAAATAAAGGGGGCCCAAGACGCTGCTCTCGAGCATCTAGTATTGACTAGCATGGCCATGGTGGCTAATGGGCAGGAAAGTCAAAAGTGGGGAATACTCCAAATTGGTACAGTTAAAACAATCGGCAATGCCACTTTAAGTCAAAAGTCATTCTAATCAATCTAATCATCATAGGATGCATATTCCTTTTAGCACAATGAGTGTGAGATCAAGTGTACCAGGCTTTCAACCAATGAATTTTAAACTCTTCATTTTGGCCCCCCACAAGAAATCAATAACATATTATTCCTCATTAGAACTATGACCCTCAAGTTGCCGAATCTAACAGTTGTTTAAGCTAATAATAAAATCTTAAGAGTTTGTTCATAGTAGAACTGTGAACGGAAGTCGACAAAAGAAGAACAATTGTGCGATTGTGCAAAATCCCAACAATATGTTCAACCTACAATTCCTAACATAAACAATTCAAGGTTTTACGCACAGTGCTAGCAGAGACTCTAATAAGCACGAAACAAATAATATCTCACGATAACCCACTTGGAATTAAACAATTAAACAACTCAATAAACAATCCTAAATGCAATTAAACCAAAACTCCTCCAAACGCAAAACCAACCGGTCAAAGTGATCCTTAGCCCTCTCGCTAGGTATCCACCCTATTTACCTGGTCCAAAAATCTCGGAAAGAGCAGTCTCTCTGCCCGAGTAAAAAGGCCAAATCTGCTAGAAACAAGCAGTTGTTCTGCCCGATTTCCGCCAGCAGCAAGCACGCAACAGCAAAAAAGTAAGAGTTGCTCCGCCCGTTTTACGGTGCCCAGAAGCAACTTTCAGAAGCAATTACTCTGCCCGAACCGCAGCAGCAGCAGCAAAGGAAAAAAAGACTCCCTCTCCCGAGAAGGACAGAGCGAGCACACCACGCTCTAAAAGGTGAGCCTTTAAGAGCGTTATTTTATAAAAAGCTATTTTCCATCTGGCCCAATGTAAAAATATAAGCCGTTGTGCTGCCCATATTTATTTAGAAAATAGCATTAAAAAGAGCCATTATTATGGCCAAATATTTTTAAGTATATTTGTAATTATTGTAAGGAAACAACTGCAAGTCCGTAAATAATGTAGACATGGATGTGTTGGTTTTCTTCTCTCTCTCTTTAAATGCTTTATTTATTTGCTACAAAAATATAACAATAAGCATACTTTAACCAAAAACTGTTTTTGAGACCGAAAGGGCAAGTTGGGTGCCTAGCACCTTCCCAACACGTAACTTAGCCTCCGAACCCGTTTTTTGCATTCTATGGTTTTCTTTTTGGTTTTTTCTTTATTTTCTCCTTAAAATAAAGATGGCGAATCTGTCAAAACATTTTGGATCGCAGTGGGGCCTCGCAACATCCTTTCTTATTATTTTTCGTTTTCCCCTAGAAAAGGGAGAGTGGGAATGAAAGGGTGATGTATTCCTATATCCTGGTATCCCCTAAAAAAGAGATAACTTGATATAGAAAACTCAAAGCACTCATAGTGATTCGAAATAGGCCTTAAGGCAATTTTTATAAAGTCTGTAGTGGGGCCCGCAACATCCTTTCTTGTACTTTCCATTTTCCCCTACATAAGGGAAGATGTGAATAAATGGGTGATGTATTCCTGCATCATGTTATTCCCTAAAAAGGGATAACCTGATACAGAAAACTCATAGCTCCCATAACGGACCAAAAAATCACTGAAGTGACCGAGGCGTATTCAACGCACTTCTTGACAGCACCCTTTCCGCATTTTTAATTTTGTCTTCCCCTAGACAAGGGAGGGTGGAATGGAAAGCGTGATTTCCCTTCCGCACGCCGCATTCCCCTAACCAAGAGAGCGCGGGGCGCGGGATCATCCGGGGCACCCACAGCCACCCTTGAGGTGATACCGCTCGGCACTTTGATACCACTATTTGGGGTATTACTTGCACGATATGATTAACAGTTGTGATTGCAGGAGCAATACGACGACAGTGATTTGGTATCTTCTTTATCCCTTATGTGGCTTCCTATGAGCACTTATGTGATAACAAAGTGTTAGTTGAACATGAGATCATATTGACCATGTTTGTATTGATTAATGTTATTGAAAGACTTGATGTGTATATATATAAATATGCACACTTATACATGATGATTCTATGAACAACTTGATTTGTATATATATATATATATATATATATATATATATATGATGCTTTTTATGGAAACTACCTTCTAATTCATTTGATTTGTGTTTGAACAGGGAATTAGACCTTGGTTCATTTGGATTGTTTAATAAGTAAGAAGAAATGGTTATCTTATGGAGTATCAAAACGATACGACGCCTCTTCACGGGTTTTCTGTCATTTGTAAAATGACACCATGATTATTTTATGATACATAATTATATGTTACATAACTTTTGTAGTAGCATACTGGGTCATTATGACTCATTCCGTACTTTATTTTCTAGTTGTAGTATATTGGTAGCTGCGTTGAGGTCGAGTAGATCGTGACTGTAGCAGAGCGTAGCTGATCGATAGATCGAGATTAGATAGTGTGGTTCGTTCTAGTTGCAGTAGACTTTCCCCGAGTAGTAGCTTGTGGAGTTCTATTTTTTTAGCATCGTCACATATATTATGTACTTTGCTATTCTTGTGAGATCGATTTTGTAAAGTTATTTAGACTTTACGTTCGAGTAGAGTACTTCGGTATTTGTATTGATTCTTCCTTGGGCTGACGTGTTGTGTCATGCCATTGCTCGTGGTTTTGGTATTTATTTCAGTTGTCTCCCGGGCACGCAGTAGCTTTGGGGCTTTTCCTTATTCTAAATTGTTATAGTTGTTGGTTAACCTCGGCATGCTTTAGCCGTTGGTAATTGTTATATCAGGTTGGTCCTTTGTTGAAATGCCGACCTGGAGTGCCAATGGTTTGTTCAGTGTCTGCTATGTTGCAGAACGCGGATTTTCTTTTTTCCCCTTTGTGAGATAATGTATCTCTTGTGTTCTTTGGCTTTGGTTTCGAGCTTCATAGCTCGGGGTTTCATTTGGTTAACGCTTCCGCATCTTCGATTTTGGTAAACCCGTATTTTAGTACGACTTTATATTCATGTTTAGAGCTTGTTAGCTCGACTGTTCGACTCGCACTAGTATTTAACAAGTGTTTGTCCTCTTATGTAAGTTTCATCGACATGACCATGTGATTTCGTGTTGGAATCCAGGTCGGGTCGTGACACATTATATGACTCATTTGAGGCTTCTGGACTTGAGCAATCATTTTCTGAATCATAGACAACTGATTCTGCAACAAGACAAAGATTTTCTTTTTGCACAAAATCAATAGATTTATCTTTTAAATTTGTCTTAATCCATGTAGCAAGATTTTGATCTTTAGCTACTAAACCTTTTTCTTTCTCAAAGTTTCTAGGACCCCTTTTGTAATATTCATTTTTGGCGGATGGGCAACTTGAAGAAAAGTGTCCAGGTTTTCTACAATTGAAACATAATAGTTTCTCTTTCTCATCCTTGACATCATTGGTTTTGAAGTAAAGTTTTTCAAAGTTTGAAGAAGATGGTCTTTGAAAGCTTGAGGAAGATATTTGACAATTTGAGGAAGGTTTTTTGAAGTTTCTATTGAAAGATTTAAACTTTCTAAATTGTTATGCAAAGGTAGCAAACTCAACCACATCAAAGTCAGCATCTGACAGAGATGAAGTAGTTTTTGGTGTCTCTTCTTGAGCAGGCAAAGAGATACCTTTAATTTTTTTCTCAAGAACTTGTGTTTTGAGAACTTTCTTTTCATAAATCTTGAGACTAGTAACAAGACTATGCATGAGTTTTGTTCAAGTCTCTTGCTACAATTATGGCAATGAATTTTACATGCCATCTACTTACCAAGCCACTAAGAAAATGCATGTTTAAGTCTTTCATGTTATAAACCTTACCAAGAGAAGAACATCTATTAATTACCTGAAGAAATCTTTCATAATCATATTTGACGAATTCTTTTGGGCCCTTCTTGAATGCATCAAACTCTTGTATGCAATCATAGAGTTTTTTTTCCTTGGTATTTTGATCTCTTTCAACATACTCAACAAGAGCATCCCATATTTCTTTTGTAATAACACAACCATATATTTGTTTGTAGTATTTATTTGGGACAACAATTGATAGAATGTGAACAACCCTAGCATCTAATCCATAAGTTGCTTTCACCACCTTAGTCCATTCAGACTGAGGTTTGATGACATATTCTTCAATGGCAACAGCAAGAGGATTTATTATATCATCATATGTATTAGAAGATTTACCAACTTTAGTGTTAATTTTCATAGGTTGCATAGGACCACCTCTTACAGATTCCATCAATCGTTTATCAATGTTGTTCATATATCTTGTAATGATTTCTTTCCATATATCAAAGTGATCTTCATCAAAAATAGGTACTTACGTAATATTGTTTGATTGAAAAGTTTTTGTAGTTGCCATGATTGAGCTTTCAAGTTTTTAAACTTGGAAAATAATAATTTAAAAAAAAGTCCTGCTCTAATACCAATTGTAAGTCTAGTTGGCACCAAATAAGGCTAGAAGGGTGGTGAATAGCCTTTTAAAACATTAAGGGTTGCTTTGTAAAAAAACAAAAGTAGCAGCGATAAAAACAAATTTTGTCAACTGGAAAATTGCTTTTGGAAGATTACTTAATAACTATGGACTAAACTAAAATACGAGTTTAGTAAACAATCAAATAAGCACTTGTTGCAATGATTGGTTAACACTTAAGTAGATTGAAGCTACTTAAGTGTTAAAGACAATCTCTTTGAATGACAAGTAAATAACACATGATATACAATGGTTCACAGTATAAAACTGTTACGTCCATTACCAAGTTGGTCAAACTTGGCTTTTTGAAATTCACTTATATTATTAATAATCTACGTGATCAATAATCGATCAGTGTACAACAAAGACCGGTGTATGGGGAGTATGATTGAAAAACAATCACACTCGTGGGACAATCAA
Organism: Codonopsis lanceolata; assembly: GCA_013146195.2. Classification (NCBI taxonomy): domain Eukaryota; kingdom Viridiplantae; phylum Streptophyta; class Magnoliopsida; order Asterales; family Campanulaceae; genus Codonopsis; species Codonopsis lanceolata. The sequence goes on from CM028377.1 coordinate 43,682,822, forward strand.
GTGATTCCTTAAGGATTTGGAAGAAGTAAGGAATATCAAGACAATGATTGTCTAAAACAAAAACTAGAAAAACATATCAATATATGACAACTAGCTAATGTTTCGACTGAGGCACTTCAAGTGAGAAATTTGTTTGAGAGAGTATGAATGCTTTAGTGTCTTCAAACTTTTCTTCAATGCCTTTATATAGGAGTCTAGAGATTTCCAATCCGTTAGTAGCGAATTTGTATTTGAGTTGTGCCAATAACTCATAAGGATATATGTTTACAAGATCACAGGGATCTTGTGTGAAAGATATAGGATTTTAGATCTATCAAAGTACAAACAAGGTAAGTGTTAGTACAATATATGTCTAGACAAAACAGGCAAGACTACTTATGCTTAAATAAGGTCAACATTTTCTAGCTGCTGACGGTATGCCTTAGGGACGTTAACTAATCGACTGACATAGAATCACTTAGACTTTTAGGATTAATTTATAATTGCAATAGTCTAAATAGAAGCCTAATGGATTTAAGCAAATCTAAACATGCATGTTTCAACAATATCTTTACAAGACACGGTAATTGGATCAATGGATATGTCTTCAACGTCGATAGAATGGGTGTTTTTGGAACTCCTAAAGCATCCGCATGTGGAGGAATCAGACTTGGAGAAGCTAGAATACTTGGATATGGTTATCAAAGAATCTTACCGGCTTCACCCAATCGTACCACTACTTCTACCTTATGAGGTGAAGGAGGATTGCATCATTGACGGCTATGATATACCCAAAAAAATCTATAGTCCTCATCAACGTGTGGTCCATCTGTCGAGACCCCGATACTTGGACTAAGCTGTAGAAGTTCTTCCAAGAGAGATTTGTGGTAAGTAACATAGATCTTCAGGGACGTGATTTTGATCTTATCCCGTTTGAATTGGGATGAAGGGGATGCTTTGGGATTCAATTAGGCCTCAAGGTTGTTAAGCTAGTGGTGGCTTAATTGGTACATTCCTTCAACTAGGAGCTCCCAAATAACATCAAACCATCAGATTTCGATATGATAGAGGAATTTGGTCTTGTGGTTTTTAGGGCAAATCATCTAATGACTTACCCAATGTATCGCATTGACACAAAGGAAGAAGCTGATGAAGACACAATTTCCTACTATTATTTTTTCTATTAATAAAATTGGTTAGGGTGCCGCGCTTGTTTTTATTGTCTATTGATAAAATTTTATCATATTTTCTTCATTTACTTTTTTTTTATTCTCCCTATTTCGATGTATTGATGAATGTTAAAATTGGTGTCTCAAATCCTTTTAGGATTAGGATTGATAAATTGCTAAAGGATTAGGAGTATGTTAATCATAATTAGTGAATGATAATGTTTGTGAACATGACATATATAAGGGCATGTATATGCCGCATAGATGGTGTGCCAAAGACCAGTTTGTGATTCAAAGTGGAGACGGACAACAACAATACAATTGTTGTCGAGGGCCTCGAGGTCTTGGCGTTGTTAGACAAAATAGTGTGTGGCTATTTTGGGCTGTGAGAGGTATGATGTTCTGTGGGATCGTATCAATCCTTGTATCCCCTATCCTAAGTTGGGTGAGTACATTGAAAACTCTTTATTATAATTCATCATCGTTTATAGTGAAGTTGTTGCTTGCCTTGGAGTGGATTAAACCACATAAAATCCTTTATCCCTTTTACTTTATTCCGTTATATTTTCTATTATCGCCATTATTCGTCCAAATACTTGGTGTTATTATTTTCGACCGATTCACTTCCGCATTGAAGATATAAATTTGGAATTCTTAATCCAAGAGTTTGATTTGGAAGGAAATGAAGCAAAACCCGACGATCTGAAAGATGAGGTATGGAAGAGAATTGATCGAAATGCGGCTAGCACTATCCGACGATGTTGCGCGATTAATGTTCTCTACAACGTTATCTCCGAAAAATTCGCAAAGTCATTATGGGAGAAGTTGGAGAGTCTCTACATGGGAAAATCAATGTCAAACCAGTTGTACCTAAAGAAGGAGTTGTTCAATTTCACAATGGACGAAGGTACGGATATTCATTATCACTTCAATGCTTTTAACAAGATACTTTGCGAGTTGGCGAATATGGGTGTTAAAATTGAGGATGAAAATCAAAGTTTAATTTTGTTAAAGTCTACAAGTATTTAGTTACTACTATTATGCATGGGAAAGAAGCGCTTAGTTACTACTATAAGAAGAATTAGAAGACTTCCAAGCAAAAGTGTTGGCATTGTAATTTGATGGGTCACGTTATTCGTAATTGTCAAAAGCTCAAGGATGAAGTGAAGAAAGAATTGAATTCTAATGCTAATATTGTCACCTTTGATAAGGGTGATATTAGTAATGGCGAGGATAGTGGTGATGTACTCAGTGTGACTGTATGTGATAATCTATGGAATGAATGAGTCCTTGATTCCAATTGTTCTTTTCACATGTGTTCCAATAAAAATATGTTTTCTACTTACAAAAGTGCAAGTGACGATGTATTTTTAGCGGATAGTTCTTATTGCAAGATGGAAGGTGCTGAAACAATAAAATTCAAGACTCAAGGTGGAGTGAAAAGACTAACTGATGTTCGCCATGTTCCTATCATGAGGAGGTATTTGATTTCTTTGCGTCACTTAGATTCGAAAGGGTGAAATTACTTCGTGATGGAAAGATGAAATTTTTTCGTGGTGGCTGTTTTCTGATGGGTGAAAACAAAAGGGGCAACTTGTATTTACTACAAGGGAGTATCATTCAGGGTGGTGCTCATATTACGTTTGAAAGTGAAGATGCCAAATATGAAGAATTTGGAAGTATCCGGTTTGGTAGTATCTCATGGAGCGAATTCAATGGTTACTTGGATTCGTGTATTCAAGATCAATTCTAGGCACCCATGGCGGGGTGCATGATGGCCGACAACAATGGGGATAAGCAATTGATGGAATTTGAGGCAAGGTGGAGATTTGTTAAAATCGGTGTCTCAAATCCTTTTCTGATTAAGTTTGATAAATTACTAAAGAATTAGGAGTATGTTAATCATAATTAGTGTAGGATAGTGTTTGTGAACATGACCTATATAAGGGCATGTATATGCCGCATAGATGGTGTGCAAAAGTCGAGTTTGTGATACAAAGTAGACACAGACGACAACGATACAATTGGTGTCGAGGGTCTCGAGGTCTTGACGATGTTAGACGGAATAATGCGTGGCTATATTGGTCTGTGAGAGATGTGGTACTCTGTTGGATCGTATAAATCCTTGTAACCCTTGTCTTAGGTATGGTGAGTACATTGAAAACTTTCTATTGTAATTCCTTATCGTTTATAGTGCAGTTATTGTTTGCCTTGTAATGGATTAAATCACATATATTTTCTATTATCGTCATTATTCGTCCAAATACTGGGTACTATTATTTTTGACCAATTTATTTCCGCATTAAAGATAGAAACTTGGAATTATTAATTCAAGAATTTCCCTGTTTTTTATAACAATAAATAATTTTCGTGATGAAGAGTAAAATAACATGAAGCTTTTCCTTTTTTGAGGGTTAGATATTGTTTTTCCATCTTCATATATGATTCCATTTTCCTTCATAATTTGATTCCACTCACATAACTACACACCTACACGAAGCTTAAAAATGGAAAAATAAACTTTGTACTGAGCTAGTTCTTCCGTTTTAGGTAAAGTGTCCAGTATATTATTTTCGAATGTTCAATATAAAGTTTCAATTTTCCAAAATTATGTCTACTATCACCATGATATTTTAACTTTATCATTCACATTTGACATTAGCATATTGATTATAATAAAGTATTATTGTAATTATGATCAACTCTAATACTTTTTATATATCCCTTAATTATTAGACTTTTGAAACACATACTTTTTTGATAAAACCAAGAGAGTATTTGATTAAAAACAAACCCTCCATTTATCAACCACAAAAAAACCAAACGTAGTAACGAGTCTAGTTGGCTATTTAAGAGCTAGATTGGTTGTACTTTTTGACCAAAACATTTGCAAAAAATATAGTGTTAAGTTTTCTTTTTTAAAGTGTTTCAATACAATGTTTTAAAATATAGCATTTTAAAAATGTACAATGTTTTAAAACTATCAAATTTAGAGCATTTTAAAAATATGTTGCGTTTACAATTACTTTGTTTATGAAAATGACGTTTTGAAATAGTTTTCTCAAATGTGTTTATAAGAAAAAAACTTGTGTTGTGAAACGTTGCGTTTTGAAAAAACTGCATTTTCAAAATACTGCACCAAACGAGACCTAAGGCAGCTGCTAAATCATTAACTTCTCATAGTTTGATGATCAAATTAATTTTTCAATTATATACTAATTATTCCGTCATATGAATTAAATGACTATTTTCCCATTTTTAATTCATTGCCCCTATCCACACACTCACCAGCAAATATGCTATTTTGATTCATAAAAAAGTTGGCATAGAAGCCTAATGGTTTTCGATGGAACGATTTCAAAGCCAAAGTAATATCAAAAACGATATATCAATAGCAACAAAACATGTTCAATAACAAGAGTACGAATCAAACATGAATATTTTAGGTATTAGTACTGATAATCTCTCTTCGCTAGAGATGAAATCCACCAATTAATCACGGCCCAACGAGCAGTACTACTTTTATTGTGACTAGTCCAAATATTTTAGCCCTCTACATGTAGATCCATCAATCATATATGCAAGTATTGCAACAACAACGACAACGACAACAACAACAACAACAATATTGACCTCAAACAAAGTATTATTAGCAACATCAACGTATATATAGTTGTACAAACTAAAATGAAATGAAGCGAAAAGGATACAAATAAAGCTAGATATGACGATATGACTTGGTTTAGATAGACCGGCCGATAAATACATATGATTTACACACTGGCCGGTCGATAAACGTACTAAGTCTTTCTGGAGTTGCGAGCAAAATCGGGAAAAACTTTCGTTTTGTCATTTCGCTTAGCGTCACCCACTCTCTTTCCTTCATTATCAATTATCTCACCATGCCTCACCCTTTCCTCTTCCATCATTTTTAGTTTCTCCTTGAGACGCTCAGTTTGAGTGTTAACTTGAGCAAAACTAAAACCAATAGACGACATTGTTTTCGACTCTTTTGTAAGCTAGAACAAAAGTACAGTAGATACTTGAATGGCAGAATGTGTGGAGTCTAAGAGTGAATTTATAGGGAAAAATGTTGGCTTTGGGACCAATCAAACACAAGTCTAATGGCTAACCATTATGGTTGAATATCTTATTAACTGAGGCGGTTGAGAAAACATATAAAAGTACGTGGTCATCCTTATAGTGCCATAGCCATTGCTACCTAAAGATGTAGTTCTCATCCTTTGTTTAATGGAGGGTAGTGGGGAATTTGTTGTCCAGCATGTCAAGTATTAAGATAGCTTGCCCACAGACATTACATGGACCATTGGTAAGCACAGAAGGGACTATAGTTGTGCTCAGTTATAAGTTAAGTTATATCCGCATATATATTGGAAATTATTCAGACTAGATAAGGTAAATCTGTTTATTTAATTTAAAAGTAAATCTTCTGTAAGATAGTCTTACGGATCTTTATTCGTAAGATGGAGCTTCACCTTCTCACAGCTCAATCTACCAATACTTGGTAGATCGGGTAAAGAGGATCCGTCTAATAAAAAATATTCGTAAGACCATCTTACCTAAGTTTTTGCCTTAATTTAAAATATGAAAATGACAATGAGATGGAAATAAACGTAACGAAAAGGAATCCCATGAATGGCATTCGAGGTACAACATACAAAATGGACGTTGAAATTTAATTATGCAGTTGGTCTAGTTAAAGTTGGTGTTTATAGTAGGTTTTTTGTTTTACTAATATGGTTTATGTGCATTGCACGTGGTGTAAATGATTTTTTAAAAGTGTTTTGCTAGTTCGTTCATTTTTTTGTTAAGTTTTAATTGTTGATTTCTTTTTGAACTTCAATCTTTTACTGTGTTTTTGAAAGTTTTAAGTTTTGTTGTTTTGTGTATATCTTTTCTGATACAGTGATACTTTGTTTTCCGTTCATTCATAACGTATATTTTTTGTCATTGTATAGGAACTTACCCTACACCTTTGTATTTTTTGTTGGTTATTTTTCTATTTATTTTTTAATACCAAATTTAAATTAATTCACTTTTATCGGTGTGTGAATTGAAAACATTTCAAACTAAGCGATCATATATAAGTTCATTAATTGTTTTTGGAGACTTTATTTTGCTTATTTCGTTTATGGAGTCTGTGACTTTCTAAAATATAATTTATTGTGCTAAAAAAATAAAACTCTCAACCCCAAATTATATATTCACTCTAAAAAAATACAAAATTCACCCAAAATTTCTATAAAATCCTACTTTGCCACCCAACCTAAGTTTTGTGCTACTTTTATATCCCCTTTTCCAACTTTTTTTCTTAATTGCCCCCTAGTCACGATGAAAATTACTAATCTAATGTTAAGTTGTATGCACATGGTATTTTATGTGTAGGGCATTTTAGTCATTTTTCGGCAAAGATTTGTCCGCTTTTACTATCTAAAAAGAAACTTTATTTTCTTCCAACGCTTTCTATATTTCTTCTTCAACAATGATCGCTTATCTAAATTTTAAGAGAGATAACACTCCAGAGTGTGAATCTTTTATTCAAATTGTTCTATAGAAAAATAAGTGAAAATAGATGCGGAACCTTATCAGAGATCAAGAGAGATAAAATTCAAGATAAAAATAGATGGGATTTCTTCAAGCTTTATTGCCGAGTGTAAAGCTCTTCTTCAAGGTCTTACTTGGTTGTGTTCTAATGGCTACAATAGTGCTTTGATTGAAATTGACTCCAAAAGTTTGTTGGACTGTATCAATGACTCCTCTCGGCCTTCTTGGAAAAGTCAATATCTGCTCCAAAAATCCTTTTCTTCAAGTTGATTATGGGTCTGTCCTTCCTTCATATTTTTAGAGAAGCTAATGTTGTGGCTAATGCTTTGGCTAACCTTGGAAGTGACCTTCGAAATGACTCTAGCTTTATTGATGTTGCAGCTCTTCCTTCAAGAATTTGAGGCCTTATTCATTTGGATAGTAGTGGAACTCCCTTTATTCGTATTTCTTAGTTCTTTTTGTTTTGCGATTCTTCTGTTTAGTCATTTTAATTTCCATTTATGAGGTTAGGCTCATTTGTCCTTCTATCTTTAAGGGCAAGGTTGGTTGTCCTCCTTATGTTTGTATTTCCTTTAAGGGCAGGGTTCCGTCTTTGTTTCCCTAAAAAAATGTCGCCATACATAAGAACTCACCAAAATTTAAAGTCGACACATCTGCCAGTACTAAATGTCCAAACTCCACCATCCATTTCTCTATTTCTCTCTCGTACAACACAATATACAAGCATACACCATAATTTCATGTATAAAGAACCATTCAATATATACCAAATAAAAACGTAAAATTCGATTAAAAATCAAAACTCATATTTGAATCAATATGAGATGTGTTCAAGAATGATGAGCCACATCATGGTTCAATCTGTCTTCATTTTCCTTAAGTTCAACTCCAACAAATTTTTCATCAGCACCTTTGATATCATTGGTGGTTAGATTGGAGCAAATTTTCAATTGTAAACATTCTTTGCCACCTGCAGACACCTCAATTTCGTACCCCACGATATAATGTCCTACAACAATTATAATATATATTTTATAAAACAATTGGACAAACAAATGCTCATTTCCGTTAGAGTTACAGGTAACTAGATTTAGCGGGAGTTAAATCAAAACATCAAAGGGGCCTAAATGAAACAAAAAATTTGGCCATAAAACCAGTTGATGGAGTGGCTACCCATGCTAGGGTGCCGCTCCCCATGCATGGGAACGCTCCATTCCTTTCTCTCCTCCAGACACACTGAAACGCTGCCGTTTCCTCAACTGCCTCGTGCGTCTTGCGCTATCTCGCTCCCAGGCTTCCACCTGGTACGCCATGCACTAATTGTGAGAGAATGTTGTCGTTTAATCGACCGTTCTTCTCCTATAAATAGAAGGCTTCGAGTTGTCACTCGAGACACCACACATTCATGATTAACACACCACAACACATTCATGCATTCACAGCACGCCTTTCTGAAGCCTCCTCTGCCGAAGAAGCCGAAGAAGAAGAAAGCCTCCTCGCTCTGAAGCGAGCAATCCAAAGATCCGCTCTTTGCCCTTGGCTAGTAGATCACACACCACAACACACCACAAGAAGAAACACTTCTTTTCTTGAAAGGACAGGGGAAGCACAGTCTTCGAGCGCCTAGTGGGCTAAGCCTAGGCGTATATATTGGATCAGACATTCACGCTACAAGAGATAAATATAAATTTATTGTCTTGTCCGGTTAATATAAATATAGAATATTAATATTATTCATGTTATGTAAACGATAACTACATAATGAAAATAAAGTAATTATGCATGCTATATATATATATATATATATATATATGCACATAGTAGTTTAACTTTGTATATAAATTTGTGACATATATATGTTGTTAATATTTTACCATAAACACACACATAACTGTTACTATGCGCAATTAACATTAAATGTAAATAAATCTATTTTCAATATATATATACATATAATAATTACTTTTTCTAGACTAAATACGTTAAAAGAATGTTATTTAATTAATTTAAAACCTTAAAATGAGACAGAAAGGTCGGGTTGGATGCCTAATCCCTTGCCAACTCATAACCTAGCCTCCGAAACTACACATTTTCTAGTAAAATTGGTTTTTATTTGTTTAACCTTAAAATAGTGGTGGCGACTCTGTACACACATATTTAGAGTCCATGACGAGAATGAGTGCCTTCCACACGCTCTGATGTTTCCAAGCAACCCGCTTCTCACGCGCACGGGGTCGCGAAATGGTGTTCTCACAATGGTGAGTCTGCTGTGGATATTGGTTTTTTTAAAAAACAAATGAGGGCTAGACTCAATTTTTTTTTGGGGGTTGATAAATTATATTTATACATTTGACATGCTTTTACACATAATCTAGATATATGTATATATATATATATATATATATATATATATATATATATATATATATATATATATATATATAATTTTTTTATATTTTTTTTTTGGAGGAAGCAGGGCGGCACCTGCGGGAATTTATAGAAGGGAAAATTAAAAGTGCAAACTTAAGGGGGACAACCAGCCTAACCCATTTTAGGGGGGACAAAGGAGCCTTACCTCAAAGAGAAAATACAAATGCAAATCGAAAAATACAAACAATATTAAAAATATTAATTGCTTTGTCAATACAACACAATTTAGATGTTCTGTGATTATTACTGTTTGCCTTTGGTAACCGACAATTGTAATTTACATTTCTGCTGGCAAAAAGCTGCATATGTAAATATTCTTTTATTCTGTCAATTTTATTTTGGAGATAAGGACACACATATAATAATAGGAATATATAGTTTTCACGCTTTTCTTTCTATTTATTGTTGGAATGACCGTCTCGTACGATTGCTCCGTTCCTCATGAGATTCAAACTAATCAGCCGAGAAAATCCACATAAAGAAAAAGACAGACAACTTTACTACTTTATATTAGTGTAAAAGGTTTTCAGCTTTCCTAACTAACTCACAAACGTTCACTCACATACAAATATTCCGAACTGCTACCCTACACCAAAGCCAGCTTACCCCCTGCATCAGCCACGTTAAATTTCATATATATCTTATAGGATACTTCATTGATCGGTTGGTTTTTATACGCCAAATTTAATGATCAATCCCAGTGGCAAGTATATATTTTCTTGATTTAAATACGCTGGGGCTGATTAATAAATTTTACGGTATCTCATTAGAACGATTCGGATGGTGGATCCCATAAAGAGTATAGGCCCTTCGCCCAGGATTTGTCCGATCTTAGGAAGTCGAAAGGCATGTGGAATATGAAGGTCTTATACTCTGGAGAAATAATCCACTATTCCAGGACCTAATAAAGAGAGTCAAAACAAAGCCACGCTTGTCCGACCAATTGTAAGACAAACAACAACAAAATTTGTCCATTTAATAAAAATGCACAATATACCTTTCAACCCAAGCCTTTGAGCCATATCTTCTTCGACCCTTTTTCTAAGAAACATGGCCCGTACCTGGAAGGGAAGAGACAGTTCCGGTCATTTGATAAGAGAGTTTGGCTCAAATACAGAAGTCAGTTCAGACAGTACAGATTTGGGTTTGAATATAGAGGACAATTCAAACAATACAGATTTGGGTTTGAGTACATAGATTCATTCAGCACAGCCAAATTTGGGTAGAATGGCTACCAAAGACAAATAGACTATTGTTGGTCCCGAAATAGATGCTCCCGAATATGTCCCACATCATGAATTCCAGAATTCGCTTAAGCAAGAATTGGATACCTATATAGAAAGGGTAATAAACCAATTAGTGGGAAATCTGCTAGGAGGTTTAGCAGAAATTTTCACCCAATTTTTTCAACAACTCAAGAATTTACAACCTTCAACTGACAATCCCTTTTCTCTCCCAAAAGCCAAATTTCCCACAGAAAATACCTTCCATCAAAAGACCAACATATTCGATGTTTTCTCCCTTCACCCAAACATCAACCCTTTCACCTAAGACAACATCAATCAAAATACTTACAGCTCTCCTTCACAAAGCATCCTACCCCGAACGCCGACCTAACACTCCCTTACCTCGGCACCTACCACCAAAGAACATCCCCCACCAATGACCCAAAAAGTTACTCCTACAACAACCTTCACCCAACAAATGTTCCCCCAAACCCCAACTGGAATGACCAGTGTAAAATCTCTAGACAAGGCTCACCAGAATGGATCAAAACCCCAAAATGGAAACACATGCAATGTGTCTCTTGCACTATACTACTCCAGTCAAAGACAAAAGAGGGAAACACAAGTATATTACTCAGTAATCAAATCCCAGTCAACCGCTTCATCCCATCTGAAAGGGAAGAAGGAACAGAAAAAGGGAAGGCATTATGATGCTCTACATGCTGCAAGGTCTACCATTTTCATAACACTGTGGGCCCACGACCAGCTCAAACCGCTCGAGGGTTATAAACCCCCAAGCCCATTACCCAAGAAATTGAACTCTGATCACTATTGTGAATACCATCGTTGCCATGCACACCTCACTGACAAGTGCTACCTGCTGAGGCATGCCTTTGAAGACCTCATCGATAGCAAAATCATTACTGTACCAGATGCTGAGAACAATCTTCCACCATAGATCGATACGATCATGAATGTACAAAATTATCTATCTGTTCAATGTAGAAATACTAAAGAACCTTCGACGTACATTGTTGTTTCTTCACCTGTAAAGGAAACAAGCTTGGATTGTAACATGCTCTCCTAGAGCGTCATACTGAACAGTCAAGGTTCACCTTAAGGAAAGGTGAACAGCCTAGAAAAAGCCACTTAGATAGGCGGAGATGTCAGTCATCTTACCAGATCGAGTCGAGCCTACCAACCAAACAAAGAAATTGGTGATCACTCTGGCAAAGACAAAGAGGTCAACACTGGGGCTAGAGACATGGAAGTTATCCTACTAGCCCAAATGAAAAAGACTGAAATCAACATATTAATATGGGGGTTGCTATGTGCCCCTAAAACACATCGTGACACTTTGGCTAAGTCTTTGAGTCAAGCGGTTATCCCCATTGAAACCTCTCCTTATGAGTTAACACAAATGATAGGGAACATCCACTTTGGAAATGTGATCATGTTCACCGACCTTGATTTACCAAAAGAAGGAACCGACCACATAGATGCTCTATACATCACTGTCGGGATCATGGAAAAGAGAGTACCACGAGTCCTAGTAGACAACGGTTCATCTCTGAATGTTTTCCATGCAAGAAAATTAGCCAAATTAGGGACAAAAATCTTATAAGTAACCCCCTCATCACAGACAGTGAAAGCTTTTGATAACACCAGCCGTTGCATCTTAGGAGTGGTAACATTAGCAATGAAAATTGGACCTCTCACCATGCCAGTAGAGTTCCAAGTCTTGGATATTCTAGCTACCTTAAGTTTATTGTTGGGCCGTCAGTGGATTCACGAAGTAAAAGGGGTAGCCTCGTCTTTCCACCAACAGGTTAAGTTCATCCACGAAAATCACATAGTGATTATCCTTGCTGATAAAGTCATAGAAAACAAAGAAAAGGGAGACATCCCCATCCTTGACATAGAGCATGATGACATTGGCATTTTCCTAAGTGGTTTTGAAGTCATTCCTCAAGCCAGAATCAATGCCATTGAATACACACAAGAAACATACATCACAGGGAAAAAGTCTACAGTTGTTGGAGAAATAGTGCCACAAAACATGTTGAGAAAGATGAACTATATGCCAGGACTAAGGCTTGGTAGAAACGAATAGCGGCTGATCAACTTAGTCCAAGAAGAAATTAAAGAATGTGTCCCACCTTTCGGTCTAGAATATAATCCTACACTAGCAGAATTAGCCAGTGTCATGAAAGAGAAATGTGACGGAGTAAGGCAAAACGCGAAAAATGACCTTACGAGGACCCTCCCTTACGACCATGTAGGAAAACCCTAAATGGTTATTTTGTCAAGAAATGTGAGAAGCAATCACCTACCTCATGTTTCCTGAGCCATGGGTTCACCATAACGACAAGAAATAGTTTGGTTGGTAGATATTCAAAGATGTGAGTCTCGTTACAAGTGAGATGGAAGAAATAGTCCTTGAACCTCGCGACCCTGCATACAGAACAATGATAGTTGAAATTACTTGGACAATAGACCAGGATGATTATGCTTTAGCATTGCTTGGCAGTGACTTCATGGGGCACAGCCTCCTGGTAATGATCGACAGAAGCACTGACTATATTGAACTACCAGGGGAGTTTGTGGCTATCATAGATAGTCCACTACAGAATTGGTACACTACTAGGCATCCCTTGACTACTGCGGACCTGATTGATCGTTTTGGATACACCATACCGCTTCATATCCCTTATGCCACGGACTGGTCACATACCAGCCTGCTTGCTGACACCAACAAGAAGGATCTTACCTCTGAAGACCTTAATGATATAGCTAACCATGTAACTTCCCTTTTTAATGAAAGTCTCAGTGTTTGCATGTACTCCTTGGTTGCGAATTTGTTAAAAGATGAATTAGCTGAACACAATAAAAACATAATTGAACCAGTTAATAATGAATTACTTAACATAGTGGAACAAAAAGACAAAGAATATTTAATCGAGCTCACCCAGTTGGTCAGCGATAAGGAAAACACAGATCATCAGTAATAGAAGAAGACATGGCTGTCGTAAATCTGAGGCTGAACAATGAGATCAGAGAAGTCCGAATAGGCAATTATCTACAAGGACATAACACAACAACATTAATCAGTTTGCTGACAGAATTCACAGATGTGTTTACATGGTCCTATGAAGACATGCCTGGATTGCATCTAGCCATAGTTGAACACAGAATCCCGACATACCTTGATGTTAAGCCAGTAAAACAGAAACTGTGCAGAATCAAGCCTAAATGGTCTCTCCAAGTGAAAGAAGAGATCATGAAATAGATACATGTTAAGTTTATCTGGATGGCTGAATAACCAATCTGGTTATCAAACATTGTGACAGTATCAAAACCCAATGGAAAAGGTTCAGATCTGTGTCAACTTTCTTGACCTAAACAGAGCATCCCCGAAAGATGACTTCCCACTACCAAACATTGACGTAGTGGTAGACGTTGTAACATACCACAAAGTAAGATCCTTTTGTGGATGGCAAGCTTGGTTACAACTAAATCAAAATAGCAACAACATATGAGGAGAAAACATCATTTATCACCCCTCGGGGGACATGTTGCTACACAGTTATGCCATTTGGGCTGAAAAACACTGGGGCTACATATCAAAGGGCTGCTATTGCCCTATTCCATGACATGATCCACAAAGAAATATAAGTATACATGGTGATATGATCATTCACTCAAATGAAACAGATGGTGTCCACATCAGAGACCTTCGTAAATTCTTCGAAAGGTTACGCAAGCTCCAGATGAAACTCAACCCAGCCAAATGTACCTTTGGAGTCACCAAAGGAAAATAGCTAGGTTTCATGGTAACAGAGTACGGAATTGAGATAAAACCTGCAAAAGTAAAAGCCATCATAGATATGCCACAACCAAGGTCACCGAGCGAAGTCAAAGGTTTCCTTGGCCGATTACAGTCCATCAGTCGTTTCATTAGACAACTGACATCCATGTGTGAACCACTTTTCAAATTATTACAGAAAGATACTAACAGAGTCTGGGATACAGAATGTCAGCTCGCCTTTGAGAAAGTCAAAGAATACCTAGCTAGCCCTCCAGTACTAGCTCTTCCCCATACACACAAACCCTACTACTAGACCTCACTGTTACAGACACGGTGGTCGGAGCCATGCTGGCACAGGAAAAGAAAGACTCCTATGCAAAGAACAACATATACTTTGTCAGCAGAAAATTACAAGGCAGTGAACTTAGATACTCAGCCTTATGCAAAAGTCGTATAGGTGTAGTATAGGCAATACAAAGGCTCAAGACCTACCTACAAGCTCGACCAGTCAAAGTGTTAGAACTTTTTCTTGATGCCGATTCTTCAACTCGCTTATCTCTTCTTGGACATATGCTGCCATTGCACACGCTTGTTCTAGCATTTTATTTATTTTATCAAATTGTTCTCTAATTTCTTCTTTGAAGGACGAATAAGAAGGAGACGGCTCAGTATAATTATTATATGAAGAAAAATAGGATTGATTGTAATAAGAAGGTGGCTCATTATAGTGAGACGAATAAGAATAATTATGCGAAGAACTAGTTACTTGATCACCATTATGCTAGCTATCTATATCTTTTTGAATTTATCCAGGCCTCTCCGTATTTACGCTTGACTCTCAAGTATGAAAGACATAAAAGAAGGAGGCGGCTCATTATAATGATTATATGAAGAAAAAGAGGATTAATTATAATATTCTCGTTCATAGCGATTAGGATAATGAATGTCTTGGTAAACATCCACTTCTCGAGACATAGGGAACATTCTAACATTTTGGTTGGTATATTCATTTGTGGTTCTCATAGGTGCGAAATTTTCCATACTCCATTGATAATTATTGCACGCCTTTTTTTAATTAAATTTAATTATTTTTTTAATTTTTTTATTATTTATTTTTCGGATAAAAAAAGCTTTTTTTAAGAAAAATGAAAATAAAAAAAAACAAATAGCTAAATTATCTAAATGGAATTGCCCGGCCTAATTGGCCCAAGTTTTAGGTCACAGGCTAGGCACATGGCCATTATTCGTGCAAGCGAGCATGGCCTCAATCTTCATCGAGCTAGATGTCAGAGACTTGGGGGCTTAACCAGCGAGCATAATTAAGATGCGAGCATGATTTACTATGCTTGCTAATTCAAGATCTGCTACCAATTGAGGACAGTTATGTCCGGGCAAGATTTGTGATCAGTTGAGGACGGTTATGTCCGGGAAAATCTCCATTCAGACCGTTGTGTTTAATGGGGGAGTTAATGGGGCAGTTAATGTGCCCACCATTAAAGCCACGATCATTAGTGGGTAGTTATGAACGGTTATATGCAGTTATGCTCTCCGGCAACCATAAAAAGCCCCGGAAAATGAAGGGGAGAGGTACGCAATTTGAACTCTCTAACCGAAACTCTGCTAAAATATATTCTTAGTAGCTTTCTTATGCTAATTCTCACGCCGGAGGGCTTTTGCAGGGAGTGCCCCTGCCTAGTTCACAATTTGTTAATCTTATTGCAGATTTGGGCTTTGAGGATATAAGATACGTTGAAAGCCAGGTATCTTGATTGGACCTATCCAGTGCATCCAAGGAAGTTTTGGACGCATCAGTTTGTTCCGTTGCCGGGAAACGGTAGCAGTTTGTCCTTTGATAATTATTTCTTCGTTAATCTTGACGATAGCGGAGAACAAAATTAATGGAGTTAGTGGAAGTCGACGTGAGGAGGTGCAGCCCAATCCTAGTTTAAATCAATTGGCTGGAACTAATGCTCCTCCGCCTCATGATGCTCGCCACCAGCTCAACCAGATGCGTGGAGTTGATTCATTGGCTAGGAGTGCTGTGGCAGCAGTGGGTCTGGCACATGAATTTCGAGAGGAGGCTCTGCGTCAAAGAGCCATATACCTGGGTCATATGCATCAGCTCAACTTACAGTTGATTGCAATGGGTAAGCCACCCTTGCCCATTGAGGTGGACCCCTTACCAGCCTTGACAGCTCCGAGCCAGGCAGCAGGTGTTTCTCGCACTGGGGGTAATCAGATGAATCCTTTGGTCGTTCTTTCTCAGCCACGAGCACAAGGATCCAAGGGACGTGAAGAGCCAGAAGGCAGTAAAGCTAGCCACAGAGTTGTGCCCAGTGTCCACTCGAGGTTAGGCCCACGGGTTGGGGATGATTCGGCTCAATCTCGCCGTCGTCGACGTTCACCTTCCCCACCAAGGTCGCATGCTTCGTTCACCTTCGCCGCGGCGGTCTCGTGCTCATAGTCGTCGTTCACGATCGCCAAGGGGATCTTATGCACACCGATGCAGAACTCCCTCTCCTAGGCGATCTCATGGGCACCTATCTCATCATTCCCAAGGAAAAAGGGATCTGTATCAACCAGCTAAGCCAGTTGTTCAGCTCGTTGAGGTGCCTCAAGCCCAGGTGACGCAGGTCGTGGGGGTTACTCAAGCCGTTGGGGCTATGGGTCCCCCACAGGCACCTCCTATGCCTGTAGTGCAGCCTCAGCCCGGGGGTGGTTTGCCTACAACTATAAATATGCAGGATTTCGAGGAGCTGAAACGTCGTATGGAGGCCTGGGAACAAGGCAAGGCTTTAGATGGGAATTTCTTGGGTACATCAGCCAGCCCGCTCGCACCCTGGATCGAGAATGCTCCGCCAGCACAGGGACTTATATTCCTGAATATTAAGGAATACACAGGCAAAACAAAGGCTAGGGATTGGTTGATGTCGTTTGAATCACAGATTGGACTGGTGACTTCAGATGAGGCTCTGAAAATTAGAGCTTTCGTTGGCGCGTTGCAGGGGAAAGCCTTAGCCTGGATGGGGGCGCTGCCACGACGATCAATTAATAATTGGGCTGATCTGCGAGAAAAATTCTTAGCAGATTTTGGAACGGCGGGAACACTGGCTAAGACGAGGGCTGACTTGTCGAAGGTTAAACAGGGCGCGCATGAGTCAACGGCTAGTTATCTGGAGCGATTCACTAAGGTGTTGGAGCAGGTCCCTGGGTTGACCAAGCAGGAGGTTACCTTATGCTTTGAAACTGGTTTGTTGGAAGGTGAATGAGGTTTGCGATTAGAGTTGAGCATGCGTGAGCCAAAAAGGCAGGCGGAAATGCTCATGCGAGCACAGAAATGGTGTGCCGGAGAGACGGCAAAAAAGGAGAAGAAAAAGGAGAGTAATGACGCTGCTGGAAATCCTAAGGGAAATGGCCAGGCAAGGAATGGAGGTTATAATAAAAGCAAGTCCAGATATGATCGGCCAAGGGAATTTCTTCGCGAATCAGATCTAACCCCTCTCAACACATTGCGCGAGGATATAATGTATGAAATAAGGGATGAACTTCCTAACCCACCTCGCATGAATCCAGGGACGGCGGGCGAGCGAGATAAGACGAAGAGATGTGCCTACCATGATGATTACGGACACACAACTAAGGAATGTTGGCCGTTGAAGAAGGCCATCCAGAAATTAATTAATGAGGGGCGGTTAGACCGCTTCAAGAGAGATGGAGGAAACAGGGGGAATGCCCCTAGGAGAGATGCCCCTCCGATCAGAGGGGTAATCAATGTGATAATGGATGAAGAGCCCACTCCGACCCAACTCGGAAAACAAATCTATTCTCTATCTAAGGTGGTGGATCGACCTGCTGCTTTGCAGGATAGAGAGCAAGCTATTCAATTTACCCGTAGTGAGCTGGCAAGTAATGTGGCCAGTGAGCAGTTTTTGATCGTTTCGGCATTGGTAGATGGTTGGGTGGTGCATAGAATTTTGGTCGACACTGGAGCATGTCGAGATGTGATGTATTACTCCTGTTTCCAAGGATTGGAGCTGAGCGATGATCGGCTACGACCATATGCCGGAACATTGGAAGGGTTTACCAACCATAAAGTCCCGGTCAAAGGTACGATTGAGTTGGAAGTGTTCATCGGCGAGGGGAGCAGGACGCGAGCTGAAAAGATCACTTTCATGGTGATCGATTTAAAGTCTCCCTATAACATAATCTTGGGTGTACCGAGCATGGCAAAGTTTCAGATGGTGGCATCAATCCCACATCAGCGGGCCAAGTTTTACACAGACCAGGGAGTGGGAACATTAAAGAGCCAACCTAGAGCAGTGCTCGAGTATGTACGCGATAGCCAGAGAAAGAAACAGAAGTTAACCGTGGAAGATGGAGAGCAAAAGATAACCGTCAGTACCAAGGAGACGTCTCATGTGACTGTGGGGCCATCTGTGGTTGCTATGGTGCGTGAAGATCCTAAAGTGGATGCAAGCTCTATGCCGACATTGAAGTCGGGGGAGCAGGGCGAGAATGAGGTTGTTGTGGGTATATCTGCGAGCCAGATTGATGGCGAGAATAGTTCCTCCTCGCCGACATTGAAGTCGGGGGAGCAAGTTACACAACATGATGAAGCTAGTGTGGAGAAGGCTGTGGAGAATGTTGCTAATCCTTCGCCGGCATTGACGTCGGAGGGATTGGTAGAGCAAGTTGAAGTCATGGAGGAAGATCAACTCGATAAGGTTGAGGATCGAGCTGAAGAAGAGGAAAAGGTGGAGTGTGATACACTCCAAATGCGAGATGAGCCAGAATTCACGGCTCAGGACGAGCTTGAAGAAGGGATCATCAATTCTGCTTACCCCGAGCAGAAAATAAAAATTGGCAAGGCTTTGTCAGTAGAGGCTCGAGCAAATTTGATCAAACAATTGCAAGATAGCTTGGATGTTTTTGCTTGGCGGCTAGAAGACATGCAAGGGGTGAGCGAAACTGTGGCCCTGCATCGGCTCAATGTAGACCCTGCTTTCCGATCAATCCAGCAGCGACCCAAGATTTATTCTATGGAAAAGGATCAAGCGATCAGGGAGGAGGTCGAGAAGCTGCTAAATGCTGACATAATCGAGGAGATACATTACCCAACTTGGTTGGCTAATGTGGTTATGGTTAAGAAGTCTAATGGCAAGTGGCGGATGTGCGTTGATTTCACGGATCTGAATAAAGCATGCCCGAAAGATTGCTATCCCTTGCCACGAATTGACAGGTTGGTGGATGCTATAGCGGGGTTCGAGCTCCTCAGCTTTATCGATGCCTACTCTGGGTATCACCAAGTTAAAATGGACGAACAAGATAAGGCTCTGACAGCTTTCTGAGCAGCAGGGGGCTGTACTGTTATAAGATGATGCCTTTTGGTTTGAAAAATACAGGAGCCACCTATCAAAGAATGGTGAACAAAATATTCAGCTCGCAGATCGGGAGGAATGTTGAAGCTTATATCGACGATATGGTGGTCAAGACTAAAGGGCACGAGCATACAGAGGACTTGGGCGAGACCTTTGCCAATCTCAGGAAAAATAATATGAAGCTGAACCCGAGCAAGTGGGTGTTCGGGGTGAAGGCGGGCAAGTTCCTGGGATTTATGGTGACTGAGAGGGGTATTGAGGCTAATCCTGAAAAAATCAAGGCGTTAGTCACTATGAAGCTTCCTCGGTGCATTAAGGATGTTCAGAGGCTTAATGGCAGGGTGATAGCCCTTGGTCGTTTCAACCCTTGGACGTTTCATCTCCAGGTCGGCGAAAAGGTGCCTGCCTTTCTTCAAAGTTCTCCGTGGAAATAAGGGGTTTGAGTGGACGCCTGAGTGTTAGAAGGCTTTCGAGCAGCTTGGTGAAGTATTTAGGAGTCCTCTTGCTAAGTAGCCCTTTTGGGGAGAAGTCAGTTAGGATCTAGCAGCCTACCGAGCAAAGCAGCAAATGCTTTTGATTAGGGAGGAATGTAATGTTCAGAAACCTGTTTACTATGTCTCGAAAGCCCTTACTGATGTAGAGGGAAGATATTTCAATGCAGAAAAGTTGGCTTATTCGCTTGTTGTTGCTGCTCAGAAACTTCGAGCTTATTTTTCTGCACATTCAATTGTTGTGTACACTGACATGCCTTTAAGAAAGATTTTGCACAAGCCGGACACTTCTGGTCGTCTACTCACTTGGTCGATTGAGTTAACCGAGTTCGATATTGATTATCAACCTCGGCGAGCAATTAAGGCACAGGCCCTGGCAGACTTTGTGGCTGAGACAAGTTTCAAGGATTCTAACGAAGAGAAGTTATCTTCTGGCAAAGCATCGGTGACTATTCCAAGTCCAAAGACCCGACCAGAGTATTGTTGGGAGCTACATATTGATAGCTCTGCCAGCAGGTTTGGAAGTGGCGCTGGGCTGGTACTAGTCCCACCCGAGCAGGATGTAGAATTCGAGAAGGCGTTAAGTTTTTTCCGAACAATCAGCCGAGTATGAAGCGTTGATCGCAGCCTCGAGCTCGCAAGCAGATGTAGGGGTGTGTATTCGTGTATTGCGATTCCCAATTGGTGGTAAACCAAGTCAGAGGCGACTAGGCGGTTCATCATCCGGTCCTGGTTCGTTATTGCGCGATGGTTAAGGAAATCCTAAAAGATTTTGATTATTGGGAATTGGTGCGAATTGCTCGTGAAGATAATATGCGAGCTGACTATTTGTCCAAGATGGCTGAGGATGAGATTTAGTCTTTGCATCCGGGAGTCATGATCGAGCATTTGGAAGTTCATGTTATAGAAAAGGAGGCGATCATGGACATTGAGTCGGCTGCAAAATGTTGGATAGATGATCTCAAGGCATATATCGAGCAAGGGGTATTGCCCGAGGACATGCCGGTATGTTATTCTGGATAACATACTCTATAGGCGGTCTTACACCCGACCTCTGCTAAGATGTGCACGACCAAAGATGACGGAAGGTATTTTGGGGGAAATACATGAAGGCAAATATGGAGGACACCCCGGTCAGAGGTCATTAGCAGAAAAAGTTTTGGCAGCTGGCTTCTATTAGATAACTTTAAGGCGAGACGCTGAAATGTACGTTCGTCGGTGTGACAAGTGTCAGCGTTACGCAGATATACCAAGGTTGTCGTCCACCGAGCAGACTCCTGTAGTAGCTTCGTGGCCATTCGACATGTGGGGGATAGATCTAATTGGTCCATTTCCTCTGGCTCAGTCAAAGTTTAAGTATGCAGTGGTCTCTGTAGATTACTTCACTAAGTGGGTGGAAGCAAAGCCTCTGGCGACCATTACTGAAGTTAATGTCATCGATTTTGTTCATGAGCATATATGGTGTCGGTTTGGGGTTCCACGAGCAATTGTGTCCGATCATGGGACTCAATTTTCTGAAAAGTTTACTAAAGCGCGGCGAAAGCAGATGCGCTGAAGCATTGGCAATCGCTCGGTGGCGCACTCAAGGCAATGGGCGTCAAGCCGCAAATAAACAAATCATGCATGTATTGAAGCGAAATTTGGAGGATAAGGCAGGAAGATGGGTAGATGAGCTGCCTTCAGCCCTGTGGGCGGTTAGAACGACAGTTAGGGGTCCAACGGGAGAAACAACTTTTTCCATGGCTTATGGATCTGAGGCTATGGCTCCTGTAGAAATGTATCTGCCTACCCATAGATTTTTGCATTATCATGCTGAGTCTAATAGTGCAGCTCGGGCAATCGACCTAGATTTGTTAGAGGAAAAGCGACTGGAGGCTAAGATGAGAATGGATAACTACAAGCAGCGAGCAAAGGCCCACCACGATAAAAGGGTTCGTGGTAGGTCATTTGCTGTGGGCGATTGGGTCCTCCGTAAGATTGAGGCAATAGGTCATCGAGCTGAGTGGGGAAAGCTTTCACCAAATTGGGAAGGTCCTTTTCAGGTTGTTAGAATTATTAAAGAAGGCACGTATATGTTGCGAACAGAGGATGGAGACGAGCTGAAACATCTGTGGCATGCAGATCATTTGAAGAAATACTATTGGTAATTGACTTTAGCAGTATGTAATTCTTTGATCTTTTCTTATGGCAAGTGATAATGGCAAAATTCAATTATGCTTTCAATTTTATTTTGAAAGTTGGTGTTTGAGTCGATTGTTTCTGTTTTCCTCGATTATTCTCTTTGGCGAGCACGGGATGGTTCCTGCTCGCCCAAAGGGTTGGTGTTCGAGCTGAATTGTCTATTCTTATTCTTTTGAGTATAAGTTGTTTATGCTCGCAAAAAGAGTTGGTGTTCGAGATAGTAGTTTTCCTTGTATTCTCGATTATTCTCTTTGGCGAGCACGGGATGGTTCCTGCTCGCCCAAAGGGTTGGTGTTCGAGCTGAATTGTCTATCTCGATTATTCTCTTTTGCGAGTATAAGTTGTTAATGCTCGCAAAAAGAGTTGGTGTTCGAGATAGTAGTTTTCCCTGTGTTCTTGATTGTTTCTGAGCATAAAGTGCTTTATGTTTATGAAAAGAGTTGGAGTTCGAGTGGGGATTGTTTAGTGATTTCTCATTACCAAAGGTTGCTCGAAGGAGGAGTTAAAACATTCAGAGTTGAGTAATTCCTAGTGGGAAAATAGGCATAGCAAAGTAAAAACATTCAACCAGCAAGGAAAACAAGTAGCAAAATATTACAAACTCAAATGTAAATTGTTTGAGAATCTGGGCACGCAGGCCAAAACGGTAGTTTCAGGTGCTCGGAGCAGCGGTGTTGTTTTGGGTTGTTGGAGCTGTTTCGTTTGCTTCTTCAGTGGTGGCTTCAAGGATGGTCACTTCTTCCTCTCCGGCTTGATCGGAGGTGTTGGTGTTCTCTGTAGATTGAGCTCGAGACTACCATATCTAGGTCATAAGCTCATCGACATTGTTTTCAATGATGGGGGGGGGGATTCCATAGAGACAAACCCTTCTCTGTATCCACCTCAGCTAGAGACTCTAACTCGTCTTCGTTATATAGGACGAGGGCATCCCCAGGACGAGCAGAGGAGCAGAAAGGTGGGTTGGTCCCCCATTCAGCAAGAAGTTCAGGTCGAATCTCCAAGCCGCTACAAGAGATTTGTCTTAATATGTGCTTTACACCCTGGAGGAAGAAAGGATAGGCTTCATTCTCCACGCAGGCAGCAAAGGCTTCTGAACTTTGATAATCCTCGATAATGGCTTGCTTCTGCTCCTCGCTTGGGAGAGAATCTGCAGCCTTCAGTTTCTGCTCAAGTTCGATAATCTTGGTATTGGCTTCTTCTAGCTCGCTTGTGCTCGAAGATCCTTTCTGACCCCAAAGAATATTATTTAACGCTGCTTCTTCGGATTTCTTAGAAAGGTTCAAGTGAGATTCCAAAGTTTTCTTTTCTGCTTCAACCTTGGAGAGTTCAGTTACCTTACTGGTAAGGTTTTCCTCGGCGGCTTTGAGCTCGGCCCGAACAGAGTTGACGGTTTCTTCTAGCTCGTTTTTCTCTGTTTGCAAGGCGGCATTTTCGTTGAGCTTCTCCATCAATCGTTCATACATAAGAACTGATTTGTTGGCAACCTACAAGAAAAAGATATGATTAGTCAAAGTGGAATGGTAAAGGACGTCAGATTATGGGGAAAGATTTTACCTCGGTAAGACACATCCCGACCTCTCCTATCAAGACGGAGCTCACCTAATCGTTGCTTTTCTTTTGGACTGCACTATGATGGAGCCTTTTCATTAGCCCCAGACCCGTGGTAGCTTAGAACCCACTCCGTTTGAAAATGTTTATATTGTTGAGGTCGGGAACCTCGGCGAGTTCGGCGATGAGAGCAGCCGCCTTTTCCTGAGTATCGGGCATGATAAAGTTTTCTTGGTGCCATGACGGTATGGAAGGGGTTGCTTCCTTGATCACGGCCTTGTCTGTTCGGCGTTTGTTTCTCCTTGGACTGTCACTCGGCTCGATAATAATGACAGGCGAAGTGGCTATTTCAACTCTTTATGTAGTGGGAATCGGGTGGCGAGTCGACTCGGTTACGTTTGGTGCCGCGGTTAATGGTGTTAGCCGGGATGGTTGGAAGGTTGGCAACAGGTTGGGTTGAGAGGTGTTTGCCTCGCTTATTCGAGCTTTTCTTGGCCGTCTGAAGGAATTTGTTAACGTCTGTTAACTGCTTCATATCTGCAAAAGTTAAAATGAGTATTAAAAATGTGGAAAAAGCAAAAGCTTGCAAGTTTGATGTAGTTCAAAGTGTAGAGCAGTAAGAAAGAAGGGAGGCCTGCAGTGAATTCCAATGCGGGTACACTCAGGGCATTCACTGGGAAAGTTTTTGCCATGGCAGGTACCCCAGTAAGGATGGGGAAGCTCGGGATCGATTGTAGCACGGGGTGCAACTCCTTCCAAGGGCAAATCGAGGATCCCAGCTTGTCGGAGAAGAGTCAAATCCGAGGTGAGAGCTCGCCAGTCGAGTACAAAATCCTGACTGGCATGCCCATCTCGTCCTTCCTTCACTCCAAGCAAAGTTCTGAAAGCTCTCGCTATTTTTGGTTCTCCAGCTCGGTAGGCATTTTTATCAGGTTCAGGAAGCCCGTAGTCGGTAAGGTAAGTGGCGAAAGGCCAGCCAATGCTTGATTCGACAAGCAGAGCTTTTGAGTTTCATCCATCTACTTTGTTTGGGCCTTCATTAAGGAGTTTGAAATAATTTGGGTTGGATCGCCCGGTGATACGTTTGGATTTTTTATCTAAGGAGAAAAGAAAGAATTTCCTAAACAAGGTCATCTCGGGTTCAAACCCAAGCAACCTGCAGGCTACTATAAAGGACATCAGGAACCTAACGGTAGTTAAGGTCAAGTCGCAGGGGAGAGTGTTGGAGTCATTTAGGAATTCTACAACAAATGGGTCGAGAGGGAGGCGAAGCCCGACCAGGAAAAAGTCAAAGTAAAACACCATGTTATCCCCTTGGAAGTTGTGACCTTTTTTGTCTATGTCGAGGTCGAAAGCGCGGGCACGGTAATGTTTGGGATTTATCCCTAAGGAATAAAACCAAGCACTGACTTCGCTTTCAGAGGTCAGGTCGTCCCATTTAATTGAAGGGGGGATGTATGGTATGGTGTGGGTAGAAGAGCTGGGGTTAAGCTTGAGCTGGTTATTGCCCCTGACAGAAAAGTTTCCTTCTCGGTTAGTTATAAGGGGGTTCTGGTTTTCGCTGCTCACTCCTTGTTCACTTGATTGCTGGGACTTCCGTCTACGAGGAATCAGGGATACTTCCTCGTGCTCGCTCTCTTCAGAACTTGAACTCGAAGGCGGGGGATTTTCTTTAGGTGCGCCATGGTCGTAACTTTGACCTTCAATTTCTGACACAATGCCCTCGCTAGACATCCTATATGAAAAGGAATCGAGGAGTGTTTATTAAGCTGTGATCGGAATAGTCACGCAAGCATAAGTGAAATTGAAATGTGTGTTAAGCCGGTTAGGGGATCGATGAACAGGGCACCGATTACTGATTCCTCGATTCCTACAGAGGTTGGGGACAATTGGATGGCAGAAAGGAAGACAGAGCAGAAATAAAGAGTTGAAATAGTTGGATTTCTGTGTTCAGATGTTTCGTATTCAGGGTTTTGAGAGATCAGATAAGACAGGAACCCTAATACGGGATTGAAATGATGAAAATGTAATGAAGGAGTACCTGATATTCGTAAAAAGTGCCGGTCTTGAATCTGGAAAAGTTGACTGAGGGCTGAATCCGGGCGTTGATCTTGATTTGGGTTTGTAGATGCAGAAATCGATTCTTTCAGAGTCTTGTAAGTTTTCGGAAGTGATAAAGTTTGAAATAGAGAGAGTTTTAGCCTTTTATACCAAGTGAAGCCACCGGTTGAAGGCCACTCATCATTAGGGCTCGTTTTGCGAGGCTCAGTCTTCGAGGCAGTCTTTAATACTTTGTTGAAAAAGGCGCCTGTCTCTTCAGGAAGTGGCGGCTGACGGCTTAGCTTTTTGGGTACGTTTTCCTAAAATACCTTTTGGATAATTGTACATTCAAGATTTTGGCTCCAAGATTATTTGAATCATGTGTTAAAAAATTCAGTTAATTTGGGAGATATTCTTTGAATTTTGAGTTCCTCCTCGCCACGATCATGAATACCCGATGGACAAGGAGTAGGGGGCTACTGAATTGCCCGGCCCAATTGGCCCAAGTTTTAATCAGAAAAGACATTAAAAGGAATTTAATCAGACAAATAATTAAAAGCAATTAAATAAAAAGGGGTTTTTGTTTGTGAAATAATTTAAACTACTGAATTAACTTTTAAACTAATTTTGAAAGCAATAAAAATACTAATTGCAGAAAACAGAGAATTATCGAAGTTTGATGAATGAGAAGGATCTAGGAATTGAGATTCACTTGTATCGCCTTTTATGTGTACTAGTAAGGTTCACGTGCGTTGTACGTGATGTTAATGATTTTTAAAAAATGATTTGCTAGTTTCTTCATTTTTCTGTTTAATTTTAATTATTGTATGTTTTTTTGTATTTTAGTCATTACAGTTTTTGAAACTTATAAATTGTGTTGTTGTGCTTTTAGCTTTTTTGATACTTTGTTTTCCGGTCATTTATAATGTATACTTTTAGTCATTGTATAGAAACTTATCCTACAAATTTGTTTTTGTTTTTTATTTATTATTTTCATTCTCTTTTCTTATTACCAAACATGAATTCATTCACTTTTATGAGTGTGTGAATTGAAAATAATTCAAACTTACTATCTTAGATAAACACATTGTTGTTGGAGACTTTGTTAATGTCGTTTCTGAAATTTATGACTCTCTATAGAAAATAATATATTATGTTAGAAAAATCAAACTTTCAACCCCAAAGTATATATACTTATACTAAAAATACAAAATTCCCTCAAAGTATATATAAAACCCCACTTTACCACCCAACCTAAGTTTTGAATCATTTTCATATCTCATTTTATAATTATTTTCTAGTTTTCCCCATAGTCACGACGAATGTTACCAATCTGACGTTAATGTGCACATGTTATGTCACGTGTAGGGAATTTTAGTCATTTTTTTGCAATGCTTTCTCTGCTTTTATTACCCAAAGAGAAACTTCATTTTCTTCTTCTCCAGCAACGCTTTCTTCGCATTTTCTCCGGCAATGGCCTCGTATGTAAATTTTAAGTGAGATAAAACTCAAAAGTGTATTAATGTTTTATTCAAATTATTATATAAAAAAATAAATAAAAATAGAGCGGAATCATATCAGAGATATTGAACTCAAGATCAGATAATCACACTTAGGTGTCAAGGCACCACGAATAAGAACCTACCAAAATATTAAAGACATACAACATAACACACAAGCATACACCAAGAATTTCCCATTTTCTCCCTCGTACAACATAAACATTATCGTCCATAGCTTCAACTCTAACAAATTTCTCATTGACACCGTTGATAATGTTTATGGTTTGATTGGAGAAAATTCTCGATTTTAAACATTATTCGCCTCACTATGTTTATCACTACGATTACCAAACATGACATCTCACCACCAAATTTGACTTGAAATATGGAAATGCTAAAAAATTACATTGTGGGCCAAAGTGGATTTGGTGGATACTTTAGAGGGAAATTTGTATTTTGAACTAATTTCGATAGGGCCAAAATATAATTAGCTCCCAAAATTACAGATCAAATCTCACATTGCACCCCAACCAACAAAGTGTTTCACTTTCATAACTTATTTAGCTATTTGTCTGACTTTGCCCCCTCCCGTCTATGGGCGTTAAAAATAGTTACGGAAAATGATATGTGCATGTCACGTGAAGATTATTTTAGTCATTTTGCTTGGCGCACAAAATGGGAATTGGCTATAAATTCAGTATTTAATTAACCATTTAGTATTTAGAATATGTTTTTAAATAAAAATAAAAATAATTATTTTAATAATTCAAAAATAATTACATGGCCAAATAACAATTTCCCCCCAAAGTATCCACAAAATCGTATAGTTTGCCCCTATGTAAAGTTTGTCTCATAATGGCATCTGACTTTACTTCCCCCACCCCTATTTTCCACCCTACCACTGACTGACGTTAGAAAATTCACGTTAAATAGCACGTGGTCTTCCACGTACGGGGCAAAAATATCATTTCTCTTATCTGGTTAAGGAGTAAATGTATTAAAAGTACAAACCCTATTCTCACACCCTCTCTTTCTCTCTTCTTCCGATGTAAGTTCTCATCTCCAGGTCCACCGTAATAGCCACAATCTCCAGTTAGCCCCACCATAGCCACCGCCATCTTTGGGTGCAAGTTCCCATATCCCGCCCAAACCCTTCCCACTTTGCTCACGCCTATCATAACTCTAGCGTCGTCCTCCTTCGATTCTAGCCAAGCTCCATCTCCGATCTCCCTCATTCTCTCCCCTGTAAAAGTCGTGCTTAAAGTAGAAATCAAAGGCTATAGAGTCTACTTATTAAAAACCCTTGAAAAAACATGCAACTGATAAAAAACCCATAAACCTTATTGATGAGCTCATCAAAGAGAGAGAGTCTGGCTTGTATAAAGAAAAATAGTTATAGGATTTATTGAAATACTCTTTAATTTTACGGGAGAAAATTGGGCATACGGCCGATATGCATATGGTTTAAAACAAAGTATCAAAATTAAGAAGATGTTGAAGAAGCTATGACTTTAGATGATTTTGACCTCATAGAAGCTGTCATGGCAGTCAGGTTGGTTTATTTAAAGAATTAAGAGAGATAAAATAAAGGTAAAGTCATGTAAGAGGATGAAGGGGGATGATAAATTGATTGATTTCGGTGGTTGATGGGTTTTACCAGAGAAGGTGGGTACGTGGATCCAATTTCATACATGAAATTGAAGATGGAGACATGTAACTATGGCTAAGAGGTTTTTTTTTTTTCCATATCTTTCGTTTACTTTGTTTTCATTATCAAGATAAGAAAATTGACAATGAAATGGAAAAATGTATATCTATTATCTGGGTTAAGAGAGAAATTTAAGAGAAGATTTGGAGGGAGTGGACAAAACCAAGATCGGGTTATGGGTTAATTTTTGTTGTGGAAAGTGAAGATCAGAAAAAATGGTTGGTTTTTTTTCTAGATTTTCTTTCAGTAGGAAAAAATGGAATTATGGACCCCACTCAATTTTAACTTTTGAACTTTAAGCACCCCAAAGTTTACATCGAATTCATAATAATTCCCTCAAGTTAACATCGTGGAAGACCACACGTTATTTAACGTGACTTTTCTAACCGTTGTCGCGGCTAGGGTGGAAAATATGAAAAAATATAACGTCAGGTATTATTATGGGAAAAGCCATAGGTTGGGGTGCACTATGTGATTTGGTGGATACTTTGGGGGGAGGGATTGTAATTTGATATAATTATAAGGAAAATACTATCGTTACAAGACTTAGTAGTTGTAAGTAAAATTATAAAATTAGTTGCAAGGCTAGCAATGTTGTAATTATAATTTGTATCATATTTAAATTTAAAGTTAAAAAAATACATTACTCTCAAAAATGAAATTTAGAAGTTATTTAATTTATTTTGGTATCCTTTATTTTCTTTCATCAACCTCATCTCTCATAGACTCACCATCATTACCACCACTACCACCTCAAATAACATCATTTATCCAAAAATTAAAAAAAATTTATTTTTATTTTATTTCATTGTCTAATTTCTTACTCCTTCGTTCAAATTAACACATATGCAAAACTCATCATTTATAGACCCACAACCACCAGAACCTTAAATTTCACTATTTACAAACCTAAATTCAATTTTTGAATTTTTAAATTTGATGATTGAAACCCAAACCCATGTGAAGATTTGAAAAATTGATGATTTGGAAATCTAACCATATCGTATTCCACACCTAAACCACCACTTTCATGGTTACAATCGCCCCCACCATTACCCCTAACCACCACCGCCAGCATCTTTGCAACTATCACCACCGGTACCACCACCACCAAGTAATACGTTCACCTTGCCTTCCTAAAATGGAAAAATAAAATATATTTAGCTTCCATTAAATCGAACTGTTTTATTCAAACGATTCTCATATAGATTCTAGTGTTCTTCTCAAACAAAACACAAAGATTTGTCAACGAAGTTCTCCATTTTTTTTAATCTTCTTGACATTATATCACCTTTCCTTAACGCATTTTCTTAGATTATTCACAAGTAATTATTAAACATACTACATAAGTGTCTAATATCTTGATACTTACCAATAAATGTATTTTTATAGTTACATTTTTTCATATACCACTAATAATGTTTTTCCCAACCTATGATGTCTCACTTTCATACATAATTTTTATATTTCCGACTTTGTTCTCTCCCGTTCATGAGTGTTAAAAACAGTAATGAAAAATCATACATATTAGGATTATTTTGGTCATATTTTACTTGTGACGCAAAGCGAGATTTAATTACATTTTCATAATTTAGTTTGCCATTTGATATTTAAAATATATTTTAATTAAAATAATAAATAATTATTTCAATAGTTATACTTTGTCTCATTTAAAATTCAAAGGCAAAAAAATGCATTACTCTAAAAAAAATAAAATTTAGATTCTATTCAATTTACTATTTCATCTTTTACTTTCTTCCGTCAACCCCATTATTCATAGACTCACCACCACTACCACCTCAAATTTCACCAATAGCAAGAAAGTTAATTTTTTATTTGATTTTATTTCATTTACTAATTCCTTACTCCTACCATCAAAGTAACTCATTTGCAAAAGTCATCATTTATTGATACACCACCACCATAACCTTAAATTTCACTTTTTACAAACTCAAATTTAATTTTTTAATTTTTCAAAATTTCAAATTGAAACTGAAACCCATATGGATCTTTGAAAATTTGATGATTTGGAAATCTCACAATATTGTATTTCATCTAAACCACCACTGTCATCCCTACAATCACCGTCATCACCTCCCTAACACCACTATCCTTGCAGTCGTCAACACCGTTATCACCATCACCAAGAAACGCACTCACCTCGTCTTGCTCAAATGGAAACATAAAATCTCTTTAACTTTCGTTTAGTCGAATTTATTTCTTTGAACATCTCTCATTTCTTAGTTCCAATACACTTTTCATTCAAATTAGTAAGGAGAAAATATAATTTTAGGATGAGACTACTTAAAAGGATGCCGGTTGGTGACAACCTATTTCAATAAAAGGAGAGTTGCGGTAGAAGAAAGAAAGTCGATATCTAGAGGAGGGAATATAAAGATTTTCACACGTAAACTACCTTGAGTCCGATGAAGAGTAGTAAACAAATTAAGACCAAAGGAGGTTAGAGGTTTGAAACTCAGTTATAAAAATGAGTAAAATATTTTGAATCCAGTTATTTGTGATTACTAATATTGGTTTTGTTTGTAATATCTATAAGTTATGAACCATTGATAGTTTTAAAAGTTGTTGTAGTAGTCTAAAAATTTAAAGAAACAAATAGTAGATTTTAGCATTCTTTTCAAATAAAACGCATAGATTCATCAATTGGTTCTTCATTTTCTTCATATTCTTGACATTATGACACATTTTCTTAACCCTTACCTTTAAGCTTATTTATGGGTAATAACTAAACACACTACAGATTTGCTTAATAGTTTGATACTCACTAACAAATCTATCATTATAGTTACAATTTTCTATATATATCTTTTTTTTTTTTTTTGGAAACAGGGACGGCACCCTGCAGAATTTATTAATAAAAAACAAGCATATAGAGGAGAGGGGGACAACCAGCCTTACCCTTAAACTGGGGGGACAAAGGAGCCTGACCTCGAAGAGGGAATACAAAAAGGCCTGCTAGAAAATAAAAACTAAACAAGCTAACTGTGTTTCCTATAATTATAAAGACCAACGCGATCATGAAATAAAGCAAGGTGGGCGTCACGAGGGAGATCCGATGGAGAATTATAACTTTGAAAACCCCTGTGAATATGGGCAGCCGCAGCAAGCTTATCAGCAACAGTGTTCTATTCTCTAAACACATGAGAAATAGAGTAGTCGCCCAGCAACGACAGACAATCTCGAAACTCATACTCATATTTCCAAGGAGGGCTAGCTTTATGGGATAAAACCATAACAGCAACCATGGAATCTGATTCGACCATCAAATGACTAATATTAAGATTACGGCATAAACGGAGGCCATCCCGCAAAGCTTTAACTTCTGCTCCTGTGTTCGTGCCAGATCCATAGAAGGCCGAGAAAGCCGTCACTAAAACCCCTTGATGATCACACACAATACCACCACCAGTATGCTCACCGTGAAGTGCTGAACCATCCGTATTTAATTTACAAAAACCCATTAGAGGAGGGGACCAACGAACCCAGCTGCCCTTACGAAGCACTGGATTAAGAACATGTAGACCAAGCTGATCCATACTTAATCTAGCCATCGTAGGAAGAGCAGATTTAGGACTATAGACTGCAAGCATATCTCGTAAACTAGCTCTAATGCGAGCAATGATCATTTCAGACTGCATCGGTTTTGAATCATAACTGGCACCGCACCGGGCTTTCCAAATTTCCCAGCAAGAAAATAAAAATATACCCAAACAGCAGGCCCCAAACTGATTACGAGACACACTATCCTTACACCAAGTCACTAGGAGATGCTCAAAAGAAACATACAAACCATTTTTATGAAAAATGTTTGCAAAGAAGCCCCAAACAGCTTTGGCTATGTCCGAATGAAGGAACAAATGAGAGAGAGATTCACAGGCCGGCGCTGAGCAACAATGACATTTGGAGACAATGGGGATACTTTTAATGCGGAGCTGCAAGTCCACAGGAACAGCACCATTACAAAGCTTCCAAGCAAAACAACTAACTTTCGTTGGGATCCAAGGATGCCAAAACTTAACGAACCACTGCTTTGCTGTTGAATGAGGACGAATAACCTTCAGGAAATCTGACGATTGAAACTTTCCCGAACTGGACAGAGTGGATACCAACCCATCAGGTTCTCGAGAATCACAAGTAATATTACAAACTGATGATATTGTGTCGGAATCAGAGGGAGCAGCTGATCAATAATCGAGATGCCTTGATGAACCGTAAGCTGAGCATCAACTGGCCGAGGACCAATCAAAACCGAACCACTCCAGTTGTCTAACCAAAAGGATTTAGTACCCTCACCGATTACCCATCGACTATGAAGAGTGACCAAGGGAAGCTGATCCATAATCACCTTCCACTGAGGGGCTGCAGAAGGACACCTAGTGAAACCAGCAGCACCATGATATTTAGAATAAACAAACCGAGCCCAGAGACTCTTCCCCTCCATAGCATTCCAGGCCATCTTTGCATGCAGAGATCGCATAACCTGCTTGAAAGATCGAATACCAAGGCCACCTTCATTAATAGGACGGCAGATAGCAAGCCAAGAAACCCAATGAGTTCGGTGACTACCCTTAGAGCTCCAAAGAAATTCAGCCATAAGCGATTCAACCCGATTAATAACCGAACTAGGGACCCGAACTGCAGACAGAATATGTATAGGGATGTTGCTCAGAACATGTTTTATCAAAGCAAGACGACCACCCATAGAAAGTAACCGAGCCTTCCATCCCGCAAATCGGCGATGAAACTTGAGCTCTATGTCTTCAAAATAAGAGCATTTAACCCGACCATAAAAAATGGGGACACCTAGGTAACGCATGGGAAAAGATTGACGATGGCAGCCAGACCAGAGAGAAATATGCCTAGACTTTGCAGAAGAACACGAATCATGTACATAGAACCCACTTTTCTGATAGTTAATAAGCTGCCCAGAACTCTTCTCATAAAAAGAAATAATGTGACGAAGAGCCAAAATAGTACGTTTCGTAGCATTACAAAAGATCAACATGTCATCTGCATAAAGGAGATGAGAAATCATGAGACCACCACGACCATGAGAAAACGGAATAATGGATTGATCAGCGACAACTTTATTAATAGCAACAGATAAGACTTCTTGAGCAAGAATAAATAGTAACGGCGATAAAGGGTCACCCTGCCGAAGCCCCCATGTGGACGAGAAAAATCCAAAACTTCCACCATTGATCTTAACTGAGTACCAAACATTGCTAATCATCCTATGAATTAGGTCACAGAAGGCTGAACTGAATCCAAGAGATACCAGGGAGGATCTGAGAAAATCCCATTCCATGCGGTCATATGCTTTCGACATGTCAAGTTTGAAAGCTACATTACCCCCTCTACACTTGCGGCCAATCCGATGAATCAATTCCTGAGCAAGAGCAATATTTTCCTGAATACTTCGCCCCTTGACAAAGCCCGATTGTTCCCATGAAATAACAGAAGGAAGTACAGTCGCAAGACGGGAAGCAATAATTTTGGATAAGATCTTACTCGAAAAGTTGCAAAGGCTGATTGGGCGAAGATCCGACAAGCTGTTCGGGTTATCCATCTTAGGAATAAGAACAAGAGAAGTAGACGCCAATCCCCGAGATAAAGACGAACCAGCAAAAAATTCTTGAACCATAGCCACAACCTCCCCCTTAATAATGTCCCAGCAACCCAAATAAAAATGACCGGTAAAGCCATCGGGGCCAGGAGCGCTATTGGGATTAAGATCCTTGATTGCCTGCAAAATTTCAGATTCCATGGGCATTTGCATAATAAAAGAGTTCTGCTGAGTGGAAACCTTAGAAGGCATGGATGAAAAAAGAGAACCATCAATAACATGTTGGCTAGTGGAGAAAAGATTAGAAAAATGAGACACCGCAATATCCCCAATTTTCTCTGGATCCGAGCACCAAGAACCATCATCCATCTTAAGTTTTACAGTATTAAAGCGAGCCCGATCTCAAAGGCTTGCATGGAAAAAAGATGTGTTGCGATCACCATCGCGGAACCAATGATAGCGAGATTTCTGCTGCAACAGTTCCATATCCCAATCTAGCAATTTAGACACCTCCTGTCTTTCCCGAACATATATATTTAAGAAATAAAGAAATAAAACTATATTATTTTTTAGTTTCAAATATTTTTTTAGTTTTGAATAAAATTTTAGTCTCTTGAGTAAATGTATTTTGTCATTTTAGAATATATTGAACAATATTTGTAACGTTAATGGTAGGAGGGAGAAAATGATAACAAACTCAAAATACAAGATAAGATAAATAGAATTCAATAATATAAGACCTAACTTTAAAATAGGTACAAGTCAAGGGATCAAATTATTACTCCCTCTATCCCTAAATTATCGTCCTCTTTTCCTTTTTCGTCCGTCCCAAAATAATTTTCTACTTGGAAACTTACCTTTTTAGAACATTACCTTTACCACTTTACCCTTAATTACTTTTTCACCCTACTTTAATTATGAGTCACATACATATGAATTTTAAAGAAAACTAAATATTAAACCAATATAAATAATCAAGTTAATTGTTTTTTCTTAATCCGTACGTCGGGTCAACTAGGACGATTATTTAGGGACTGAGGGAGTATTTAATTATTCATGGAATTAATTAGCCTATAACAAATTTACTTGTTCAACCTTAATTAATAGTGTGTGATTTATTATAGTTATGGCTATTTTTGTCAAAACATTACTTTTTGTTATGACAAATTAACTTGTTTTGTCCTTAATTAAATGGTGGATAATTTATTTGGTGAAATGTTATTTTTGTCTATCAATTAAATTGTAAGAAACAAGCTTGACTTTTATAGTAAGAGAGATAAGAGAGATTGGTCTTATATATCTATTAGTTACGGGTTCGTAGGGTAAAAGATTGAGACTTAATGGGCAAGATTTGCAATCCTTTGTACTTCGCCTTAATTGTGCTTTCTTGGTCCGTCCACACAACAATTAAGAGTCTATTATGCACTCTAAGAACTAAAATAATTAGGAGTTCAACCAGTCCTTCTAAAAACATACGTAAACCTAGATCTAACCTTAGTCCGATCAGAAAATCAGAGAGATCTATTTATCATTTTAGGTTGGCCAATGTATAACTCACGCACAAATCATGCAGCTTATTATACCCAAAAGCCTACAAATTTACTAACGCAGTC
Organism: Codonopsis lanceolata; assembly: GCA_013146195.2. Lineage (NCBI taxonomy): Eukaryota > Viridiplantae > Streptophyta > Magnoliopsida > Asterales > Campanulaceae > Codonopsis > Codonopsis lanceolata. The sequence continues at coordinate 43,719,047 of CM028377.1, forward strand.
ATTATGCGATAGTTTCAATGTAGACCAATGATAATCTAAATTGATAAATAATAATTAATTGAATAGAAATTAATAATTAAAATAAAAGAATTAAATACAAGTTACCTCCAATTCATAGATTATGGGGTTGGTTCCCCATAATTAAAAGTACAAATTAAAGCCTTGAACCATTTTTAGAAAATCTTTCTTCATAGACAAAGAAAATTAATAAGAACGTCTCCCCCTTTATCTAACCTAAAAGAGATATATTTAAACCTAATAATTATACAACAACTAGGGTAAATAGGAATAAAATAATAAAACCCTAAAAGTGAACTAAAGTGGGTCGCACGAAATTCCAAGACGAAATGGGGCGGCTGATTTTTATTGATAAAAAGCTGCTTTTCAGCTTTTAAGCTTAAACTTTCAACAATTTGAACTTTAGTCCATAAAGTTTTTTAATTCAACATAATGTGCCTATATTTCGCACAATTGTTCCTCAAGTCCTTGAAACTATAAAACAATACTAAAACAAATATTAGACAACAAAACCCCCGAAAAATAGCAGCATTTAAACCGGAATAATACCCAATAAATAAGTATAAAACTCATTCATCAACTATGATTACAAGCAAGAAACTATAAATTACATGCTAAATTCGGAATAATTCCAACCTAGAACTTAGTGCTACATTGTTTGTATTTATACTAGAGTTTACAGGGCAAGAAATATAATTGAAATAAAATTCCTGTCTTTGGAAGCAAGGTTCTAAAAATCGTTAGGCGACCGCTAGGCGGCACACTAGGGCTTAGCGCCTAGGGGACTAGTTGGGGCGTAATCGGGGCCTAGGCGGGGCCTAGAATTAAGACATAATTACAATTTTTTTGATAATTTACATCAAATATCAAACACATTGAATACAAATTTAATTTTTTTTATGTTTGTAATTTTATCAAACACTTGTCTATATTTATAAAATATAGACAAGTGTTAACATCAAAGATCAAACACATTGAATACAATTTTTTTTTTATATTTGTCATTTTATCAAACACTTGTATATATTTGTAAAATGAACAAAAATATACAAACCTACCATTAATCCCAATTCTCAACAACCCTAATGCAATAAACCAGCCAAGTTTAGAACTAAAAACAAAAAAGATCTTACTCCAGTTCGCCCTCCATTACCTCCCTCTCTGCCTCACCATTACCACTCACCCTTCCTTCTCCAGTTCGCCCCCTTCCTTCCCCGGTCACCGAGTGCCACAAAATCAAAGCTACAAAAATAAATTAAGGTCGGTGAGGTTTGGCGTAGACGTCGACTTGGTCGATTAGGCGGCGACTAAGAAAATCGCGGCGGTAGAGAGGGGCCTAGTGCCTAGGCGGGGAGTTTTAGAACACTGTTTGGAAGTCAACTACCTTTGCGGGGGCAAGGTGATGTAGCGAAAGGTAATTAAAAGTAACCGATAAATATCAAAGCTATTGAAATCGCGCACGACTACCAACAATGATCTTCTAAATCCTGTTGAGGTTCGCAAACCTACCACAATCTAGGCATCCAAATCTTGTTGAGGTTCGCAAACCTACCACGATTTAGGCATCAATTTCGTTGATTTACAAAGAATACCAAAAACTGGAAGGAAACAAATCAATTCTTAAAATTCAAGCTAAATTCGGAATTACATCGAGTCCTATATTTATATGACTCATAAAGCTTGGAAAACAAGCTAAAACTTCCTAAAAACTTGCCTAACATATATAGTAACCTAATGGAACTTAAATACATCAATTAAATGCTTAAATCTACTTCTAAATATAAAAATACTACCCTAATAAATATAAATCCGAAAATTACAATATAAACACAATCAACTAGATATAGTAAAGTATATCTTAATATCAATTTGACTTGCTCTTGCATCCATCATCATCTGCTCGATCCATCTTCGCATCCACCATCTGTCCAATCAGTTGTTCCAGTTGAGTCGCATCATCACGCTCATAAATTTCTTCCACACATTGCTGCCGCGCATTACGTCTGCCGACCATGATGAAAAGGAAGATTCGGTAGGAGGCGACACAGATGGGGAGGATGATGGTGGGGAGTTCTACGAGGGCAATCCATAGGTCCGTCGTAGGAGACCGCGAGCCCCAGTCGCAGAAGATATGAGGCGATGGGAGATGGATGCGCACTGAAATACATGAATTTCACGGCAGCCTTCAAGCGGACGAATTCCTTGATTGGTTAGCAACTACGGAGGAGATTCTGGAGTTTAAACTAGTGCCGGAAAATAGACGGGTGGCTCTTGTTGCAACTAGGCTGCGGGGACGGGCGACAGCTTTGTGGCAACAATTAAAGACAACACGCAACAGACTCGGTAAGTCTAAAATTATAGATTGGGAAAAGATGAAGAAGCACCTGCGTGCTGCGTTCTGGCCACGTAATTACCAACGACTCTTGTATCATCGGTTGCAGAATTTGAGGCAGGGATCAAAGTCAATGGATGACTATACCACTGATTTTTATCAATTGCTGGCTAGGAATGATGTTCAGGAAACAGAAGAGGAATTGGTGGCACGATACATTGGAGGGTTGAGGGCTCCGATTCAAGATACTCTTAACATGCTAGACCCCGGAATAGTGTCGGCGGCGCATTAGAGGGCTTTGGTGATTGAAAAACAGGCGCGGCGTATGAATTTTGGCGGGGGAAGTACTAGTGGAAATACCACTAACATTAATAGTAGTAGCTGTGGCGAAACTGGGCGTGTTGTTGGTAGTCAGTCTGGTAGAGGGGCAAGTAGCAATACTGTGAAGTGTTTTGCCTGCGAGGAAATACGGCATGGGCAGTCAGAGTGCAAACAAACGGGCAAAAGTAACCGATAAATATCAAAGCTGTTGAGATCGCGCACGACTACCAGCAATGATCTTCTAAATCCTGTTGAGGTTTGCAAACCTACCAGGATCTAGGCATCCAAATCCTGTTGAGGTTTGCAAACCTACCACGATTTAGGCATCAATTTCGTTGATTTACAAAGAATATCGAAAACTGGAAGGAAACAAATCAATTCTTAAAATTCAAGCTAAATTCGGAATTACATCGAGTCCTATATTTATATGACTCATAAAGCTTGGAAAACAAACTAAAACTTCCTAAAAACTTGCCTAACATATATAGTAACCTAATGGAACTTAAATACATCAATTAAATGCTTAAATCTACTTCTAAATATAAAAATACTACCCTAATAAATATAAATCCGAAAATTACAATATAATCACAATCAACAAGATATAATAAAGTATATCTTAATATCAATTTGACTTGCTCTTGCATCACAAGGTCAGAATGGCCTACAGCTCCTTTGGGGCTGTCTTACTGTGAACCTTGCGGGGGCAAGGCCTTGATATTTTCTGGTCCTTCTTCTTTGCAACCTTTGCACTTTTCACCCTTCCTTCAATTCTTCACTTCAAGTTTTCAAAAATTCCATAATTTCATCTAAAACCCTGAAACTCACAAATAAGTTCCAAAATACATATTAGTAGCCAAAAGCCTCGTGAAATCGCTATTTCTAAGCTGAATAAGTACCCCATAAATGCATATAAAACACATCTATCAGTGACATTATTAGTAGTTTATCTTATCATTATCAGCATGGCACTAATATGAGGGCAGAGATTTTAGCTTTACAGGATGGTTTGCTGCTTTGTCGTAATTTGGGCTATTATAAGATTATGGTGGAATTTGATTCTTTATGTGCCATTAACGTTTTGGTGCTTCAGCATTCGGCCCCATGGCAATATACGTATGTGTTACATGAATGTAAGGATTTGAGTTCTGGTCTTCAGTGGGCTCACGTCTATAGAGAGCAGAATAGTTCTGCGGATCGGCTTGCTGTAGAAGCCCATGTTCATGGTGGTCATATGGTGTATTCCAGTTTTTTGGCTTTTCCAGTGGCAGTTTAGAAGGTAGTGAGGATGGATCAATACGGTTTTTTCACTTATAGAAAAGCTTGATTTGTTGTTTTACTTTTCGAGGTCAGCCTACTTTGTTCACCCTTTTCTGGGTTAGGCTGGTTGTCCCCCTCTAGTTTGTATCTTTATTTTTTCTAATAAATTCTACAGGTGCCGCCCTGTTTCCAAAAAAAATAGATGAGTCCTTTTATGAAGGTCGCCTTTATATCCCAAGAAAAAGTACGAATGTGAGATCTTAAAAGAGACACTAGAAGAGTGACTTCTTTTGAGTACGCAGGTTAGGCGCTAGAAGGGCAGTAAGAATAAGGTTCGTACGGTGTTTAAGTATGACATGCCTACATCGTATGAGAGTTCCGTCATAGCATACACATCATACTTTATGTGATTATAATGCAATCAAAGAAAGTGATTGAATGATTTCATGCTTCATCACTGTGTGAGTTCTAGTGATCAAATCCAGGTCACAATCATGTCATATGTGACTTAGAACTATGTCATGAACTTGGACATTGATAATACTACTTTGGCATGCCGGCCAACGGGCTATGAATATACAACCCTACGGAGCATTGCTGGGAAAGCAGTTAATCAAGAATGATTGATATGAGTATCTAAGGATGATAGTATGATATGCATCTCTATTTCTGTGTCTCAATGCCATGGCGACCATATTTAACATTTGATTCAAGAGATTGATCTTAATACACAAATATGTTGAGGTTTAAGTATCGCTCTCGAGGGATTGAGGATGCTTAAATTGATGTATATATACGATTTGGGTTATAGACGAGTTTTATTTTCTAACGAGGACGTTCTATGCTTGTCAGATGATGATTTGGTATAACGCTCCACCCTTTATCTTTTTCGTCAGGTCGCACGCTTCACTTCCAGTATGAAGAGGTGGTGTTTAACGGGTTTTGATGGTACGATGTGGTAAGAGAGGTGAGCCTATGTGTGCGAGCGAGAGATGTTAGCAATTGGGCTCGTGGCCCGATTATTTACGTCCGCTCACATGGACTGTAATTATATTATTTAAAGTTAATTAGTTTCTTAATCCGAAGGGTTTGGATTGACTTAACTTAACCTATAAGAAATAGCTTTTCTCGTACAATAATATAAATATGGAAACTAAAGGGATAAAAACTCTAAATGTATTACACAGCAAAAAATACTAAGTGTGTTGGCCGCCCTCGAGAGATTTGGATTTGCAGTATGAATCAGATGTTGATATTCGAGCTACGTGATATCAATCCGACGAGAGAAACTTGCAGGATCAACGTTCGTAACATACAAAGATCGTAGCTCAAGCCGAAAGACTTCCGCTTTGCTTAAGGATCGAATTCACACGAGGTAACTCATGATTTCTTTTAGATAACGAGTTCGTAGTATATATCCATCAAATATTTTTAGAATTGTGGCTTTGGGCATGCAGATCAAATGCAGATAACAAGAACTTGCCAAGTGAAAATTGTTACATAATCGTGAAAACAGGATTCTAAACAAAAAAAACAGAACTTGTTGTCCTTGTGGAAGTAGTTCAACCTTAAGCAAGAGCTTGATATCATTTAGTAACTTCATTACTTGCGTAGGCGGTAACTGGGAATTGTCAATAGATGATTAGCTCTAGTAACTACCAGACCAAACTCCTCGGTCATGTCCAATTCTGTTGGTGAAGTATTATTCGGGAGCTCCCAATCAAAGCAGTGCACCAACTGAGCCACCACTAGCCGAACCACTGTAAGTCCTAACTGCATACCGGGACATCCCCTTCTCCCCGAGCCAAATGGGAGAAGCTGGAAATCACGTCCCCGAAGATCTATGTTACATCCAACAAATCTCTCCGGGAAGAACTTCTCGGGTTCAGTCCAAGCATTTGGGTCTCGTCCGATGGCCCATACATTTACCATGACTCGTGACTTTTTAGGTATATGGTAGCCGTCAATGGTGCAGTCCTCCATGGCCTCGTGGGGAAGAAGTAGCGGTGCCACAGGATGGAGCCTGAAGGATTCCTTTACAACGATATCCAAGTATTCTAGTTTCTCTAAGTCTGATTCCTCAACCATCCTTTCCAAGCCTACTACTTCTTCCAACTCTTTTTGAACTTTCTTCATCACTCGCGGATGCTTTATAAGATCAGCCATTAACCAATCAATCGCTGTTGATGATGTGTCCATTGATGCAGCAAGCAAATCCTGCCAAGAAAGACCACACATTCAATGAAAAAAACAACAATGGAAGATGCCAAGTTTGAATCAGAGCATGGATTACAATAAACTTTGACTAGTTAAATGAAACTATTTTTATGTGACGGAAGAAGTATAATTTTAGATAGTTGTGAATCGAAATAAAATATCCACGCCTTGGTCACCGCCTCCTTGAGCTAGCATATGTGACTAGGCTAACTCATAATTATCCATAACACCCATTTTACCACCCTTATCTGTGACGCCGGCCATGATTCATAATAAAACTTGGAGCAAAGTGAAAATACTAAATCAAATTCATGAACACCACTACACCAGTAGCAATCGAAAATGTTTTAAAAAAATTAAAATACCTGTATCGTAGCTTTAATATGGGCACGCTCAATCTGAAAATCTGCTCCCCCAGATTTCATTACATCCATCATGGTATCAACAAAGTCATTAGTTTTCCGTTCTTCTTTAGATTCAACATGCTCATCGATAATCTTCTCGAAGAATTCATCAAACACATTGGCAATAACCTTCATTCGTCGCGTTAATCCTTGAAGATCAAGCTTGCCTACATACGGAAAGAAATCGCCGAGATTTGGTGTCGAAGCTATTTGCATACCTTCTTTAATAATGGCTTTAAACCCCTTTTCATTGAACTCCTCATCCTTGTACTTCTTCCCGAATATCATAAGACAGCTCATATCTGCATTCATGGAAGCAACCTTAGCAGTAAGATCAACCGCAAAACGTTCCCGAGCTGTCTGCTTAAGCGATTCAACGAGAATGCGAAGCTCTTCCTTTCTCATGGGTCTGAAAGATTTGATCCTGAAGCTACTAAGAAACTCTAAGGTAATCAATTTACGCATGTCGCGCCAAAAACTACCGTACGGGGCAAAAGTTAAGTTTCTTTGGTTGTACGACATGTGCTTGGCGGCCTCCAATGGCGGTCTACTAGCGAAAACGAGATCATGAGTTTTTAGGATTTGTTCAGCATGATGAGGTGAGGAGACGATGACGACGGGTGTGAAGCCCAAACGTAAGTACATAATGGGTCCGTGTTTTTGGGCTAGTTTACTTAAATCTTGGTGAGCAGTTTTGCCTACAAGATGAAGGTGACCTAAAATGGGAATCCCTCTTGGACTCGGAGGAAATTTTTTGTGTTTGTTCTTCTTCTGCCATGATTGTAGGAACAGAGCAAGAACAATAACTGCAAAGTACGTTATCCATGTCCAGGTCATAGATAACATATATATTGAAGTTTGAGAGGCGTTTTGCTACTGTTTAGGACAAGATGGTTACAGAAATTTGTCAGAAAATAGCAACTGTTCAGAACTCGAAATTGAACTATGTGGATATGGAGAGAGAGAGAGATGAACTATGTGGAATGTGGATATATATAATACCTTGTTTTGCTACAACGTAAGCACTTTTTTACTATAGTGCCGCTCCCCAATCTTTATTATAAAATAACTCCGTAATTAGTTTGGAATATTCAGAAATTAAGATTAAATTATCTTTAAAAATTTAAGGATTGAGATTCCCCCTTATATTTATATGTGTGAGTAGTTATCCTAAATTATTTTCTCTCTCTTCCTCGCCATCTATTCCTATTCCTATTACTACTCCGACTCCATCTCATATTCCTATTCTCAACTTAATTTCAATTTTTAATTGCACAATCACACAATCCTATTGGTAACCCACGTGTTAACTAACATGTTATCTTCACCGGGTATAATGTAAAGGGGCAATAAGTAATACTCTCTTCGTTCAGAGAGTCCACTATTTTATTTTAAATTGTTTTATTTAAAGAGTTTATTTTTAAACATTACGATACATAAGTGTTACTCCCTCCGTCCCTAAATAATCGTCTGGGTTGACCCGGCCCACAGTTTAAGAAAAAATAATTGACTTGATTATTTATATTGGTTTAATGTGTAGTTTCCTTTAATGTCCATGTATATGTGGCCCATAATTAAAGTGGAGTGAAAAAGTAAGGGTAAAGTGGTCAAAGTAATGTTCTAAAAAGGTAAGTTTCAAAGTGGACAATTATTTTGGGACGGACGAAAAAGGAAAGGAGGACGATAATCTAGGGACAGAGGGTGTATTTTTTTATTAATAGACTACTAAAAAGACAAGGAGTCAACTATTTTATTTTATAATATTTCACTTAAAGAGTTTATTTTTAAAAATTAAGATATATATAAGTGTCATTTTATTACTAATGAATATATCTGGCAATTACAACTCATTACTCTTTTCAACCTACGACTTTTTATACCATAATTTTATATTTTTTGGGGGAAAAAGTGGGTCAAGTAGGGTCGAATCGCTTTAACATGTTACCCGTTCCGACCTATTAGATATTTGGGTTCTAACGAGTTTCGACCCGTTATCCATTTCAATCTAACCCAAACTCAACCCACCCAATTACCAGACATATTAATGAACTAATAAAAATGTCATTTTTTTTAAAAAAATTGGTTTTCAAATAGAAACTCTTTACCGAAAATTGGGGGAGTAACAACCACCCACATGCTTTCGTAACCTTTCGATTACATCATATATGAAAGGAAATATGTTACCATATCATTTTTGTACGTGATTTCATAAAAAAAATTATATCTAATTTCATAACCTTAATTAATTATGAATTATATATAAGACTTGCTACTTCCTCATACATTGTTGCCCTTAAATAATATATGTAAATTATTTAATTAAGAATTAATTAAACAATACATATATTTTTTAAAAGAATTAATGACAAAACATAAATTGTTTAAGGTAGACCCAAAAAAGAACACAAGTTACTTAGCTTAAAATGAGTATAAAATGATTGCTCTATATTCAAGTGCATAATGTAGGGGAGTCCATACAAAGCCAGTTTACCCGGGTATAGTCTCATGCAAAACATATACTCCCTTCTTTTCAGGAATATAATTTTTAAAATTTTTTTTGTGTCAATTATTAAAACTTTAATTACAAATTTACTTATTCTAATGAGATTCTAAAAACAGTTATTGGAGTATTAATGTTAATATTGTATATTTGTATTCATAGTTAAAATAATAAATATCTATAATACAATATAGCTCATAGTCGCACATGTACAATTGATTAAAGCTACTTAGGGGCTGAGATTTATTCCTTTATTGAGAGCCTATGGTCATTATCACTCTCCGAGTTCAATTCGTCTGTTTACACGGTTTAATGTTAAACCAAATATTTGATCCATAAAACTATGACCGTTTACTAAATTATCCATCCCTTAATCTTTTTAAAATTCTTCTTAATCATCTCCGCAATAACAACTTTCACAATATGGAACAACCTTCACGTTCAACAAAAGGAAAAGAACCATGGGTGTGTATGACTATTCTTTTTGGTATTCCTTAAATTGGCTAATCCAATGAACTGTTTGTATGATATTTTAATTAATCGACTCTTATGCATAAATTATACTCCCTCTGTCCCTAAATTATCGTCCCCTTTTCTTTTTTCGTCCGTCCCAAAATAATTGTCCAGTTTGAAACTTACCTTTTTAGAATATCACTTTTACCACTTTACCCTTACTTTTTCACTCTATTTTAATTATGAGCCACATACACATGAGCTTTAAAGGAAACTACACATTAAATCAATATAAATAATCAAGTCAATTGTGTTTTTCTTAAACTGTGTGCCGGATCAACTAAGACGATTATTTAGGGACGGAGGGAGTATAAAGTTAAGTAAATATGTTGATATCTTTTTTCTCTCACACGCATGTGCAGATAATGAAAAATTTTATTGCAAGTCACGTTTCCAAACCATTTATTGTTGTGAAGCAAGAGCCTCAAGAGGAAGATTAAGTTATTATTGAAAACAATAAAATATTATTACTACAATATCATTTCTTTTGCTAAAAGTTTGAATATTTCATAATTGCTTTTCCTTTGAAATTAATGAATTATACTCAATTATTATTTCAATATTTTTGTTTTTTTCCATACGATATCCAATTAACTGTTTCGTGAAGTGTCTCAATCGTAATATTTGATTTTGATTGATCTACATTAAATTCATCTTTTAAGTCTTATACACAATGTCATAAACGTAGCAGTAAATAAAATGTATTTTTTCTTTAATTTTTGGGTTTTGTTCTCTTTCGTTATGTAGTTTACATTGACCCGACACCAATAAAATCATAAACATATATTGGAATATTCGCATATTGCCTTCTCCATACTTCAATCAAGTCATACTAACGTCGTGTCATAGGCACGGGCACAAAAACTAGTTAATATTATGAGCGGTCACCTTTTTTCTTCTCCTTATGTTTTATCTTCATATTACAAAGTCACACCCTGCGATTAATCTTTTAAACAGTCACCCCTTATAAAACATCAATCTCTCAACAATCACTTAAATCAATGTACCCCTCAACTGTAACATTTTTTTTAAATCACACTTTACTATCATTTCAATTGACGAAATCGGATATACTGGCATCGTGTCATAGGCACGGGCATGAAGATCTAGTCTATATTATAAAACAGCTAGTTATTAACTAAGGCTATTCAGAAGTTGAGATTAAATTATGTTAAAAAATTTAACGGTTGAGATTCACCCTCATATTTACATGTGTGAGTAGTTATCCATTTTTAACTTCATTTTTTTCATTCCCTATTACAAGTTACCCCCTACAATTAATATTATAAACAGTTACCCTTTTTTCTTCTCACTATGTTTTATCTTCACATTACAAAGTCACACCCTGCAATTAATTTTCTGAACAGTTATCCCTTATAAAACACAAATCTCTCAACTATCACTTGAAACAATGTACCCCTCAACTGTAAAAAAAAATTTAAATCGCACCTTTTATTTAAGCACTATCATTTTAATTAACGAAATCAGATATATTGATATCGTGCCATAAGCACGAACATGAATATCTAATTTAAATACAAATGAAAAATTATTATTTTACTCAATTCCAATTTTTAAATTTATTTTTATTACCAAAAAGTGCCTAGTACCCCGACCACGGCAGTGGCCATCGCAGACCATGGCCAATCCCCATAGATGCATGGCCAGCAACTACAGATGGCCAAAAATGCATGTTCTTCAATTTTCAAAAATGAAAAAGGAAGAAAAGTCAAGTAGGCCAATAAACGATGGGAAAGTTAAAGTTCTTAAGGAATCGATGAATATCGTTAGCCCTCTATCAGATATTACAAATGCTAGAACTGAATTGAAAAAAACAAATAGACAAACATACAAAGTTAGGATCTGTGAAATATTTAGATCGGACTTTACAAAGCATAATTGAATTTTCAAAGTTAAAGCTTATGTCATTATAGTGTGAAATATTTAGGATCTGTCCAACGGCAAGAGGTGAACAGACAATAATAAAGTGTACCAAGTCAAATCAATTAGCGTTTAGAAGTCCATAAATTATCGTCCTAGTTGATTCTAGCATCGATTTAACCGTTATGAAAACCTAAAATAAACTATAGTATGAGGCATAAAGCGAAACTATAATACGAGACATTAACATAAAAATTTTAGTATTTGATATAAGCAACGTCGTGATTTAGTTTAGGAAGAAATGTAAGAGTCACCTAGTAGACTTATAGTAATAGTAAAAAAAAATTTGAGGCCTACAATTTTGCCAAGGCCCAAAGCCATACTTTTCCCAACTTCACCCTTGGCCGGTTCTGGTTGATTTGGGGTACGAACTAAGAAAAAGCAATTGACTTAATTATATATTAGTTTAATATGTAGTTTTTTTTAAAACCTATGTGTATGTGGCCAATAATTAAAGTAGGCTGAAAAGGTAAGGGTGAAATGGTAAAAGTAATGTTTTAAAAAAAGTAAGTTTGAAACTGAACAATTATTTTGAGACGAACGAAAAATAAAAGGAGAACGATAATTTAGGAACGAAAAGAGTTTTTGTTAAATAAACTGGAAAGTGTTGATTTCAATCCTACTACTCCTTTGTCCATAAATTATCGTATTGGTACACTTGGCGCACGGTTGAAAAAAACACATTTAACTGGATTATTAATTTTAGTTTGATGCATAATTTATTTTAAAGTCCATGTTTATATGGTCTATAATTAAAATAAAAAGTGAAAATAATTATCATGTTGTAAAAATATTATCCTAAAAATAAAAGTTTGAAACAAAATGACTATGAACAATAACTTGCGGACGGTGGGAATATTTAATAATTTAATAATAGGTCAGATTTTTTTGGCTAGTATACGCTAATCTTGACCAGGATGGTTACCTAACAGATGAAGGTGACGAAAAATTGGATTCCCTCTTTAGATTCTGAGGCAATTTTTAAATTTTTTTTTTTCTTCCTGTCTTCTTCAGCCATGCTTGGAGGAACAAAGTAAACACTTAAATGCTACTCCCTCCGTTCCAGTTCCAGATAAAGAGTCTATTTTCAAAAAATTATATTTATCATCTCTATATTATTTTAATTTTACCCCGATCAAACTTGTTATTAACATACTGATTATATTCAAATATTTTATAATCGGTAGAAACTTGTATAAGACGGTTTTACGGATATTTTTTGTAAGACGACTGTCTTCTTTACCTGACTCACCGTGTGTTGCTGGGTTAAGTTATGAGAGTGTGGGATTACATCTCACGAATTAAGATCCGTAAGACGATTTTACAAAAGACCAATTTTTTTTTAATTATAACAGATTTTAATGCTAGTTATATACCCTTAATAACTAAGCTTTTCAAACAAAAACTTTTAAAGTGGAACGGATGGAGTATTTAATAATCACTCCAAAGTCCGTTTATCTAAGTCCAAGCCCTAGTAGGATGCTCGTCCCATGAACTAGTAGGATGCTCGTCCCATGAACGAGATTACTCAAATACTACACGTTATATGGAGAAAGACAAAGACTTAGAGAAGATGATCTTACAGTTATATGAAATATGATCAGTAAGACGATCTGACATGATATCAGTCAATAAAAAAATACATATAAAGTTTTTTAAAAATTGTTAAAAAGTTAAGATGACATATTACAACAATATATTACATGCGATCAATTATCAAAATAAGTAGGAATGTTCCCAGAAGATACCTTTATAAGGAAATAAACAGAAAAGGTAACTCTTAATGCTCATTCACATGTGTGAGTAGTTAAAAAAATTGAGGCCTACAATTTTACTGAGGCCTAAAGCCATATTTTCCCCAACTTTACCATTAGGCTGGCTCTGGTTGATTCGGCGCACGAATTAAGAAAAAACAATTGACTTGATTATTTATATTGGTTTAATATGTAGTTTCTTTTAAAACCCATGCACATGTGGCCTATAATTAAAGTATGGTGAGAAGGTAAGGATAAAGTGATAAAAGTGGTAAAAGTGATATTTTAAAAATGTAAGTTTCAAACTGGACAATTATTTTGAGACGGACAAAAAAAAAAAGGAGGACCATAATTTAGGGACGGATGGAGTATTTGTTAAATAAACTGGAAAGTATTGATTTCAATCATACTACTCATCCGTCCCTAAATTATCGTTTTGGTGGACTTGGCGTACGGTTTAAAAAAACACATTTGGCTGGATTATTAATATTAATTAGTTTGATATGTAGTTTATTTTAAAGTTCATGTGTATGTGGCCCATAATTAAAGTAGGAAGAAAAAATAATTGTCAAGTTGTAAAAGTATTGTCCTAGAAAGAAAAGTTTCAAACAAGATAATTATTTTGAAACGGACGAAAAATGAAAGCAGAACAATAATTTGATGATGGAGGGAATATTTAATAATAGATCAGTTTTTTTGGCTAGTATACGCTAAAGGTGACAAATGGGCGGGCGTGGGCGGGCCTAAATGGGCGGTGGGCTCAAATGGATGGGCAAGTAAGTGTCCATTTAATAACATGGACATATATAGGCGGACACTAAATGGGCATGAGCGTCCATTTACTCATTAACATGCACTTATGAAATAAATACAAAAATTACAAAAAAATAATTTTCTAGGTTATTGGCGGTGTTGTTTCTCATTTGTATTTTGATTTACATTTGTTCATACATTACATTAGTTTTATACATTAGTGGCTAATTCAGATGCGTATCAATTAGCGTGACAACTGTGTATAGAACTTTGCCATAGAATAGTTTGTTTATAGGCTTCACAGGTTCAATAGAAGACTTCAGCCATGCTTTGCCGGAAGACTTTCAACAGCATCCAGCGGTAGACCTTGTCTGCACGTGTTCTAACATGACGTGTCCAATCACCAAGTCTTAGTGGATTAATTAAATTCATCATTTATCAGTTTGAATTAGAATTAAGACATTCACTGACTTCTTAGACATGCACGACCGACTTCCAGCGGAAGACTTTCGCATTTTGAGCAGTGGATGAAGCGGTGAACAGACTGTCTCTTACAGTCTGTACCAGCTATTACAGACCTACATCTCTGACTTTCCTACCTGTCAGTTGCTGCAACCACTCTGCACCATTCCCTGCTTAGCGTCAGTGAAGATGAAATCTACAAGACAACTCCATGCATTTAATGTATTCAACCTAATAGAGCTGTTACACTTCATCTTCTCCAACGGATCTCAAGAATGCTCCATCTATAAATACTTCCATCAAAGACTGAAGAAAATAATGCTCTGAAATTCTGCAACAACATAAAGTCTTTATACTCAGTGCATTCAAGAGATCGTAAACAGATCAAAAAGTCCTCGACAACAATCAAGAAGATCTGCATCAACATTTATCTTAAGTTTCTTATTGTTGTTCCCTTAAACTATTCTTCTACACAATTGAATATCTTGTTTATCCAGATATTCAATTCTCAAACCCCCAAACACAAGTAAAATATTTTGTACACGATCCATTGGATATATTCCTTGTAATAGAACTAGTGGAAAATATAGTGCACATTTTAAATCCAAGGTTGACTGCCTTGGTGGTGGACGTAGCACTCTTTATAGTGTGAACCATCTCAAATTCTTGTGTTCTTCCTTTACTGTTGATTACTGCTTTGAATTGTTTCTTATTTCTTTTATTTAGCTCTTCAACAACAGACTTGAGTATTCAGTCAAGTCTACCGGTAGTCCTTAATCGACAGACTTGAACTGTCTTCCTTACAAGATTTCCGCTACTTCAATTTCCTTAATAGATTGCAAGTGCTTGTTTTAAGAACTTATACGAAAAGTTTTTAAGTGTATAATAAGCTATTCAACCCCCCCCCTTCTAGCTTATTATTGTGCCCTTTGGGACTACAATTGGTATCAGAGCTTAACTCTTTGAAAACAAGTTTTTCCGGGATTAAACTCTTGAGAGACTCGATCCAATGGCACAAACACACTATATGATGCCTACATCAAATGCGAACCACGTCCCAATATTGGACGAAGGTCATTTCGATGTTTGGAAGGATAAGGTCATGTGTTTTATGAATTCTATTGACAATAGGTTATGGAAGTGCGTACTAGCAGGACGTCATGTACCCATGAAGGCTAATCTTTTAGCATCCATCACTGGAAATCCTGCTGAGGTATCCAAAGAAGAATCAGAATGGACAGAGGACGACATAAAACTAGTAGAGCTAGATATCAAAGCAATCAATATCATAACTAGCTTTCTAGACACCAGCACCTACCAACAAGTGATCTGGTGTACCACTGCTAAAGAGATGCGGGAAGCTCTTGTAGAATACTTGGAAGGAGACCAAGACACAAGAGACAACATAAAATACACATTCATCCAGTAGTTTGACTCCTTCATGAAAGATCCCAAAGAAACCTTGAGACAAGCATATGATCGCTTCAGTGAGGTAATTAATAGTTGCTTTTCTCTTGGTAAAACTTATGACAAGAAAGAAATGAATATGAGATTTCTAGGCTCTCTAGGTAGTCTGTGGCATGTTAAGACCACTGCCATGAAATAATCTAAAAATTTAAATGAAATGACTCTTCGTAGTCTTTACGCAAGTTTGAAGGTTTATGAGCACGAAGTAAATCAAGCTCTAGAGCAGGACAAACTGTTCAAAACTGTGTCCTTGCCATGGTACAAGAAGAGACCACAGTTGAAAATAAACCTTCCATTTCCTCTAGTGAAAATGATTTTCTTTTAGACGAACAATTTGCTATGTTTGTAAAACGTTTCAAAAAGTTTTCAAAGTATGGAAGGAAGGACACACACCAGCAGCCTTTTAGAAAAACTGGTGAAAGCTCATCTAACGAAGAGCTTGTGTGTTACAATTGTAGAAAACCTGGTCACTTCGCCTCAAAATGTCCAAAGCCAAAATTTGAAGCATACCGAAAGCCTCCTTATAAGAAATTTCAAAAACATAAAGGTATGCAGGCTGAAGACATAGAAGAAAAACAAGTTGCTACATGGTTTGCGACTGATTCAGAAGAGGAAGAGGACGATTGTGAGCAAGCTAACATATGCTTAATAGCTCATGATTCAAGTCCCACCTATGACTCTGAACATGAAGTCGAAGTCTTACCTAGTCCTTTCGACAAAAGTGAGATCAACTGTGAGAACTTCAGTAAGGAAGAACTTCTTAAAGATAATCAAGAAATGCTTGAAGAGTTCAATTCCTTTAGAGTAGCCTATGTGAAACTCGTCAAGAACTGTGAGAAACTTGCTGCTGAGAAATCTTTGCTGGCAGCTGAGATTCAAATTCTCAATAGCTGTCAACAAGAAAGTATCAAGCTCAAAGGAGAAAACAAATTCCTTTGTGACAAAGTCGAATGTCTTACTGAGCACATCAAAGGACTTGACCTGGAGAAAATTACCTTGCAAAATACAATAGACTCCTGGAACAGCTCCAAGGATACCTTTGAAGAAATCCTTTCAAGCCAAAAGTCAAGTAAAGATAAATCTGGCTTTAGGATATTCAGATGAGCCCAGTTCGACATACTCTTCTGTCACGGAGAAAGGTGAAACCTCCGAGACTACTTATGATATCTCATTCTCCAAACAGACATTCAGAAACAAAGGTAAACAAGGACTTGGTTATACAAGTGTACCGTACGTTTACCCCAAGACTCAGAAAAGGAAAGCCAAGATAACTGCTTCTAACGAGAAGCTTGAGAAAGGAACGGTAGAGAAACCAAAGTCTACCGACAACAACTCTGCCAAGGCAAAGTCTGCTGGCGGTAGACCTACGAAATCTCTGCCTGTTCCTATCAAGTTTGTCGATGAAATGGGCAAGACACCTAAACCTGTTGAAAGTAAACTTAAAGGTATTCTACCAAATCCTCCTAAAAAGGTTATCAACAGACCAGCCAAGGCTAAGTCTATTGGTAACATACCTAGGAAGATCCAAAAGAAACCAATTAAGTCTACCGTCAACAAGTCAACTGAACCAAAGACTGCTGTTAAGATCAAGGATAATCACAAGCACTCTTCAGCTAAGGCTACTGACAATCCTCCATGGAACTTTCATCTTTGTCATTCTTGTAATTGTTTAGGCCATCTGGCCCCAGAATGCATGCTAAGGTTCACACCAAAATCTGAGAGACCCAGTTCTCTCAAGGTTAGGCAGGTATGGGTTCCAAAAGGTTGCTAATCCTCAGGACCCAAAAGAAAATAAAGGGGACCTTGTTTCTTTGATATTTTTCAGGTCTGCTTCATGGCTATAGATACAGAAGATAAGGACATCTGGTACCTGGATAGTGGCTGCTCAAGACACATGACAGGGAACAGAAGTCTACTCTCAGATATAGCTGAAGCCAAAGGTCCCACAGTGATTTTTGGCGACAATGCAAAAGGAAAAGCAATTGGGTATGGCTCAATCATTAGAGGAAGTCTCTCCATCAACAAAGTTTCTCTAGTGAACGACTTAAAGCATAATCTTCTGAGCATATCCCAATTATGCAACAAAGGACTCATCTACCAATTCTCCTCCAGCCAATGTCTCATCAAAGTTCGTGAATCAAGCTCAACTCTACTGACCGGCAATAGACAATGAAACGTCTATGTCGTGGACTTAAATCTTCTAGGGAGATTCTCCAGCCTCTGCCTAGTCGCTAACAATGTTCGTGACAACAGTTGGCTTTGGCACAAGCGTCTCAGACACCTCAACTTCAAGTACCTCTACAAGCTCTCCAAAGATGGGCTTGTTAAAGGTCTACCTACGGTGTCTGCCGACCATGACAGAAGTTGCAAAGCTTGCAAATTAGGAAAACTTTTCAAGTCTTCCTTCAAAAGAAAGTCTGTGATGTCAATGACCAGACCTCTTCATCTTCTGCATATGGATCTCTTTGGACCAATCACTACAATCAGTATCTCAGGAGACAAGTACACACTTGTAGTAGTTGATGACTACTCTAGGTTCACATGGATCGAAACAATGACTTCAAAAGATGAGACATATGATCTGGTCACTACTTTTTTCAGAAGACTTCAAACCCAAAAGCTTGAAGATATTAGTGACATCAGATCAGACAACGACACCGAATTCAAGAACAATGGTGTTGAAAGATATTGTGACGACCACGGGATCGGTCACAAGTTCTCTGCTGCCGGAACTCCTCAACAAAATGGTGTAGCTGAACGGAAGAACCGAACACTAATTGAAGCAGCAAGAACAATGCTGACAGAAGCAAAACTTCCAAAGTACTTCTGGGCAGAAGCCGTCAACTCTGCATGTTTTACCCAGAATAGATCCCTGGTAAACAACTTTCACATTAAAACTCCATATGAAATATGGAGAGGAAGAGCCCCAAACATAGGATTTTTCAAAATCTTCGGCTGTAAATGTTTTATTGTATATAATGGAAAAGAATATAGAGGAAAATTTGATTCAAAATCAGACGAAGGAATTTTTCTGGGCTATTCCAAACATTCAAAAGCATTTCGCATATTCAACAAAACTTCTTCAAAAATCTTAGAATCTGTGCATGTTACTTTTGATGAATATTATTTATTAGAGCCTCGAAAGGCTCTGAATGTTGCTAATGATTCTGATGATGATGAGACAAGTACAAATAAAGCTTCTACTTCTACTCCTCTTCAGAATCCTCCAATTGTAGACCCTTCCAGATCTGCTAACCCTGCACTGGCAGACTTCAACTCTGCTGGTGCCAGCTCCAACTCTTCTGTTGACCCAGAACCCATCTCTTCTGTTTTACCCCAAACCCCTTTGCGGATCACTCACCCTTCTTGTGCACCAGAAAATGAAGGTTTATAAGATCCTATCTCTTTTGAACCTGATTTTGGTGAATCTCCTTCTCAACCAACTCCAGAATCTTTAAAGGAAGAACCCACCAGAAGTGATCTTCCTCCAACTGTTATTGAAACAAGAGATCATCCCATTTCTCAAATCATTGGTGATCTTAACTCAGGAGTTCGTACGAGGAACAGAGTTCGAAATAAAACCATGTTTGCATTCGCATTCGTGTCTGAAATCGAGCCAAAGAAGATTGATGAAGCTATCGATGTAACGACCCGACCCGGATTTCGACACAGAATCCCAAGGTCGTGCCGCTAGGAAAAGACAAGAAGAGGACAAACACTTGTTAAATAGTAGTTCGAATCGAACAGTCGAGCTAACAAGCTCTAAACAAGAACATAAAGCCGTACTAAAATACGTGATTTCAAAAATCGAATTAGCGGAAGCAATTAGAAACGAAAGTCCCAAGCTATGAAGCTCAAATCCAAAGTCAAAGAAACCAAGAGAGAGATTAAATCTCCCGAAGGGGAAAACAAAACTTGCGTGCCGCAACATTGCAGACGCTGAACAAACCATCGGCACTCCAGGCCGGCGTTCAAATAGAGAATTAACCTGATATAACAATTACCCACAGCTAAAGCATACCGGGGTTAAACAACAATAATAACAACTTAAATAAAGAAAAGCCTCAAAGCTACTGCGTGCCCGGGAGACAACTGAATAAATATGGAAACCACGAACAAGGCACGACACAACACGTCGGCCCAAGAACGAACTAATACAAATACCCAAGTATTCTACCCGACTATAAAGTCTAAACAACTTTACAAATATCGATCTCACAAGAATAGCAACATACATAATAATGACGATGCTAAATGAAATAAAACTCCACAAGCTGCTACTCGGGAAAGTCGGCTGCTACGAGCACAAACACACGATCAAATCTCGAACTATCGATCAGCTGCGCACTGCTACAGTCACGATCTACTCGTCCCCAATGTGGCTACCAATTACTGCAACTAGAAAACAAAGTACGGAATGAGTCATAATGACCCAGTACGCTACTACAAGAGACATATACCATATAATTATGTAATACTAAAGAAATCATTGTGTCATTTTACAAATGACAAAAAACAGTGAAGAGGCGTCGTATCACTTAGATACTCCACAAAATAACCATTTCTTCTTACTTACTAAACCGTCCAACTGAACCAGGGTGAAATTCCCTGTTGAAACACATATCAACTGAATTAGAAGGTTGTTTCCATAAAACATCCTATGCAAGTATATATAAATGTCTATATACTAAACAAGCTATTCATAGAATCGTCACATATAATGGTGCATCTTTAAACATATACACTTATATAAATATGTATTACTCTATGTATACATATCAAATCTCTCAGATAATCATCATGTATAAGTGTGCATATATATATATATATATACACATCAAGTCTTTCATATTTACCTCATATATAAGTATGTATATCTCTATATATATACATATCAAATGTCTCATATAATCATCATGTATAAGTGTGCATATATATATATATATATATATATATACACACACATCATGTCTCTCATATAACATCAACCATTTCAAACATGGTCAATAAGATCTCATGTTCACTAACACTTTGTTAACACATAAGTGCCCATAGCAAGCCACATAAATGATAGAAAAGGTACCGAATCAATGTCGTCGTATTGCTCCTGCAATTACAACTGTTAATCATATCGTGCTAGTGATACCCGTGATCAGACATCAAAGTACCGAGCTCTCTTCTCGGGTCCGAGATCTTTACTCGGGAAATTAGCAATAGCCAATGCGCTCTTTTGGTTACGACAAAGGGGGCTACTTCCCTACTATAGCTAGCAGTGGAGGGGTGTGTGAAACCCAAATCTTGTACGGCGATACATTGCAACCACGAATCCCCATAATTCGTGAAGACAATGCATCGTCCCACCATCATCATGAAAACTCAAGTAATGCCAGATGGACTTATATGCAATGCACAAGTAGATGTTTATTTTCTAATTCTCAAGTAGATACAATGATCTACTAAACTCATACGATTATGTACATTGTTACAATAATCCCAAAATCACAAAGGAGCTCATTTGAGTCTCTAAGTCATAAATGTCAATTTGTCCACTCTATTCAATTCAAGTTCCAAAAGCTAGTAATCTAGTCAAAGGGAATATAATTATCATAGGATCTCACCAGGTTCCTCGTAAGGTTCAATTGTTCCTTAAGCTCGCCTCCATTGAGTCTTTACTACAATTCCAACCAAATAGAGTTTGAACACTATATGTGTTCCAAGACTCTTTTCTATGTTCTCGTTTGAGACATAGTTAGGTTCTCGTTCCATTTAGGAATCTTAGTTCAAAGTCCCAAGTCAAATATATAAAGTCAAATATATAAGGGAAGCCTAAGTTGATTATTGTGAAATCAAGCTTAGTTCAATTTTGATTCATAATTCCACTTAATAGTAGAATCCAAGTTCAGCACAATTCAATAACTGTAAAACAGATCATGCATGAAGGCAAATACATTCAATATGCTCATAAGTCATATTATAGAAACACGCAGAAGAATCAATTTTTGACAAGGTAGGAAATCATGCTTTTAGTCATAATATCGAATATACACAGTATTCCATATTCACTTATGAAATTAAGCTAAGTCACAACTTAACCATCGGTCCATTATGAACTATCCAAGACTACTCCGTTAGTCTAGGATCATGAAGCCATTTACTAAACTCTTCCTAGAGTAGTAACTCATTCTATAACGCAAAAGTCCATAGTAGTCAAAGACTTAAGCAACACTAGAGCGGTAATAACTCGTAAGGTCAAACCATACCGGCGAGTCTTAGATAACAACTTAGTTATCCTAGCGACTTATACAAGTAGACTCCATGTATAGAGATAGTCCCAATCCAAATCATCTCATAGAATAGTTCTCAAATTCTTTATCTTGGGTTCCCCAAAACATTCACAAGGTGACTCTAGTGAGTCGGTATTCCAACCACAACAATCCCATTTCCTTAGGTTTCATACGGCGTAGATTTCATTCTTACAAGTCATAGGACTTCATTTGAAGTCCGACAAGCATTAACAGTTCTAAATCATAATCAAACCAATCCAAATGTCTTTTATTCGAGTCACGCATTTGCGACCCAAACATAATCAATCCAATGACTAGCGATAATCTCGCACTTAATCGTCACTCAAGGATCTCAATTAGAGTCCTAAGCCATAATTCCACCTTAACACCAAATCGATCAACTCGGAAAGGGCTTCGCAATGGTGGTCTCGGAAATGATCAACTCGGAAAGGGCTTCGCGATGGTGGTCACGGCTCGTCAAACGAATGGCCGGAACTCCAGGAATCGCCAGAACATGCACTAGTCGCACACTCAATCTCACGCACTCTCTCCTTCCCGTTCATGGCTGAAGACCGTCACTAATGAAGAGAGGGGAGGAGTGTTTGGGGTTATAAGGGTGTTTAAGGACTCAAATACCCTCAAATGGGTGAAGGGGCAAGGGTTAAATAAGGGTAGAATAGGAGTTTCATGCCAGAAATCAAACCAGCACAAAGCTGATGTCGGGAGCATTGTTCGGTTAGTATGGCCGAACTCTTCTAAAGGAGTTCGGTTGGCTGGCCGAACATCTCCCAGGATGTTCGGTTGGCAAGTTGGAACAATGGTTCAAGTCAAAAACGAAACCAAATGGGTCCAGGACTGAAGGTGAAGCGCACGTTGGGTAAATGTAACTCAAACAAGCATAAAACTTGTGTACCAAGGCCTTATGAGGCTCAAACAACCCTCAAGATAAATGAAGGAAAGACTAAGTGTACAACCGAGGTCACACGAAAGAACTACGCGAGAAAACTCTCAACTGAGTCAAGTACGAACAGCGTCGGTATGCGACTTGTAACTTTAACTAGTTATAGTCTATGGCACATATGGAATTAAGGTATTGACTTCTTGATAGCCTACCCACACAAATCAAGGTTCTCTCCTCAAGTCAAGTAAGCGACGTCACGATTAAACAACACGCAAAACGAGAAAGTCAAATACATGAAGGTTCGGGGTCTTACATCCTCACCACCTTGAAAGAATTCGTCCTCGAATTTACAATCCTACAACAACCAAAAGTTTAATACTCTGGCCTACAAATGAAGTCGAGGCGACCAACTATGTATGACGACCAGGATCTCAATCAGATCCCAAGGTCGTGCCATCGGGACAAAACCAAAGAGGCAGAACAAGCACTGCTAAGCATAATGGTGCGAGTCAAAAGACGAGCCAACAAGCTCAAAACAGGAAGGTAAAGCCATAACGGCAATACGGGAAAATCAAAACCTAAAACTGCGGAAGCAAAACCATAATGGGACCCGAGAGCTATCAAGCTCTGAATGAAAACCACCAAAGAGATAGTAAATCTCTCGGCCCAAAAAACGGCACGTGGCGCAACATTAGACACGCACAACAAACCATCGGCAACCAAGGCCGGCATGACAGAATCCCAACCTGATAAACAACACTCAACGGCTATTAAATGCCGGAGGAACAATTCACTATAACCATCTAATCAATGCTAAACCACCAACCAAATCTCTCGACTAAAAGCGTAGGAGGTGGAAACAACAATAAACCACAACTACAATAAGCGAGCCATACATGCTCGAAACAACAAAGGAAATAAATACTAAGGGTACAAATGCTCCGGCAATACGATAGGCTCCCAAATACACAACCATAATATAACACTATGATCTACCCAAGTAAAGTCTACATAACTTTACAATCGAGCCTCACAATAAATACAACATAATAATAAATAACTCCAAGCTTTTGACTTGGAAAACCACCTAAAAGTCGTTATCCGGCCAAGGCATTTCTAACGGATCACCGCACACACTAGGGAAAACAATCACACCTGGAGTGAGTCATAATGACCCGAAGTTTCTAAATGCAACTATATGGCATATTATGTCATGGCATGGCATAAATGCACAATCATATAAAATCATGGTATCATGCTAGTATACCATCATAAAACATGTACTTAATTTTTAAAGGCACATAAATTCACATAAATCAAATAGCATATTATTTTCCATATACATGCTCATAAATAATCATGTGTAACGATCGTAAATCGAACTGTTACAATCAAATCCGGGTTCAAAACCCAACCAACATACCATGAGATCAAATCTCAAACCAAGATCCGGCTCAATTCCCAATCGATCATACCTCGGGTTCCGTCCCCAATAATCACAACTCATCGATTTCCTTTAATGAGTACTCGTTACATTCATCCGGCCTCCTGATGAGAAATGAGAGCTCGATGTCTAGCTAGATGGCATAACTCGAGATCACATCCCACTATTGCCAAATAGTGAGGAGAAAGGGAACAATGCAACGATTCATAGCGATTGTTTCCAAAGACTATGAATCGCCCCATTGCCGACACAACAACCAAACCCGCCACTGGACTTTAAACCAAACCATCAAGTAAATATTTACTTGCATAAACCAATGAGACCAAATTCATAATTATCGGACTCATTAAACCATGTAGGACATAATGCTCTACAACAACCTCATAAACCATGCACATAATTGCATATAACCACGTAGGACATAATGCTCTACGAAACTCATAAACCATGCATATATTTGCATATAAACAAGTAGGCATACCGCTCCATGAAATTCCATAACTCATGCACATATTTGCATATAATCAAGTAGGACATAATGCTCTACCAAGTATCAAGAACAATGCATATATTTGCATATAACCAATGTGTTTAACTAACTTACAAGTTTAGTTCAAAACTACGTATTGAGGTACTTATTAGTCCTCAAGTCATCAACCCATCCAAGTATAGCTTATCGCCTTAATAAAATATAATATGAGGTCTTCCCAAATCCTCAACTCAAATCAAACCAAAGACTACCACGCTAGTCTCAAAATATCCACAATTCAAGACTTATTATTTTCGTCTCTATTTTAAGTACAATCGGACTCAATCATAGTCCTAATCGTCATACATGATCAATAACACCAACCTCATACTCAAACATCATGACTACTCCGTAGTCACTTCACAAGTGCTTTTATAAGCACGCAACCAAAATCCTTAAGAAGAGAATTCTTTCTTAATCTTCTCTTAAATATTCTTGTGACCTTATATGGGTCTCCATTATCCCATGCTCTAACAAGCATGCTTAAAATATATTTCTAGTTCATCTCCATAACATAAGTGTCGCCATAGGACACAACCAAAACCCGGTGTGCACAAACATAACCCAAACAAACCCAAACATTGTAGGGTTTCAACCTGCTCTTTATCATTTTATTGGCCTTATAACGACTCCGCTGAGTCTTACTAACACATTTCATTATTTATGTGTTTTACAAATTCACCCCCGTAATAATTCCTTAAAGTTTGTAACCAAATCCCAATAGTCATTCGGCTTAATTCCCAAGACTAAAAATCAACAAAAACACATCACAATCACCAACCATTTAAAATTTGGAAGTTATATGCTTCACTTCACTAATCAAACGAAATCCAAGCGTCGTAGGATTTCGACTCAAGTTCATTTAGCACTTAATTGAACTTATAATGACTCCGTTGAGTCCAATCTACCCTTTCTAAAATTTTAGGGCATAGAAGCCATGAGTCTCAATATCTTCTATGTTCATAACCATCATCAATAGGCATCTCCCCATGTTCATTAAACTCACATAAACCCCACAAATCACTTAACAATGCAACTTAGAACAAATTGGCCATCTTGTGCATAAATTCATTCAAGTCACCTTACCAATCATAATTTCCAATTCATGATTAAATCATACCACATGGTTTAATATACTCTAATAAGCATATAAAACATAGTAATCAAGCTCACATCAATAATTTTGCAAGCTAAACCAAATTTGGGCAAAACACCCTCCAAGTATCTCTACCAAATCAACCTCAATACTCATAGATAATCAACATAACCAAGTTCAATAGACCATTAAACACTTGAATTTCATATAAATCAAGGTCTCACATAGGTCCAACCAAGCTCTATCATCAATTAGAAACCTAGGGTTCATGGCATCTTCTACAAACCCTAACAATGGCTTCCATTGACCTCACATAGCACAAATGATTGTTTCCCAGAGATTGATGGAGCCCAAAGAAGAGAAAGAGAGGTAGAAACTTACCTTGATTCAGCCCCTACAAGTCAAAATCCCGAAATCCTTGGAGGTGGGTGTTGTTCTCTTCAATCCCCTCTTCAAAACTATGGTGTAGCTTGAGAAATGAAGCTCTCAAGCTAAGGAATCCATGGATGGACCTTCAAGAACCCTAGAAATCCCTTCTTTAAGCCTCCATGAGAGTCTCCCACGTTTTTTAGAAGTTGTAGGCAGAAAATGGGAGGTTTAATGAAGTGTTGGTGGTTTATATATGATAGAAACTAAATGGGTGTGGTTTAGATTAGTGGGGTTGTTTCCCTAATTAACCACCTTAATCTACCTCCAAACCTCAATTAGATGCTTAAGATATACCCTAAGGTAGTTAGGATAGTTTAGGAGTGGGTTAGGATGGGTTTGGGTAGGGATAGGTTAGGCAAATTGCAAAAACTAGCAAAAATCCCGTAACAGGGAATGGCACCATGCGGTCGCATGGTGGCCCTAGGATCTGGCGCTTTGCTCCCTAAAACACTTCTCAATTTTCTTGTTTCCTTGCTCGGTTTCGGTCGTTCCCGCATGCATCCTCGAGCCTTAAAGCTTCGAAATGGCTCACAATTGAACCCTTAAAGTCCTCAAACATTAAACTAATCAATCTAAGTCTCAAACCAATTTTAAATTAGGTCTAGACTCCCAAAAACAACACCCGAAACAACCCGGGGCAAAACCGAAGCGCAAAGGCCTTGAACAACTTGCTATCTAAGCGTCGAATGAGACCGCATAACCGACGGGTAATAATCCCATGATTATAAGCACCTATAAGGGCTACAAAATAGGCCTAAATG
Source organism: Codonopsis lanceolata (assembly GCA_013146195.2). Taxonomy (NCBI): domain Eukaryota; kingdom Viridiplantae; phylum Streptophyta; class Magnoliopsida; order Asterales; family Campanulaceae; genus Codonopsis; species Codonopsis lanceolata. The sequence continues at coordinate 43,746,433 of CM028377.1, forward strand.
CCTCTCAAATAATAAACAACAGATAGGAGAAATAAGCTCCCGAAAGACGAGACGTTCGCCCGGCTCAATCTCAAACTACGCGATAAGGAGAATTACTATTCTCGAGGCGTCAAAACTTCCCGAGACTTATGGAATACATCCAATTAGAAGTCTAACACATCTAAACATGTTATTTAATCATCATGTAAAGATCTGGGACCAAATCGAGGTCCAGAACACAAAACCCGAATAAGCTCTCAATCGAGTCGCATTTCGACTATCGTCGGGTTACGACTTTTGACTTTAACAAGTCAACCACTATATGACATTTTTTAGAAGTGTTTTAGTCCTAATGTGATCTCTCATACACATTTAGACTCTCTCACAAACCAAACGAGCAATCAACGAAAGAGGAAATGCGAGCTTTGCACGCAATTCAAGCTAACCGGGAATCGGGATCTTACAAACTAGGTGTGCCTCATAACACGAGGGGGAGAAATACTCAAATATCAACTCCAATCAATTCCAAAGTCGAGTCATCTTGACTATTGATGGAGTTCAAAGACATTATCAAGGCTTACAAAGTTTCCAACAAACATGGATATCGAGGTTTAAATTCATCTATATCAATTAATCAAGTAATTCATAAGCATGTGCAATAATTGCACTGAACTAACAAACTTCCCAACCAAGAATTTTTTTTTTGGGCTAGCTAAATTATTCCGGCCACAACACGAATCTCTAGGGTCTAACGCCCTTACTCTATAATCAAGTAGTCAATCATCATCATAGACCACATATTTGCCTTACAAGGAAGACATTCAATACGATGTACTTCATCCAATCAAGTCACAAGGTCAATTCATTCATAACATGATTTCAATATACATGTTGTACGCATTTGCACAAGCAAAACAAGATACCAATTTTCAATTCCATTCCATTTGGTAACGGGTTCAGTCAATTCCTATCTCATATTATACCATTTTAGTTCTCCGACGAAGACCTCTTGATAATCAAGTCAGGGGCCCTTTGAAGTGACTTCAAAAGCTTTCGTCGTATAAGATGCGGGGTGTTCGTGAATCACATATCAATATCCCTTATACCGGTCTCAACAATAGAAATCATAAGCACATATAGGCATGGCATCAACATCATGCAACATAGCATATTAATTTACTTTGTACGTATACCAAGTATGAAATATTCATACTATTAACTACCTATCAATGGTAGATAAAACACATTATACAAGGCTAATACTCTATCAATGTATTAGACCAATAACGAGACAATACAACACTTCACAAGTCACTAGGTACCATATGCATACTAACTAGTATACGACCAATCCTTATAAGTCTAACCGTATACGGGTCGACAACCAATCATCACGTGATCACCTACTGGCCAATCACCAAGTCCCAGCGTATCATAAAGAAATTTCACCTTGATCGGGGTAGTCCCCTAAATACTAGAGCACAACCATCGGGAAAGATTCCTCAAATTCCCAACACAAAGTAATACAAGAACTGGTGGTTAAGTACTACCATTACTATATACACCCTGATCGATGTATTTTATACGTCGATTTTATACGCTTCTATGACTTAAATTATGCTATTTCACGAGGCTTTTGGCTACTGATATATGTTTTCGGTGAGTTTTGTAAGTTTCAGGGTTATTAGTTAAAATATGCCAAACTCCAGGGTTTTATGTGAAAATTCTAAGAAGGGCCAAAGAGGAAAAATGAAGAAGAAACAAAACTGTTAGATCTAGAGACCTTGCGGACGCAAGGTACCTCAGACCTTGTGACCGCAAGGTAGGCAGTACGGATGAGAAGCAGAAATCCAAGGCCAGACACACTGGAGACCTTGCGGACGCAAGGTACTCAACACCTTGCGACCGCAAGGTGGTCAGAATGCGATATTTTTGGATTTTACACACAGTGATTCGATTGGATTACAACTCTCGAGTATATATTGAAGTTGGATGCCGAGAGCCAGATATAGAGAGACGGCTGGGAGCAGTCTTAGGTAGATTTTAGGTAGATTTTAGATTGTATAACATAGTTAGATTGTGTAATTACAAGTATTAAAGATCAAATCATGTATCCGATCATCTCCGTGTGCTGTTCGTTGTCTATGATGAACTAAATCATCCATAATCTAGGAGGTGGGAGGTAACTTATATCGAATTTATGTTTTGATTTATATATGTTCATTCAATTCTTGTTGATTGTGGTGATTATCAATCCATATATTATTTCGCTTTGAACAAATGAATGTAATCGCAAATAATAAAGGCCTAGAGGTGCGGATAACTGCATGACCAATGTGCATATGTCGTACACTGGCTCACCAACACGATAAATTGGACCTATCGATGCACGAGAGTGATAAGTTAGGACCAGGTTCATACATGATCTAGGTGACAGATAGATCATAAATCTAGGTGACAACTAGATTAAAGTTCATGTGCTTAGGATATAGAATGGATGAATGTTGCGGGAATGGAGGCTGAACCAATAGTTCAACGGACTATATCTATCTTTAGTGAACGAACCCAAGAAATTGAATGATAATTATTATGAATTGAACATAAAGGAGATACAAGTGAAACCCAGAATCCTAGATTGTCACCCACCATAAGATCTTCATATCTGTAATTACTGCTAATTAGTTAAACATCTAAATATTAATAGTAGTTTAGAATAGAAATAAGTATAAAAACCCCTTTAGATTAATAATTTACTATCAATAAATTGCACTATTCGTGATCACTTGTCTCTGTGGGTTTAACCCTTGCTTCCAATACTATTCTATAATAGTCTTGTCCACTTGCAAGGAAAAAGATTAAATAAAACATCGATCACACCCATATAGTAATCTATGAAATACTAATAGGTACCACGCGAGGCTTAGCCACTCCGTTGTAAAAACGTGTAACAACGATCAAAGGCACTAATGGGCACCACGACGATCACACTCGGGATCAGCAACCTGAGCTTATTTGATAACTCTTAACGGACAAGGAACAATGATTCTACAAGGCAGCAACACACTCTCTTGGTATAATTGCAGCTCAAAAGCAACATAGGAGGAACATAATACTACTAGACACACAAGCTTGCACTCACAGAAATATAGACCAAATCGAACTTAGTACTCCAAGTCCTATACTTGTACAAAAGAACATGCCGAATAGGCACTAACAACAACACTCGACGGTAAATACTCGACGACAAACCCAAACCCAACCTAGGCCATGGAACCTATCCTGGCTTATAGCTAACATAAGCTCTGATACAACCTGTAATGACCCGACCCGGATTCTAACACAGAATCCCAAGGTCGTGCCGCTAGGAAAAGACAAGAAGAGGACAAGCACTTGTTAAATAGTAGTGCGAGTTGAACAGTCGAGCTAACAAGCTCTAAACAAGAACATAAAGTCGTACTAAAATACATGATTTCAAAAATCGAATTAGCGGAAGCAATTAGAAACAGAAGTCCCAAGCTATGAAGATCGAACCCAAAGTCAAAGAAACCAAGAGAGAGATTAAATCTCCCGAAGGGGAAAACAAAACTTGCGTGCCGTAACATTGCAGACGCTGAACAAACCATGGCACTCTAGGCCGGCGTTCAAATAGAGAATTAACCTGATATAACAATTACCCACGGCTAAAGCATATCGGGGTTAAACAACAACAATAACAACTTAAATAAAGAAAAACCCCAAAGCTACTGCGTGCCCGGGAGACAACTGAATAAATATGGAAACCACGAACAAGGCACGACACAACACGTCGGCCTAAGAACGAACTAATACAAATACCCAAGTATTCTACCCGACAGTAAAGTCTAAACAACTTTACAAATGTCGATCTCACAAGAATAACAATATACATAATAATGACGATGCTAAAAGAAACAGAACTCCACAAGCTGCTACTCGGGAAAGTCGGCTGCTACGAGCACGAACACACGATCAAATCTCGAACTATCGATTAGCTGCGCACTGCTACAGTCACGATCTACTCATCCCCAATGCGGCTACCAATTACTACAACTAGAAAACAAAGTACAGAATGAGTCATAATGACCCAGTACGCTACTACAAGAGACATATAACATATAATTATGTAATACTAAAGAAATCATTGTGTCATTTTACAAATGACAGAAAACCGTGAAGAGGCGTCGTATCACTTAGATACTCCACAAGATAACCATTTCTTCTTACTTATTAAACCGTCCAACTGAACCAGTGTGAAATTCCCTGTTCAAACACAAATCAACTGAATTAGAAGGTTGTTTCCATAAAACAACCTAGGGAAGTATATATAAATATATATATATATATATACTAAACAAGTTATTCATAGATTCGTCATTTATAATGGTGCATCTTTAAACATATACACTTATATAAATATGTATAACTCTATGTATACATATCAAATCTCTCAGATAATCATCATGTATAAGTGTGCATATCTATATATATATACACATCAAGTCTTTCATATTTACCTCATATATAAGTATGTATATCTCTATATATATACATATCAAATCTCTCATATAATCATCATGTATAAGTGAGCATATCTATATATATATATAACATCAACCATTTCAAACATGGTCAATAAGATCTCATGTTTACTAAAACTTTGTTATCACTTAGGTGCCCATAGCAAGCCACATAAAGGATAGAAAGGGTACCGAATCAATGTCGTCGTATTGCTCTTGCAATTACAACTGTTAATCATATCGTGCCAGTGATACCCGTGATCAGGTATCAAAGTATCGAGCTCTCTACTCGGGAAATTAGCACTAGCCAATGCACTCTTTTGGTTACGACAAAGGGGGCTACTTCCCCACTCTAGCTAGCAGTTGAGGGGTGTGTGAAACCCAAATCCGATACGGCGATACATTGCAACCACGAATCCCATAATTCGTGAAGACAATGCATCGTCCCACCATCATCATGAAAACTCAAGTAATGCCAGATGGACTTATATGCAATGCACAAGTAGATGTTTACTTGCTAATTCTCAAGTAGATATAATGATCTACTAAACTCATACGATTATGTACATTGTTACAATAATCCCAAAATCACAAGAGGAGCTCATTTGAGTCTCTAAGTCATAAGTGTCAAGTTGTCAACTCTATTCAATTCAAGTACCAAAAGCTAGTAATCTAGTCAAAGGGAATATAATTATCATAGGATCTCACCAGGATCCTCGTAAGGTTCAATTGTTCCTTAAGCTCGACTTCATTGAGTCTTTACTACAATTCCAACCAAATAGAGTTTGAACACTATATGTGTTCCAAGACTCTTTTCTATGTTCTCGTTTGAGGCATAGCTAGGTTCTCGTTCCATTTAGGAATCTTAGTTCAAAGTCTCAAGTCAAATATATAAGGGAAGCCTAAGTTGATTATTGTGAAATCAAGCTTAGTGCAATTTGATTCATAATTCCACTTAATAGTAGAATCCAAGTTCAACACAATTCAATAACTATAGAACAGATCATGCATGAAGGCAAATACATTCAATATGCTCATAAGACATATTATAGAAACACGTTGAAGAATCAATTCTTGACAAGGTAGGAAATCATGCTTTTAGTCATAATATCTAATATACACAGTATTCCATATTCACTTATGAAATTAAGCTAAGTCACAACTTAACCATCGGTCCATTATGTCCTATCCAAGACTACTCCGTTAGTCTAGGATCATGAAGCCATTTACTAAACTCTTCCTAGAGTAGTAACTCATTCTATAACGCAAAAGTCCATAGTAGTCAAAGACTTAAGCAACACTAGAGCGGTAATAACTCGTAAGGTCAAACCATACCGGCGAGTCTTAGATAACAACTTAGTTATCCTAGCGACTTATACAAGTAAACTCCATGTATAGAGTACTAAAGATAGTCCCAATCCAAATCATCTCATAGAATGTTCTCAAATTCATTATCTTGGGTTCCCCAAAACATTCACAAGGTGATTCTAGTGAGTCGTTATTCCAACCACAACAATCCCATTTCCTTAGGTTTCATACGGCGTAGATTTCATTCTTACAAGTCTTAGGACTTCATTTGAAGTCCGACAAGCATTAACAGTGCTAAATCATAATCAAACCAATCCAAATGTCTTTCATTTGAGTCACGCATTTGCGACCCAAACATAATCAATCCAATGACTAGCGATAATCTCGCACTTAATCGTCACTCAAGGATCTCAATTAGAGTCCTAAGCCATAATTCCACCTTAACACCAAATCGGATCTCACCCGATCAAATCTCAAGATTTCGTAATTGAGATTCAATGAACACAAGTAGTCATAGGAATTTACCCTAGGAGTCAAATAATAATTTCTATAATTAATTGACTCCATTTGGGTCAAATTACAAAGTCTCAAATTCTAGGTCAAGGCCTAAATTCGGGATTCACAATTTATCCGAGATTCTACAACCAACCACAATCAATCTTAAACCACAACTATTCCGATATACCCAATCATAATCATTTGGGTTCAAACCCTAACTATCATATACTGATATCCATCAATAACATCTCATTTCGACATGTATTATAATGATAAATCACAAGGAACAAGCCTCTAGCAACCTAACATCAACATTGAGTTAGAGAGAGAAACTAGGGTTTCGGTAACGTATATTTATCGAGCAACAAATAACTAGGAAAAGGAAAACAAACCCATGGGAAATGATCTACTCGGAAAGGGCTTCGCGATGGTGGTCTCGGCTCGTCATACGGATGGCCGGAACTCCGGGAATCGTCGAACACGCATTAGTCGCACACTCAATCTCACGCACTCTCTCCTTCCCGTTCATGGCTGAAGACGGTCACTAATGAAGAGAGGGGAGGAGTGTTTGGGGTTATAAGGGTGTTTAAGGACTCAAATACCCTCAAATGGGTGAAGGGGCAAGGGTTAAATAAGGGTAGAATAGGAGTTTCACGTCAAAAATCAAACCAGCACAAAGCTGATGTCGGGAGCATTGTTCGGTTAGTATGGCCGAACTCTTCTAAAGGAGTTCGGTTGGGCTGGCCGAATATCTCCCAGGATGTTCGGTTGGCAATTTGGAATGATGGTTCAAGTCAAAAACGAAGCTAAATGGGTCCAGGACTGAAGGTGAAGCGCATGTTGGGTAAATGCAACTCAAACAAGCATAAAACTTGTGTACCAAGGCCTTATGAGGCTCAAACAACCCTCAAGACAAATGAACGAATGAACTACGTGAGAAAACTCTCAACCAAATCAAGTACGAATAGCGTCGGTATGCGACTTGTAACTTTAACTAGTTAAAGTCTATGGAACATATGGAACTAAGGTATTGGCTTCTTGATAGCCTACCCACACAAATCAAGGTTCTCTCCTCAAGTCAAGTAAGCGAGGTCACGGTTAAACGACACGTAAAACAAGAAAGTCAAATACATGAAGGTTCGGGGTCTTACAATCGAAGACCATTACTGGATTGAAGCTATGCAAGAAGAGCTGAACCAGTTTGAAAGATGCAAAGTGTGGAGCTTAGTTCAAAGACCGACTGGCCATCCAGTTATCGGCACCAAGTGGGTATTCAGGAACAAGAGAGATGAAGATGGAAATGTCACCAGAAACAAAGCTAGATTAGTTGCTCAAGGCTACCGACAGGAAGAAGGGATTGACTTTGATGAAACATTTGCTCCTGTTGCTAGATTAGAGGCAATCAGACTCTTTCTAGCCTATGCTTCGTTCATGGACTTCAAAGTTTATCATATGGATGTGAAGAGTGCCTTTCTCAATGGTGATCTTCAAGAAATAGTATATGTGGAACAACCTCCAGGTTTTGTCATCCAAGACAAGCAGGATCATGTCTACCGACTCAAGAAAGCACTCTATGGCCTGAAACAAGCTCCTAGAGCTTGGTATGAAACTCTATCCAAGTTCTTAATTTAACAAGGATTCGTGAGAGGAAGAATAGACACAACTTTGTTCATCCTCAAGCATAAAGGTCATTCTCTTCTGGTACAAATCTACGTGGACGATATTATCTTTGGATCTACAAACCAAAGCATGTGCAAAAGTTTCGGGAAGATGATGCAAAGCAAGTTCGAAATGAGCATGATGAGAGAGCTCACCTACTTTCTAGGACTGCAGATTCAACAGACTTCTGATGGGATCGTCATCAGCCAAACCAAATATGCAAAGGAACTCATCAAGAAATTTGGTCTTGATTCAGCAAAAGGATTTGAGACTCCAATATCTACCGATTGCCATCTTGATAAAGATGAAAAGGGAAAGAAAGAGAACGTGACCAAGTACCGAGGAATCATAGGTTCACTTCTTTACCTTACTGCCAGTAGACCTGATATTATGTTTGCTGTTTGTGTTTGTGCTAGATTGCAGGCAGATCCAAGGGAATCACATTTGCTTGCTGCTAAACGTATCATCAGATATGTTTCAACAACTACAAATCTGGGTATCTAGTATTCCAAACGCAACAACTTCGATCTAGTTGGGTACTCAGATGCAGATTATACAACCTGCAAAGTGAGCAGAAGAAGCACCAGTGGGACTTGCCAATTTCTTGGAAATAGACTTGTTTCATGGTCATGGAAGAAGCAAGGTTCGGTTGCAAACTCAACCACAGAGGCATAATATATTGCTGCCAGTAGTTGTTGCTCTCAGCTACTATGGATGAAGCAGCTGCTAGTGGACTACAACATCAAGACTGCAAATTGTCCAATCATGTGTGACAACACTTCAGCAATTTCAGTCTCCAAGAATTCAATAATGCACTCGAAGACAAAGCACATTGATATCCTTTATCATTTCCTCAAAGATCATGTGGAGAAAGGTAACATCAGTTTGGAATATGTTCCAACTGAACATCAATTGGCTGCCATTCTCACCAAACCACTAGATGCAACCAGGTTTGCTTATTTAAGGAGAAATCTTGGTATGATTGATCCTAATGCTTAATTTCAATTTAAATTTTTCTTTCATATCGATAGACTTAAATTACTACTAACCGGCAGACTTTATTTGCCCTCTAACGGCAGACTTAAGCTCTTCACTTTCACCAGGTTAGTACTTCAGCCATTTAGTCTATTAAAGCGGGAAAGGTTTCTAAAAGGGAAAATGGGTTAAAAGTCAAAACCTTTAGTACTTTGAAAATATCTTAAGTCATAGCTTTTTCGCTAAAAGATTTTTCTTCCTTTAAATAGACTTTGAACCGCCCTTTCCAGCACTTTACAAAAACCCCTTTTTCTAATATTTCTCTCTCTACTCAAACCCTCTCTTTCTCTCTGCAACTGCTCCCTCCATTTCCCAATTATTCTTCACTCCTTCTTCTCTACAGCGACAATGGTAAGCTTTTCACTACTCTCTGGTTTACTATTCAATGATTTTTGTTTTGTATTTCCTCTTTTGAGTTATTTTTTTTGGAATACAAAAGGACGCTTTTGCATATCTGGTCGGTTTCCGCCATTGTTGTTTTTCAAAACCTTGAAACTAACAGTTTTCTCTGTGCTTTGCGTACTCATTTCTCTTAGAAATCATCTGTTAAATGTTTCTCTGGTTTAACTATCTAAAGCATTCAAGGGTTTCATGATTTTCATCAAAATTTTGATTAATTTTCACAAAATATGAAATCTTTGATTGTTTGTTCTCTAAAGTCAAAAGCCCTAATTTCTAAATGCGTTTTTGTAGGTAAAATCCTCTTCAAAGTCAAAAAGTGACAGTAGGAAAGAGTTTGACCCCGAGAAAGGCCATTCCACCAAGTCTGTCCGTTAACCATCCAGGATACCCTCGATATCCTGCTCCTCACGACATTATAATGGCTCTGGACCCGAAGTTGTATGCACCTAGCATGTGCATAGAACTCAACTCTGTATGCACATTCATCGCCGGTGTCAAAGCTTGCGAAGATTTGAATGAGTCGGGGATTCTACCGCTCTTCTGCCTACACGAAAAAGACTACAGTATCCTCCTTGATGAGGAATTCTATCAGAGAATGGTCATCAAGACTCCGACTAAAATGCGTGGATAGATTCGAGGACGACCCGTCTCCGTCACTACCAAAACGATTTCCAAAATCATTGGAGGGCGCTATGGTGGTGAATTGGAGATAACCATTGCTGAGGTTGACCATGCTTGGGAAGCAATTAGGGGAATTAATACACCGAGGGAACCTCAAGGCAAAATGCTGAGGAACCTCTTCCCTCTAGACGTTTACTGCTCAAGCCATCTGCTTGACAATGGTCTTCTATTCAAGAACGGGGCCCACGACATGTTCACTACCCAACAGCTGAACCTCACCAATGATGTCTTCCTACAGACTCACCTCAACTACGACACTATCATATTCAATGAACTGAAACAGTATGTTGATAAAGTGAAGGACAACCCCAACTGCAAACCGCCTTTTGTTTGGTTAATCAACGCCCTTCTACTGGACACGACAGAAATCAACTCTTCCATTAAGGAAGATGAACTTATTTTGGTGACCAAGGACAAGCAGCTGACGGCCACGTTCTTCAAGAAGTATGCCGACTACGAGAACAAGCCAAGGCAGCAATGAGGAGTTCCAAATGTCTCTCTTGAAAAGGTTTCCGAGGCTGGAGTGTCTGCTGGTGGCTGGGTTGGTACAGCTTTACGTAGTCGCCTACGTTTAGGTTTTGGTGAAGGTGAGGGTTGGTTAGAAGAGGGTTTACGTTTAGGTTTAGGAGAAGGCTGGGGAGTGGAGGTTGGTGGTTCTGGGTTAGAAGGTTGGGGAGATGAAGGCTTACCGGCAGCAGCAGAAGAGATGCCAGCAGACTTGTCATGTATGCCGGCCTTCAGCTCTTGCCTTATGACGCTTTTCAGTCTCATCTTCTTCCACCTGTGCATTCTTGGCCTTGGCCGCTTCCTTTTTCTTCAAAAGCTTCTCAGACTCTTTTGCCAGATCCTTTGCTTTCTGGTGAATGTCTCGAGCAATGCGGGCATTGAATTTGTCAGCTGCAATATGATAGCTCTTGCTAGCAGCATCATATGCGTCCATGTTGAAACGCGTGACAACCAACCCTCTACCGCTACCTAACCCATTCCTACTGAGTCATCTACTCAGAGGACTTCACCCCCTCCGGAGGAGCCACACACAGAGGAGGAGCCTACTAGAACACCTTCTCCACCTCCTCCTTCACCCTTCAACTATTCACCAAACCCATCTACCCCTACTTTACCCTCTTGTAACCCAACCAACAAAATTACACCATCCGAACGAACCCAAACCTCACCTATTAAACCCTTAGACTCTGCTGCCTCAAAGTTCCTATTTGAACTGTCATCGGTAGCAAATCTATTCCCCCAACCTTCATCCCAACTTACCCTACTTAAACCCAAATCCCTTTTCTACCCTGCCCCCTCTTTTTCGTTCTTTACCGACCCCCTACCTGAATCATCAATTGTTAGTGACAATTCCAACACTGACATTGAGTTAGATTCTCCACCAACCCCTCCTCCCTCCCCACCCATAACCATTTCCTCCTCAACCCATACTTTCCCTTCCTGCGACTCAACCACTTCCGACTCAGCCACTCCACCTCTCCAACACCCCTTCCGACCCTCAGCCTCTGCCGAAGCCACCACTTCTGCCGGTAGTGAGCATATACATATTGGCCTGGACCCTTCTCCATCTCAGCTGGCCAACTCTGAGGTTTTGGCTCGCCTGGATGCCATTTACGACAGACTAGGAGAACTCACCAGCATCTCCACAGCTACCGCCGAGCTTGCAACTACCGCATCCAAGGCAAATGATAGAAATACTGCCATCCTTCGACAATTCCAGGATGACGTGTGGACAAGATTTGGACAGATGAAGCACGAGTTCACTGATGTCAAGATCAACGTCGAAGCTCAACGCACGGAATGCGCACGGCTCTACTCATCTATTTTCTACGAGCTGTTCCACGCCATCACTCTCCATCTCAGCCACAACCGCCCGCCTGTTCTCGAGCTCAACAAACTTGCTCACAACTCGGCTCACGATGTACTCAATGCTCAACGTGATCGTGATCTGACCATCACGAAGAAGAGACAAATGAGGTCTATCAACCAGATGCTAATAGAAGAGAACAACCGTCTACGTGAAGAACTGGACTACCGTTCTCGCTCCACCAGATCTCCTACCTCTGTCGACGAAGAGTACATCAGAAGAGCCGAAGAACTTGAACGACAGAGAAAAGAAAAGGAAGCAGCAGACAAAGGCAAAGGGAAAAGACCATGGTAGTTTTGTATCTTTTTTCTCCCTTAACCTTTGTATCCATCTAAGTTTTTGAAAAACTCTGTAATATTAAACTTCTCGTTTGAATATAGAAGATTAATTATCTTTCAAAAATGTCTACAGTTCAATTCTTGTTATTTCAATTCATATATCTGCTTAGAATTTAAACATTCAGTTTAAATCCATAATTGAACTGTTTACTACTAATCTGTATGATGTTCTCTTCATCTCTTCCGTTTGTAAGCACTTAGATTAGGTTTTTACACTTGAGGTGTTCTCCTGTTTGATAGAGGCATGTCTACTATTATAAATCTAAAAATACTCTTGACATGCTATTATCTATCATATAGTTGTTTATAGCCATCACTTGTAAGTAATGATGACCAAATGCAAATAGGAAGAGATTGTTGTTTCTCATTTGTATTTTGATTTACATCTGTTCTTACATTACATTAGTTTTATACATTAGTGGCTAATTGGGCTGCGTATCAATTAGCGTGGCAACTGTGTATAGAACTTTTCCATAAAATAGTTTGTTTATAGGCTTCACAGGTTCAGCGGAAGACTTCAGCCATGCTTCGCCGGAAGACCTTCAACAGCATCCAGCGGCAGACCTTGTCTGCACGTGTTCTAGCATGACGTGTCCAATCACCAAGTCTAAGTGGATTAATTAAATTCATCCTTTATCAGTTTGAATTTGAATTAAGACATTCCCTGACTTCTCAGACATGCCTGACCAGCTTTCCGAAAAGCTGGAAGACTTTCGCATTCTAAGTAGTGACAGAGTAGGTGAACAGACTGTCTCTTACAGTTTGTACCAACTATTACAGACCTGCATCTCTGACTTTCCTACCTGTCAGTTGCTACAACCACTCTGCACCATTCCCTGCTCAAAGTCAGTGAAGATGAAATCTACTAGACAGCTCCATGCATTTAATGTATTCAACCTAATATAGTTGTTACACTTCATCATCTCCAACGGATCTCAAGGATGCTCCAGCTATAAATACTGCCATCGAAGACTGAAGAAAATAATGCTCTGAAATTCTGCAACAACATAAAGTCTTTATACTCAGTGCATTCAAGAGATCGTAAACAGATCAAGAAGTCCTCGACAACAATCAAAAAGATCTGCATCAACATTTATCTTAAGCTTCTTATTGTTGTTCCCTTAAACTATTCTTCTGCACAATTGAATATCTTATTTATCCAGATATTCAATTCCCAAGCCCCCAAACACAAGTCAAATATTTTGTACACGATCCATTGGATATATTCCTTGTAATAGAACTAGTGTAAAATATAGTGCACATTTTAAATCCAAGGTTGACTGACTGCCTTGGTGGTGGACGTAGCACTCTTTATAGTGTGAACCATCTCAAATTCTTGTGCTCTTCCTTTACTATTGATTATTGCTTTGATCTGTTTCTTATTTCCTTTATTTATCTCTTCAACAGCAGACTTGAGTATTCAGTCAAGTCTACCGGTAGTCCTTAATCGGCAGACTTGAACTGTCTTCCTTACAAGACTTCCGCTACTTCAATCTCTTTAATAGATTGCAAGTGCTTATTTTAGGAACTTATACGAAAAGTTTTTAAGTGTATATAAGCTATTCAATCCCCCCTCTTCTAGCTTATTATTGTTCCCTTTGGGACTAACATGCGGCTTCTGTTTGGCGACTAGGATCATTGAAGGGTAAATAGGTCGTCACTTGACCTGGTTGGTTATAACTTCTGGGGTCCATATGTGGGCTATTTTGGAGTGGATTTGTGACGACTCGACCCGGATCCCAAGACGAAATCCCAAGGTCATGCTGTCGGGAAACAAATAACAACAAGCAAGTAACAAATAATGGGTAAGGCCATAACGGCGATACGCCAACAACTTAAACTCATGCGGAAGCGAAACATAAAATTACAGTGGCGCCTGAGCTAACATGCTCAAACTAAAGACAACCAAAGAGATAATTAATCTCTCGGTCCAAAAAATTTGACGCACGTGCTGCAACATTGGGCACGTAGAGCAAAACTCCCTGTCATGCAATACAAATATATAACACAAATAAACCAAGTCATCGGCGATGTTACAGCCGGAACCCAACATTACACTAAGTCTAAGACTCTAGTCTAACATACTCAACGGCTAAAAGCATGCCAGAGAACAAACATAATAATTTAACCATCAATGTAACATGCTACAACATATTCACCAACATTTACCAAGCGCGACTAACACAAGTCGGCTACTAACGGTATAAGTACTAATAATCATAAGTACCAACATCAAGATAGCATACGGAAATGTAACCATCAATATACACCAAGCACGACTACTACAAGTCGGCTACCAAAAGAATAAGCTAACCAACATAAGTACAAATATTACAATTCACAAATAGGTTTGCTACCCATCATGAAGTTTACATAACTTCATTTTTCCCAACGTCCTTACCAAAAGAAAATAAACTAACTAAGTAGCAACCTTGCCAAAAAGGATCTTCTCCAACGATCTCGAAAATCACTTTGATCCGCTCGCTCGACTCGGATCTAGGGAAAACAATCAACAAATAGGAGTAAGTCGTAAAGACTTAGTTACTAAACATAACTTCCTATCGTGGCATCATGCTCAATATTAAGATATCATGCTACCAATATAATATGACATTGTATTAAAATCATGTCAAGATATTCATGCTCAACAATAATAAATCATGCTATCATTATAGTATGACATTTCATTGAAATCCGTGTCAAGGCATTTTATGCTTAAACGATAATAATTCATGCATTTGACATAATACCACATTCCAATAATATTCATGTTAAAGCATTTATGCTTAACAACCTTAAAAGTCATGTTATCCATAAAGTATAACAATATAAGCAACCTTTCCAATCAACGTATCATACCATATTCACAAAGCACATTATTCACATAAGTACTTGTGAGACAATTCATATAAAAGAGATATGATACCATTACCATTCCTTCCGCCGTGTCGCTCCTGGAAAAACACGTGCAAAACCTTTATGTGTCCTCGATATCCCTTTCGTGGATATCGACGTCCCGAGACAGTCCCCGCTCGAGTTCCATAGTTATCAAAGTCATGTGTATTACTACAACTAAGATAAACTACTTCCCCACCGTGGCCATCGATGGAGGGGTGTGTGCAACCCAGCACGGCGATCCATCGCGATCACGAATCCCATAATTCGTGAAGACGATGCATCGTCCCGCCAAAGACTCAACAAAACAACTCTAGCTGGACTCCAAACCCAAGCACAAGTAATATATACTCATATGCTCAAAAAAAAGTAGGCACATACTCTACCATCAAACTAGTCATGCATTTCATTCACTACTAGCATAAATTCACATTAGAGAATCATATAAGCTGTCATAATCAAGTGTCCTTCATACACTTCAAAAATCTTGGAGGCTTGACCTCCATGATTTCTACCCCAAAATCCGTAGGACTTAAGATTATAGTTCCTAAAATTCATACTAACCCAAAGGTTGACTCCGTTAAGTCCAATCTAGACTTTCCAAAAATTAGGGCATAGAAGCATGGGCTACAATACCCTCATATGTTTATGTCTAACATCATAGGCAAGATCCCCAAGCTCATTAAACCCACATAAACCCAATAAATCAATTAATTAGGTAACATAGAGAACACAACACATTTAGGGCATAAATCCATTTAAATCACTTCACCAATCATGCTTTCCAAAACTTGAATAAATCACACAACATGGATTAATATACTATACTATACATGTATAACATATTAATCAAGGTTACAATCATGTTCATTAAGCCAAATCATCATTTGGGCATAACCCCTTCCAAGTAACTTCACCAATCATGCTCACAACACATGGAATAATCACATAACAAGGATGAATAGACTACTTTACATATGAATTTCATACTAATCTAGGTCTCAAATAGGTTCATCCAAGCTAAATTCATCATCTAGAAACCTAGGGTTCATGGCATCTCTAAAAGCCCTAAAAATTGCACCCATTGACCTCACATAGCAAGATGATTGTTTTCCCTAGGGTCAATGGGGCCAAAAGAAGGGGGAAGAGATGTAGCAACTTACCTTGGTTCAGCCCTACAAGTTGAAATCTTCAAATTCCAAGTGGTGGTGTTGTTCTCCTCAACCTTCTCTTCAAAACTATGGTGTGGATTGGGGGAAGAAGGTCCCAAGCTATGGCCTCCAAGATTGAACTCTCAAGAACCCTAGAAACTCTCCTCTCAAGCTCTCATAGGAGTCTCCCACGTTTTTTGTGAAGTGTGGCTGAATATGGGAGGCTTTAGTAGTATGTTGGTGACTTATATTGGTTAGAAGGTAAGTGGGTTTAGTTTAGATGGGTGAGGTTGTTTCTCTTTAATTAACCACACAAATCCACTTCCAAATCTCAATTAGATGGTTAGGATAGGTCTTAAGGTAGTTAGGAGGGTTTAGGATTAGTGTAGGTTGGGTTTGGTTGGGGATAGTTTGGACAACACGTCAAATTCCCTTCAAAAACCCGTAACAGGGACCAGCACTGATGCGGTCGCTTGGTATGTAAGTGATGCGAGCGCATCACTCTGGTATACTCCATTCTCTCCTTTGTTGCTTCCTTGCTCGGTCCCGGACTCTCCCGCATGCAACCTCAAGTCCTCCCAAGTCAAAAAAGGTCTAGAATTCACTCTAAAAGACCTCCAATCTATAACCAAAGCAATCAATGTTCAAACCTCACTCAAACATGGTCAAGAACTCAAGAAGATCACTCCCAAACAACAACCGAAAAGGTCAAACGGAGAAGGGTTAACACTAGAATCAAACTAGCAACCAAACCGTCGATGCAACTAGCATTCAACCAACATCTAAATCATGTTAATGATGTTATGAATGACCTCTAACATTTATCCATATGTTTACAACATAAATCATAAACCCGAGTTTCAAAGCATCTCGTGAAGGAAAGGTTCATACGAGCTTATCAAACGTCGTCAATGAACATGCTATTGACTCTAAACATATGAGTGAGCTAAATTAACATGTTTATGATGATTATGAATGTATGAAATCATGCATAACACAAGAAAGCCATAATTTTAGGGTTTTACATTCTCCCTACTTTAAGGAATTTAGCCCCTAAATTCTTACCGTGGTCATCAAACAAATGAGGGTACTTCTCACGCATCTCCAACTCGGTCTCCCAAGTTGCTTCCTCGATCTAATGATTTTTCCAAAGGACTTTAACCAATGGAATTCTCTTGCTCCTCAAAACTTGCTCCTTGGTGTCAAGTATCTTCACCGGTTGCTCAACATAAGACAAGTCCGGCTGAAATGTAATTTCCTCATAAGCAAGAACATGTGAATCATCCTTAAGATATTTCCGAAGCATAGACATATGAAACACATTATGGATATCCGAAAATGACGGCGGTAAAGCCACCCTATAAGCCAAACTCCCAACTCGCTCAAGGATCTCAAAAAGGTCCAACGAACCTCGGTGATAATTTCCCTTTCTTCCCAAATCTCTTGGTACCCCTTCTCGGCGATACCTTAAGAAACACAAAGTCTCCAACCTGAAATTCCAAATCTCTCCTCCGATTATCCGCATAACTTTTCTGTCGACTTTGAGCCGTGAGCAATCTATCCCGAATTAATTTCACATTCTCAACCGACTGCTGCACAATCTCGGAACCCCATAATTTTGCTTCTCCAACCTCATCCCAACAAATAGGAGATCTACACTTCCGCCCATAAAGAGCCTCATATGGTGCCATCCCGATGCTCGATTGGTAACTATTGTTGTACACAAACTCCGCCAATGGAAGGTGTGTATCCCAACTGTAACGACCCGACCCGGATTTCAACACGAAATCCCAAGGTCGTGCCGCTGGAACTATCTTAATAAGAGGACAAGCACTTGATAAACAGTAGTGCTAGTCAAACAGTCGAGCAAACTCGCTCTAAACATGAACATAACACCGCACTAAAATACGGTATTTCAAAAATCGAATCGGCGGAAGCAATAAGAAAAGAAGTCCCAAGCTATGAAGCTCGAAACCAACGACAATGAAACCAAGAGAGACATTATCTCTCAAAGGAGGAAAAACAAAACTCGCGTGCCGCAACAATGCAGACGCTAATCAAACCATCGGCACTCCAGGCCGGCGTTTTAACAGAGAACCAACCTGATATAACAATTACCCAACGGCTAAAGCATACCAAGGTCAACCAACAACTATAAAAACTAGAATAAGGAAATTCCCCCAAAGCTACTGCGTGCCCGGGAGACAACTGAAATAAATACTAAAACCACAAACAAGGCACGACACAACACGTCGGCCCAAGAAATAACCAATACAAATACCCAAGTATTCTACCCGACTGTAAAGTCTAAATAACTTTACAAAATGTCGATCTCACAAGAACTGTAACGACCCGACACGGATTCCAACACGAAATCCCAAGGTCGTGCCACTGGAACTAACTTAAGAAGAGGACAAGCACTTGTTAAACATTAGTGCTAGTCAAACAGTCGAGCTAACACGCTCTAAACATGAACATAAAGCCGCACTAAAATACGGTATTTCAAAAATCGAATCAGCGGAAGCAATAAAAGAAAAGAAGTCCCAAGCTATGAAGCTCGAAACCAACGACAATGAAACCAAGAGAGACAAAATCTCTCAAAGGAGGAAAAACAAAACTCGCGTGCCGCAACATTGCAGACGCTAAATAAACCATCGGCACTCCAGGCCTACGTTTCAACAAAGAACCAACCTGATATAACAATTACCCAACGGCTAAAGCATACCGGGGTCAACCAACAACTATAAAAACTAGAATAAGGAAATTCCCCAAAGCTACTGCGTGCCCGGGAGACAACTGAAATAAATACTAAAATCACAAACAAGGCACGACACCACACGTCGGCCCAAGAATTAACCAATACAAATACCCAAGTATTCTACCCGACTGTAAAGTCTAAATACCTTTACAAAATGTCGATCTCACAAGAATAGCAAAGTACATGAAATCAATGACAATGCTAAAAAGGAACAAGACTCCACAAGCTGCTACTCGGGAAAGTCGGCTGCTACAAACACGAACCACACGATCTAACCTCGATCTATCGACCACCGCGCTCGATACCACGATCTACTCGACCTCGGTGCGGCTATCGCCATCGCAACTAAAAACAAGTACGAGATGAGTCATAATGACCCAGTACGCTACTACAATATATATGAAACATATAATTATGTAACATAAACATAACCAGGGTGTCATTTTATATATGACAGAAAAACCCGTGAAGAGGCGTCGTATCGTTTCGATACTCCACAAGATATCCACTCCTTCTTACTTACTAAACCGTCCAAATGAACCAGGGTGTAATTCCCTGTTAACACACAAATCAAATGAATTAGAAGGTAGTTCCCACAAAACATCATATGGAAGTATACATATCATTATATAAACGAATCAAGCTATTCACACTGTTACCACGCGTAAGGGTGCATGTTTATATATATACACCTATATCAGTATGTATATCTCTAAATATACATATCAAATCTCCCATAAAATCATCATGCATAAGTGTGCATATCTATATATATACATATCAAGTCTTTCATATATTTCTCAAATACAAGTATGCATATGTCTATATATACATATCAAATCTCTCATTTATCATCAGCCAATACAAACATGGTCAATAAGATCTCATGTTCAACTAACACTTTGTTATCACATAAGTGCCCATAGTAAGCCACATAAAGGATAGAGAAGATACCAAATCACTTTCGTCGTATTGCTCCTGCAATCACAACTGTTAATCATATCGTGCCAGTGATACCCGTGTTTAGGTATCAAAGTACCGAGCTCTTTCTCGTCCGAGTTCTCTACTCAGAAAATAGCACTAGCCAATGTGCTCAATTGGTTACGACAAAGGGGCTACTTCCCCACCGTAGCTAGCAAAGGTGGAGGTGTGTGTGAAACCCGAATCCGACGGCGATACATTGCAACCACGAATCTCATAATCCGTGAAGACAATGCATCGTCCTACCATCATCATGAAAACTCAAGTAATGCCACCTGGACTTATATGCAATGCACAAGTAGATGTTTACTTGCTAATTCTCAAGTAGATATAATGATCTACTAAACTCATACGATTATGCACATTGTTACAATAATCACAAAACCATAATAGGAGCTCATTTGAGTCTCTAAATCATAAGTGTCAAGTTGTTCACTCTATTCGATTCAAGTCCCAAAAGCTAGTAATCTAGTCAAATGGAATATAATTATCATAGGATCTCACCACGATCCTCGTAAGGTTCAATTGTTCCTTAACTCGACTGTTGAGTCTTTACTACAATTCCAACCAAATAGAGTTTGAACACTATATGTGTCCCAAGACTCTTTTCTATGTTCTCGCTTTGAGGCATAGCAAGGTTCTCATTCCATTTAGGAATCTTAGTTCAAGTCCCAAGTCAATTATATAAGGGAAGCCCAAGTTGATTATTGTGAAATCAAGCTTAGTTCAATTTTGATTCATAATTCCACTTAATAGTAGAATCCAAGTTCACCACAATTCATTAATAGAACAGATCGTGCACGAAGGCAAATACATTCAATATGCTCATAAGTCATATCATAGAAACACATAGAAGAATCAATTCTTGACAAGGTAGGAAATCATGCATTTAGTCATAATATAAAATATACACGTATTCCATATTCACCTATGAAATTCAACAGAGTCACAACTTAACCATCAATCCATTAAGTACTATCTAAGACTACTCCGTTAGTCTCGGATCATGAAGCCATTTACTAAACTCTTCCTAGAGTAGTAACTCATTCAATAACACAAAAGTCGATGGTAGTCAAAGACTTAAGCAACACTAGAGCGGTAATAACCCGTAAGGTCAAACCATAGCGGTGAGTCTTAGATAACAACATGGTCATCCTAGCGACTTATACAAGTAGACTCCATGTATAAAGTACTAAGAAAGCCCCAATCCAAATCTTCTCATAGAATAGTCCTCAAATTCATTATTCAACAAGTAGGTGTTTTTACTCATTAAAGAATCAAGTAGGAATTCGACAAGAGCGAATTTAACCTGTCAAGTAGATACATCATTCTACAACATGCTCTCAATTGTGCATTTGCTTCACACAATCACATAAACCACATAAGAACTCGATTGAGTCTTATAATCACTCATATCAAACATGCCCTTCAATCCATCCCAAAGTCACGTAAGCTAATATATTAGTCTAACGCACTACAAACGTCGTAGGGATTGAATGTGGAGTCGGTATTGTTCAATAACTCCCTAATCTCAACTCCGGTGAGTTTTTCTAAAATTCAACCAAATAGAGCATTGATACTATATGCATCACATTGCCCTTTTCTTAAGTTCTCCTTTCATTTAGAACTCGATAATTAGGCCGTTCATGATCTTAAACTAGCCTTAAACACAATCCCG
Source organism: Codonopsis lanceolata (assembly GCA_013146195.2). Taxonomy (NCBI): domain Eukaryota; kingdom Viridiplantae; phylum Streptophyta; class Magnoliopsida; order Asterales; family Campanulaceae; genus Codonopsis; species Codonopsis lanceolata. The sequence goes on from CM028377.1 coordinate 43,768,204, forward strand.
AGTTTCAAACCCTAGAATCGGAGATTTTGTTAAACCTTGAATTGAAACATAATCTTTCACAAGAGTTGTTCCTAAGCTCATTATAAACAACATTCATGCTTTGCATAAAGTCAAAATCACAACTTCAATAAGAATTCATAAAATCCTACTCATATTTCTTAAGTTGAATTGGAGGATTTGTCTTCACAAAAGATGTTCATAATCATCAATAGAGCAACTATAATGAAGGGGTCATGTCATTTTATTGAACATGAAAATCTTAGGGAATTGTCACGTACCTTAAGCCTATGAATAATGGTTAGAAGGAAGAATAAACCGAGGATTGTTGTAGAGGAGAGCAAGGCCTTTGATTTGGCGGTCTCGGATCGCCGGAACTCCGGGAAATGGTTTCTCAAGTTAGGGTTACCTCCATGGACGAAAATGGAGTCTAAGCTCTGAAGCTCTGAAGCTTTGTTGATCAATAATGGCTGAATAGGCTGAAAGTTTCTTTTATACCTTCCAACAAAACCCCAATCCATGTGAAGGGGGGTTATCTTGCTTCTTATTGGCTAAGGAATGATGGCCATTGATAAGGGTTCATCCAAGGGCTCAAGAGGCTTGTTCTAAGGTCAACAAGGGAGGCTTGACTCACTAAAGACGTCCAAGGGCCAAGGGCATGGTGGTCATCAACCAAAACCAACCAAAAATCCCATAAGTGTGAATTCAGGGACCAATTTCCAGATTGTTGTTACTGGACAGTCGATCTTGTAAAATCGACCAAAAATAGCTCACAACTCCAAATGAGGTGATTTTTTATTTTTCTGAAATTATACTCATTAAAATATATTTTAGAATTTTAAATTACTCAATTTGGACTTATATTCATCAAAATAAAGTTACAACAAAATCAAGTACAGAAGCTGATTTCCTGAAAATAGAATTCTGGCACAGCCGTACGTCAAGAACTAAATGAGGTACTTCGACACCTTGGAAAATTACCAAAATTTACAGGGAATAACCTAACATATGAAGGTAAAAATACTAAATTTTTGGAAAATTCTCTTTAGTAGATTGGTACCAGAACTTTCCCGAAGTTCTCCTAAAAACAGGACTGAATCTGTGAAGTAATATGTTGGTCATCTTATTTCCAAATGCAACAAATCTATGAACATTGATTGTGCAAGCATGAGAAATAATAGTACACTTGGTCTAGAACTTAAATCAACTTCCCGCAAGTTGAAAGCAAAAACAATACAAGCAACGAAGGCAAACACGAGAAACCCTAAGACTCAAACGATGCAACTAAGCTTCCAAACTTTCAACGAAGCATACTATGATCAAGATGAACATTATAAATCTCATATGCAAGGTACTAAGACTCCAATGAGACCTAGTTAAGTGCTAACATGCTAAGACGAACACTCAACGCATTAACAACAAAGCATGCAACACATGGAAGGCAATCACTCTACTATGATCATAACTAACTTAATGCAAGCAAAACGAGAAAGTCAAATACACGAAGGTTCGGGGTCTTACAAGAATAGCAAAGTACATGAAATCAATGACAATGCTAAAAAGGAACAAGACTCCACAAGCTGCTACTCGGGAAAGTCGGCTGCTACAAACACGAACCACACGATCTAACCTCGATCTATTGACCAGCTGCGCCCTGCTACAGTCTCGATCTACTTGACCTCAGTGCAGCTATCAGTTACTGCAACTAAAAACAAGTACGAGATGAGTCATAATGACCCAGTACGCTACTACAATATATATGCAACATATAAATATGTAACATAAACATAACCAGGGTGTCATTTAATATATGACAGAAAAACCCGTGAAGAGGCGTCGTATCGTTTCGATACTCCACAAGATATCCACTCTTTCTTACTTACTAAACCGTCCAAATGAACCAGGGCGTAATTCCCTGTTCACAATCAAATCAAATGAATTAGAAGGTAGTTCCCACAAAATATCAGATGGAAGTATACATATCATTATATATACGAATTAAGCTATTCACACTGTTACCACGTGTAAGTGTGCATGTTTATATATATACACCTATATCAGTATGTAAATCTCCAAATATATACATATAAAATCTCTCATTTATCATAAGCCAATACAAACATGGTCAATAAGATCTCATGTTCAACTAACACTTTGTTATCACATAAGTGCCCATAGTAAGCCACATAAAGGATAGAGAAGATACCAAATCACTTTTGTCGTATTGCTCCTGCAATCACAATTGTTAATCATATCGTGCCAGTGATACCCGTGTTCAGGTATCAAAGTACCGAGCTCTCTTCTCAGGTCTGAGCTCTCTTCTCAGGAAAATAGCACTAGCCAATGTGCTCAATTGGTTACGACAAGGGGGCTACTTCCCCACTGTAGCTAGCAGTGGAGGTGTGTGTGAAACCCGAATCCGGTACGGCGATACATTACAATCACGAATCCCATAATTCGTGAAGGCAATGCATCGTCCCACCATCATCATGAAAACTCAAGTAATGCCAGCCGGACTAATATGCAATGCACAAGTAGATGTTTACTTGCTAATTCTCAAGTAGATATAATGATCTACTAAACTCATACGATTATGCACATTGTTACATAAATCACAAAACCACAATAGGAACTCATTTGAGTATCTAAATCATAAGTGCCAAGTTTGTTCGCTCTATTCAATTCAAGTACCAAAAGCTAGTTGATCGATGTATTTTATACGTCGATTTTATATACTTCTATGACTAAAATTATGCTAATTCACGAGGCTTTTGGTTACTAATATATGTTTTCGGTGAGTTTTGTAAGTTTCAGGATTATTCGTGAAAATACGTGAAGCTCCAGGGTTTTAAGTGCAAATTTCAAGAAGGGCCAAAAAGAATAAAATAAAGAAAGAATGAAGATTGTCAACCTTTGGACACCTTGACGCAAGGTGCCTCACTTGCGGCCGCAAGGTAGGCGATACTTCCATAAAAAGAAGTAACAAAGGAGTCAAGCGGCCGGACACATGGAGACCTTGCGGACGCAGGTACCCAAAGACCTGCGGCAAGGTGGGCGCGACCTATTCGGATTTTCACACAGTCATTCGATCCAATCAGAACTCCCGAGTATATATAGAAGCTAGATGCCGAGCCAAAGCATAGGGAGGACGGCTGGAAGCTCTCTTTTCATAGTTTTTAGGTAGTTTTAGATTGTATATGTGACGCCCCGCTCCTTCGTTGTCTCGGTTTGCGTGCTATATTGCACTTCTTCCCTTGTCGACGGTATGTTTGGGTTGCGAGAGGGTCTAGATATGTTTGAGAGACCATATTAAGACCAAAACATTATTTAGAGACTCCATATAGTTGTTGACTTGCTAAAGTCACAAGTCGTGACCCGACGATAGTCGAATGCGACGCGATTGAGGGCTTACTTCCGCTTTTGTGTTCGTGACCTCGGTTTGGGTCCTAGACCTCTTTAAGATGATTTATTAACATGTTTAGATACATTAGACTTCAAGTTGGAGGTGTTCCTTAAGTCTATCGAAGATTTGGAAGTTTTGGAGATAGCGTTCGTCTCTATCGCGTAGTTCGGAATCGAGTCGTAATCGCCTCTCCTTTGGGATTCTTATTTCCCTAAGTTGTTATTCAACTTCCTAGAAGTATTTAAGCTTCTTCATTAGCCCTTAGACTTGCCTTAAAAGTCTCCTTTCATTGCTCGTTTGATTTCGAAGTTCGTTCGTCATTCCGGTTGCACGTTGTTGCACCCCTTCCCGGTTTCGCTCCGAGTTGTTTCGGGAGTTGTTCGGGTGTGTTTTAGACTTGTTTTGAGTTGGGTTAGACCTTAGGATGGTTGCCCATAAGTTTGGGATCATTTAGATCAAGTTTAGACCAAGTTTTGGAGGTTCAGGAGCCGAGGCGGCCGCATGGGATGGAGTGAGGCGCCCGCCTCGATCGAGAGTACCCTAATGTGCGTAAGAGGTGAGGCGGCCGCATGGAGAAGGTTGAGGCGCCCGCCTCAACCCCGTAAGTCTTTACGGGATTTTCTTCCCTGCTTTGAGTTGTGACGTGTTTTACCTATTCTACCCTCCTTAAACCCCTCTAAACCCTTCCTAACCTCTCATACTTAACCCTAAACATGTCCTAACATTATTTAGAAGTTAATTAAGGTTGGATTAGAGCTTGATTACCCCTAATCTCCACTAATTGCACTTGAGAAATGCCTATTGTGCCCTTATTGTTGAGAGGTATAAATAGCCTAACCTCTCCCAAATCACCAAACCCTCTTCATTTCTTCCTCTCCATCATACGTATTAGAGAGAGAGCTCCATGGGAGACTCTTGAGCCCTAGCTCTTCTCTCTTCGATCCAAGACGATCTACCCGCCCGATTTCCTTCAAACTTCGGATTCTTGAAGCCCTCGACGAGTAGAACGACTTCACCGATCGGATTTGTGTTCTCTTGAGTTTTCACTCAAGCTAGGTAAGTTACCTTCTTTTGATTTTGGTTCATTGGCCCTAAGGAAAACAACTTGTATGCTATATGTGGGCAATGAACAACTTGTATGCTATGTTTGCCCAAATTTGGGGATTTTGGAAGTATGATTTTGTTAGGAGCATTTGTAGAGTGATTTCTATAATTATTGAATATGTTATTACTCTTCATTTGGTGTTTCTAAGCTTATGAGCATGTTAGAAATCCTACCTATATGCTATTTGGGTTTATTGTGGAATTATGCCTACGATTGGGGCTTTGGATGTATGAACTCACATGATATCATGAGTAAGAACATTTAAGTGGGATTATGATATTTATGAAATGGGTTTTGATTTATGATTGGGATTTTGTTGTGAATTTTAGGGCTTGGGAACTTAAGCCCGAATTATCTGATATATTGTTGTTAAATAAAGTGGGTATTAGTGTTGTCATGGATGAAAGGTCTAAGAATGAAACTTAGTATTTAGACTCAACGGAGTCGAAATAAGTTCACTAGAGTGTTAATGAACTCGGGTTGAATCCCTACGATATTTGGGTTTTGATTGATTATGAATATGATGAATTCTTGGACTTTTAGGCTTGGGAAACAAGCCCGGATTATTTTTGGGAGAATTATTATAAACTTGGATGATGTGCTAAGTTTGGGTTGTATGAAATGCGTATTTAATGAAATGCGATATTAAGACTCAATGGAGTCATTTTAGGTTCAATAAGATGTTAGTGAGCCTTAGGTTGGAATCCTACGATGTTCGGGTTTGGTTGTTTTGATTGTGAGTACCAGAGCATCTCGAATTGTGTCCCATTTGTGACACCCACGACATAGAAGCTTATCGATTTACTAGAGCGTGCTCGAGAGCACGGAGCATTAGAGATCAACTTATGATCTCAGATACCTTAAGAAATGATTATTTGAATGAGTTCTCTCTTAGGGAATTTGGTCGCTGCACATGGAAGCACTTGCAAGAAAATGACTACGGCTTAATTTTAGTACCCTTGAGATTGGTTTGTGAATGTCGGTATGTATGACAATTGGGACTACGGTTGAGTCCGGTGTGCCTTTAAGCAACGCCAAAATGCTAAGTCTTGATTTATGATTGTTCTTAGACTAAAGTGATAGTCTGTGGTTTGACCTTGAGTAGAGGGTATAGTAGGCCTCACATTGTGATTTCTTGAGCTTATATGCTACTTTCGATTTGGTGACGACTTGAGGATTATGAGTACCTCATTATGTGGTTCTTTGACTAAACTTATAAGTTGGTTGAATTTATTAAGTATGTGCAAATATGTGCATTGTTGAAATTGGTGTGTAGAGCTTTATGTCCTACTTGATTTGGTATGCCCGCAATGAGCGGTCTTGGTTCTTGTTTGAGCATGAGAGTAATTATCTACTTGTGCGTTGCATTGAGTCCAGCTGGCATTAATTGGTTTGTTATTCAAGTCAGGGTGGGACGATGCATCGCCTTCACGAATTATGGGATTCGTGCTCGCTATGGATCGCCGCACCCGGGACTCCACACACACCTCCACTGTTGGCCGCAGTGGGGAAGTAGCCCTTTGCCGTACGCTAAGTGCCGCATTGGCTTGCTATTGAGTCCGAGTAGGTTCTCGCATGAGTCGATGAATTCACATAACATCGATGGCACGAACTAGTAACATTGTGTATTGCGGTGAGCAACACAACCGAGTGGTTTGGGTATCTTTTCTATCCCTTATGTGGCTTTTACTATGAGCACTTATATGAAAGAAAACGTGCTATATGGTTTATGAAGTTTATGTTACTCGGTGACTAATACAAGTTATTATTGGTAGACTATAAAGATATCATGATTTTATATATGTTGGTGCATTATGCCATGCCACGATATGCTATGCCATACATTTGCATTTAGTAACTTACTGGGTCATTATGACTCATTTCGTGTGTTTGTTTTCCTTAGTTTTTGCAGCGATCCCGTTAGTACGCGTGGCGGCTTCGGATAGTGATTCCTAGAAGGTGGTCTTCCGTGCTTTTAGCTTGGATTTATTATTATTCAGTTATTTTGTAATTGTGAGACACATTGTAAAGTTATGTAGACTTTACTTGGGTAGACTATGTTAGTATTTTGTTATTGTATTATTTTGGTAGCCTACTGCTAGTCGAAATGTTGTATCTTTTGTGAGTTATTCCCTTGTTATTTCGAGCATACTTTAGCTCACTCATCCCGTTATTGTTAGTATTGTCATCCCGACGACGTTAGTCGTGAGACTTGTGTGTAGTTGTTAGAATTTGAATATCTTATTCTTTAGTTGATTTATTCCTCCCAAGCATGTTATAGCCGTTGAGTTGTTGTTTATCGTTGGTATTCTTGTTGCCTTCGCCGGCCTTAGGTTGCCGATGGTTTGTTGTATGCGGCGCAATGTTGCGCCACGAGTTTTAGATTTGTCGAGATAGTCGTCTTCTGCCTTGTATTCTCTTAGTTTAAAACTATAGGTTTTGTCCCATTTATGATTTGCTTCCGCAGATTTTAGTTTTGGTTATTCGGTTTTGCCGCTACGACTTTTCATTCTGCTTAGTGTTCGTTGGTTCAACTCGACTCGCACTACTACGCTTAGCGGGTGCCCTGCTCGCCTTTTAGCTTGTCTCTGCCAGCACGACCTGGGATTCCGCAGATTGGGGTTCTGCCTGGTCATCACAGCTTGGTATCGTAGCTATAGGTTAGCTTATTTCATGGGATAGGTTCCTTGGCCTTGTTTGGGTTGGGTTTATTGTTGAGAGATAATGCTGAGTGTTCTTTGTAGGCGCATTATGTCGTGAACTTGGCGTGGAGCTAGTTCTAGTAGACCGGTTCGGATGCAGCCTGCAATGGTGAGAGCAGGAATGTAAATCCATCCTGGCCATGACTAATGCATGTTTGACCGGAAGACTCTACTCTACTGCCCTTGCGAAATTCCTGAAGTTTAAACCGAAAGTTTCATGGAGAGCCGCACTATTGAGGCGAAACATTGGCCAGAAAGCATGGAGAATATCTTTGCGCTGTCAGACGTCGTAAGAGATGGTGACCCTAGCAGTTGTTTAAATTGATTAGTGCGGCCGACCATTGGTGGCATGTGTTACGAGATAGTTGGAGTCACCGGAGTGCCTCAGAGTGTGGGGAAAACTTCACGAGGAGTTT
>CM028377.1:43775926-43808880 GCA_013146195.2 Codonopsis lanceolata
GGTTGATTATCGGTAGCTTCACGCTGTAGGGATGGCGCCGGTAGATGGTTGGTGGCGGTAGAGGATTTGGTGCCGGCAGACCTCTTTTTTCTTCCTTAGCAACCGAATAGGGGCTCACCGCTTGATCGGTAGGCGGAATGTCTCAGTGGCTGGTCTTCAAAGGTTTTACGTAGTCGCCTACGTTTTGGTTTAGGTGAGGGTGGTCATTTGGTTTTAGGAGAAGGTGGGTAGAGGAGGGAGTTGGTTTGGCTAGTTCGGTTGAGCTTGTTGGTTGGGCTGTTGAAGGTGCTGGAGACGTACGGCGGCAGAGGAAGAGCACCGGCAGTCTTTGTCCTTGGCTCCTTTCTTCAGCTCTTCTTCCTTATCCAGCCAGCCTGCTGCTCGGCTTGCTACTTCATCCGCCCGAGCCTTTTGGCCTTCGCTTTTGCTTGGACCGTAATAGTCGCCCTCCGCCTCATCGCCCGCATCTTTGGCTTGTTGATGGAGGGTCTTAGCAACTTGGTCATCAAATTTAGCGTAAGCCTTCTTGAAGGTCTTGCTAGCCGCTTCATATGCTTCCATGTTGAAGTGTGTAACTATGATCGGCACCGGCTTAGCAACTTTGTCGATGGAGACAGGCGTAAGACCTTTCTCAGCCTTCGCTTGTTCTCGTATTCTTGATATTTGTTGAAGAACGGCGGTCATCTGCTTTTCCTTGGCCACCACTATAAGCTCATCTTCCTTTAAGGAAGAGTTCCGCTTCTCGTCTCAAGGTAGCATTAACACCGACAAATGGCCGCTTATGTGGGGTTGTTTTAACTCTTTCCACCCACCGCTGAGTTCGTTGAAGATAATAGCCGAAGTTGAGATGCAGTCCGGGTAGACGGCACTTGTAAGATTCACCGGCCAGGTGCCGGAACATATCATGTGCACCACCTTTTGAATAGCAAATTGCCGACGTGTGGCTCGAGCAAAGATACGCCCAATGGGAAGAGATTCCTCAAAGATCTTCCCTTGTGGTTCCTGGGGTATCAACTCCCTCATTGCTTCCTGCATGATCACCAAGAATTTTTGTTAATTCAAGAGCACCACCAAATGCACACCAATAATGGTGGAGATGGTCTTGGCGGTGATGGAGATAGGACTAACCTCTAATCCATCCACGCCAGGTAGCATTTTTATTTTTGAGTTCCATCCCTGGTAGAACTCTTCACCAAGAAAATATCAGTAGCTCTTGTCGCTGGTGCGTAAGAGTGGAAGAATCCCCGAAGCTGCTCATGTCTTCGCAGGCCTTGACACGCTTGCAATTGTGTTGATGCATTGGAGGTCTATGCACATGCCTGTATATAAAGTTTTGGGTCCGAGCTACGATGACGCTGGCAATGAGAAAGTAGGATATCCCTAAGGTTGACGCCCAAACTCTGAGGAATGTCCTTTTCGGGTCTAGCTCCTTCCTCGCCGTCACGCTTGATTTCGATGATTTTTCCCGAAAGAAATGCAATGAAATTAGGCTTTTTACCACATATGTTAAACAAGCAAAGATTTCAAGTTTTTATGAGATTATTGAAAATTTTCGAAAAGAAAACTTGAAACCTTAGAATGTTTAGGTAAGCAAACCGTAGAAACATATAATGTAAGATTTCTAAAAAGAATAAGTATTCAAAGCATATAAAAGATCGTTAGTAGTTTCTAGGTTTCAAGAACAACAATGGCGATATCGTTAGTTACGCCGAAAGCGACCTTTGTATTCCAAAACAATTTGCTTAAGAGATGAAATAATTAAACAAGAAACAATAAATAGCAAGTAGTAGAGTAGAGAAGAACATACCATTGTTGTCATGAGAAGAAGAAACAAGAAGAATTTGAAAATGAAGAGAGCAGATGCTGAGAGAGAGAGAGAGAGAGAGTTTGAATAGAGAGAGAAATATTTTAGACAAAGGGGTTTCAGAAAGTTTTGGAAATGGCGGTTCAAGGTCTATTTAAAGAAAAAATTAGCGCAAAAGGTGAACTTAAGATATTTTCTAAAAAAAAGTTTTACTCTTGACCCCTTATTGCTTTAGAAACCTCTTTAACTAAAATAGACTAAGTAGATACTAACCTTTAAGTCTTCCGTTAAAGGGAAAGATACGCCTTCCGGTCTAAGATAAAACTAAGTCTACCAAGATGAAAGAAAAAATTATGAAATTTAATTTTAAGCAAGAGGATCAATCATACCAAGATTTCTCCTTAAATAACCAAACCTCGGTGGCATCCAAGGGGTTGTGAGAATGTCGCCAATTGATGTTCGTTGGAACGCATTCCGTAATCGATGTTACCTTTCTCCACTTGATCTTTGAGGAAGTGATAACTGATATCAATATCAATGTGCTTTTGTCTTCAAAGTGCATCATTTGGAGATCGAATTGCCGATGTGTTGTCACACATAATTGGACAATTTGCGCCTTGATGTCAGAGTCCACTAGTTGTTGCTTCATCCATAGAAGTTGAGAGCAACAATGCCGGGCAAAGCACAAATGTATTCTCGCCTCCGTGGTGGAGTTTGCAACCGATCCTTGTTTCTTTTCATGACCAAGAGACAAGTCTATTTCCAAGAAATTGACAAGTCCCATCGGGTGCTTCTTCCGCTCACTTTGCAGTCGCATAATCGTGATCCGAGTATCCAACTAGATCGAAGTTGTTGCATTTGGAATACCGTGATGCCTAGATTTGTTGTTGTTGAAACATATCGATGATACGCTTGGCAAGAAGCAAATGTGATTCTTTCGATCCGCTCGAAATCTTGCACAAACACAAACAAAGAAACATAATGTCGTCTACATCGCAAGAAGGTAAAGAAGTGAACCTATAATTCCTCAGATTTGGTCATGTTTTTGCTTGCTTTCCCTTTTCATCTTTATCAAGATGGCGCCGATAGACATTGGAGTCTCAAATCCTTTAGTGAATCAAGACCAAATTTCTTGATGAGTTCCTTTGCATATTTGGTTTGGTGATGAAGATTCTCGCTCTGAAGTCCTGCTGAATTCTAGAAAGTAGGTAAGTTCTCCCATCATACTCATCTCGAACTTGCTTTGCATCGCCTTCTCGAATCTCTTGCACGTGCTATGGTTAGTTGATCCAAAGATGATGTCGCCCATATAGATTTGTATTAAGAGAATGACCTTTGCGCTGAGGATGAACATAGTAGTGTCTATCCTTCCTCTCGCGAATCCTTGTTCTATTAAGAACTTGGATAGAGTTTCATACCAAGCTCCGGGAGCTTGCTTTAGGCCATAGAGAGCTTTCTTGAGTCGGTAGACATGATCCAGCTTTGTCTTGAATGGAAAATCCTGAGGCATTCAACGTATATCGTTTCTTGAAGATCACCATTCGTAAAGGTACTCTTCACATCCATATGATACACTTTGAAGTCCATGAACGAGGCATAGGCTAGAAAGAGTCCGATTGCCTCTAATCTAGCAACATGAGCAAATGTTTCATCGAAGTCAATCCTTCTTCCACTGCTGTAGCCTTGAGCAACCAATCTAGCTTTGTTTCGGTGACATTCCCATCTTCATCTCTTTTGTTTCTTAAAACCCATTTGGTGCCGATAACCTAGATGGTCGCCTTTGAACTAATCTCCACACTTTGCATCTTTCAAACTGGTTCAGTTCTTCTTGCATAGCTTCAATCCAGTTATGATCTTCAATAGCTTCATCAATCTTCTTTGGCTCGATTTCGATACTTAATGCAAATGCAAACATAGTCTCATCTCGAACTCTATTCCCATTTGCGAACTCTCGAGTTGAGATCACTAATGATTTGAGAAATAGTATGATCTCTTGTTTCAATAATGGTCGAGGAAGATCACTTCGTGGATTCTTCCCTTAAGAATTCTCGAGTAGGTTGAGAAGGAGATTCACCAAAATCGGTTCAAGAGATAGGATCTTCGAAACCTTCATTTTCTCGTGAACAAGAAGGATGAGTGATTCAAAGGTGTTTCGGGGGTAAGACGTAAGAGATGGGTTCGGGTCAACAAAGAGTTAGAATTGGTATCGAGAGTTGAAGTCCGCCGATGAAGCGGACGGCATGATCGGAAGGTTCCGCAGCTGCGTGATTCTCAAGAGGAGTGGAAGTAGATGTCAGATTTGTACTGCCTCATCATTATCGAATCATTAGCAACATTCGAGCCTTTCTAGGCTCTAACAAGTCATATTCATCAAAAGAAACATGCATGTATTAAATTTTCAAATGAGATTTGAAAATGCGAAATGCTTTTGAATGTTTGAATACCCCAGAAAAATTCCTTCGTCTGATTTTGCATCAAATTTTCCTCTATATTCTTTCCATTATGAAGAATAAAACATTTACAGCCGAAGATTTTAAAAATCCTATATTTGGGGCTCTTCCTCTCCATATTTCATATGGAGTTTTGTTATGAAACTTGTTTACCGTGGATCTGCTCCGGTAAAACATGCGAGTTGACTCGCTTCGCCTGTATACTTTGGAAGTTTTGCTTCGCTAGCATAGTTCTTGCCGCTTCAATCGTTGTTCTCGTTCTTCGCTCAGCCTACACCATTTTGTTGAGGAGTTCCGCAGCAGAGAAGTTGTGGCCGATCCCGTGGTCATCACAAAGATCTTTCTACACCGTTGTTCTTGAATTCGGTGCCATTGTCCGATCTTATGTCACTAATGTCTTCAAGCTTTGAGTTTGAAGTCTTCGAAAAGAGCGGTGACTAGATCATATGTCTCATCTTTTGAAGTCATTGTTTCAATCCTGTGAACCTAGAGTAGTCGTCAACTACTACAAGTGTATACTTGTCTCCGTAAATACCGATCGTAGTGATTGGTCCAAAGAGATCCATATGCAAGTTGAAGAGGTCTGCGTTTGTTGACAAGACAGACTTTCTTTCTTTGAAGGAAGACTTGGAAAGTTTTCCTAGCTGGAAAGCTTTACAATTTCTGTCATGATCGGCAGACACCGTAGGTAGACCTTTGACAAGCCCATCTTTGGAGAGCTTGGAGAGGTGTTTGAAGTTGAGGTGACTGAGACGCTTGTGCCATAGCCAACTGTTGTCACGAATGTTGTTAGCAACTAGGCAAAGGCTTGAGAATCTCCCTAGAAGATTTAAGTCCATGAGATAGACATTTCCTTGTCTATTGCGGTCAAGATTGTAGAGCAGATTCACTATCTTTGATGAGGCACCGTTGGAGTTGAATTGGCGATTAATCCTTTGTCCGCACTGAGATATGCTCGAGATTGTGCTTTAAGCCACTCACTAGAGAAACTTTGTTGATGGAGAGACTTCCTCTAGTGATTGAGCCATACCCAATTGTCTTTCCTTTTGCATTATCTCCGAAAATTACTGTGGGACCTTTTGCTTCAGCTATATATGTGAGTAGACTTCTGTTTCCTGTCATGTGTCTTGAGCAACCACTGTCCAGGTACCAGATGTCTTTGTTTTCTGAATCTATAGCCATGAAGTATACCTGAAAAAGATTTAAAGCAACAAGGTCCCCTTTATTTTCTTTTGGGTCCTAAGGATTAGCAACCTTTTGGAACCCTATACTGCTTAACCTTGAGAGAACTAGGTCTCTCAGATTTTGGAGTGAACCTTAGCAGCATTCCAGGGGCCGATGGCCTAGGCAAATTGCAAGAATGACACAAATGGAAGTTCCATAGAGAACTGTCGGTGGTCTTAGTTGAAGAGTGATTATGATTATCCTTTTTCTTAACAGCCGTCCTAGGTTCAGCTTGCTTGTTGACGGTAGACTTAATTGGTTTCTTTTGGATCTTCCTAGGTATGTTACCACCAGACTTAGCTTTGGCTTGTCTGTTGATTACCTTTTCAGGAGGATTCGATAGAATGCCTTTAAGTTTACTTTCAACAGGTAGAGGTGCCTTGCCTGTTTCATAGACAAACTTGATAGTTACCGGTAGAGATTTAGTAGGTCTACCGCCAGTAGACTTTGCCTTAGCAGAGTTGTTGCCGGCAGACTTTAGTTTCTCTACCGTTACTTTCTCTTTCGTTTCTCATCCCGAAGCGTTGAACTTGGCTTTCCTTTCGAGCCTTGGGGTAAACATAAGGAACACTTGAATAACCAAGGCCTTGTTTCCCCTTGTTTCCGAACGTCTGTTTAGAGAAAGAGATATCATTAGCAGTCTCGGAGGATTCACCTTTCTCTGTGACTGATGGGAGTGTCATACTGGGCTCATCGAAATATCCTAAGCTAGATTTATCTTTACATGATTTTTGACTTGAAAGGATTTCTTCGAAAGTATTCTTGGAGCTGTTCCAGGAGTCAATTGTCTTTTGCAAGGCAATTTTCTCTAGGTCTAGTCCATTGATGTGCTCAGTGAGACATCCGATTTTGTCACAAAGGAATTTGTTTTCTCCTTTGAGCTTGATACTTTCTTGTTGACAGCTATTGAGAGTTTGAATCTCAGCTGCCATCAAAGATTTCTCAACAGTAAGTTTCTCACAGTTCTTGGCGAGTTTTACATAGGCTACTATAAAGGAATTGAACTCTTCAAGCATATCTTGATTATCCTTGAGAAGTTCTTCCTTACTGAAGTTCTCACTGTTGATCTCACTTTTATCTAAGGGACTAGGTGAGACTTCGACTTCACTTTCAGAGTCATAGGTGGGACCTGAATCATGAGCTATTAAGCATATGTTAGCTTGCGCACAATCATCCTCTTCCTCTTCTGAATTAGTCTCAAACCATGTAGTAACCTGTTTGTCTTCTATGTCTTCAGCCAACATACCCTTTTGTTTTTGAAATTTTTTATAAGTAGGTCTTTGGTATGCTTCAAATTTTGGCTTTGGACATTTGGAAGCAAAGTGACCAGGTTTTCTATAATTGTAACATACAAGCTCTTCTTTAGATGAGCTTTCACCAGTATTTCTAAAAGGCTGTTGGTGTGTGTTCTTCCTTCCATATTTTGCAAATTTTTGAAAACGTTTTACAAACATAGCAAATTGTTCATCTGAGAGAAAATCATTCTCACTGGAGGAAGTGGAAGGTTTGTTTTCAACAGTGGTTTCTTCTTGGACCATGGCTGGCAAGGACACAGTTCTGAACTGTTTGTCCTGCTCAAGAGCTTGATTTACTTCGAGCTCATAAACCTTCAAACTTGCGTAGAGACTACAGAGAGTCATCTCGTTTAAGTTTTTGGATTCTTTCATAGCAGTGGTCTTAACATGCCATAAGCTACCTAGAGAGCCTAGAAATCTCATGTTCATTTTTGTTTTTTGTCATAGGTTTTACCAAGAGAAAAGCAGCTATTAATTACCTCATTGAAGCGATCGTATGCTTTTCTCAAGGTTTCCTTTGGATCCTTTTTTAAGGAGTCAAACTGCTGGATGTATGTGTATTTTATGTTATCTCTTGTGTCTTGGTCTCCTTCCAAGTATTCCACAAGAGCTTCCCACATCTCTTTTGCAGTAGTACATCGGATCACTTGCTGGTATGTGCTTGTTTCTAGAGAGCTAGTAATGATATTGATTGCTTTACTATCTAGCTCTACCAGTTTTCTGTCGTCCTTTGTCGATTCTGATTCTTCTTTGGGTACTTCGGCAGGGTTCCCAGCAACAGAGGCTAGAAGGTTGGCCTTCATTGGTACATGTTGTCCTGTAAGTACACACTTCCATAACCTGTTGTCAATGTAGTTCATAAAACGCATTACATTATCCTTCCAAACATCGAAATGGCCTTCGTCCAATATTGGGACGTGGTTCGCATTAGATGTAGGCAGCATGTAGTGTTTCTGTGCCATTGGATCGAATCTCTCAAGAGTTTAATCTCGGAAAAACAAGTTTTCAAAGAGTCAAGCTTTGATACCAATTGTGAGTCTCAACGGGCACAATAATAAGCTAGAAGGGGGGGGGGTTGAATAGCTTATTATACACTTAAAACTTTTCAAGTAAGTTCTTTAACGAGTACTTACAATCTATAAGTTAGATTGAAGTAGCGGAAGACCTGCTAAGAAACTGGTTCAAGTCTGCCGATAAGGACTACCGGTAGACCTTAACTGGTTACTTAAGTTTGCTGTTAGGGATAAAGATAAATGAAGTAATAAATAGTTCAATAAGAAGACAAACAGTAAAGGAATTAACACAAGTATTTTGGGATGGTTCACACTATAAAGAGTGCTACGTCCACCACCAAGGCAGTCAACCTTGGATTTAAATAGTGCACTATGTTTTCCACTAGATCTATTACAAAGAATATTCCCAATGGATCGTGTACAAAATATTGACTTGTGTTTGGGGGTTAAGGAATTAAATATCTGTGTAAACAAGATATTTAATTCGTGCAGAAGAATAGCTTTGAATGAAAACAACAAGAAGTACAAAAATAAATGTTGATGCACAGCTTCTTGTTGTTGACGAGGACTTCTTGATCTGTTCAGGATCTCTTGAATGCACTGAGTATAAAGACTTAGAGTTGTTGTAGATTTTCAGAGCATTTCAACAAGTGTGTTTCTTCAGTCTTTAATGACGGCATTTATAGCAGGAGCATTTTAGAGATCTGTTGGAGAAGACGAAGACTTAACAACTCTATTAGGTTGAATGCATTAAATGCATGGAGCTATCTATCAAGAATTTCGTCTTCACATATATCAAGAAGGGAATGGGTACAGAGATCTTTTGCAGAGACTGGAAGTTGAGCAATCTGGATGTCAGATCTGTGAGAGTTGTTATAGACAGTAGGTGACAGTATGCTTTCCTGCTTTTACTGTTCAGTCTACGAAAGTCTTCCTGCTTTTCGGAAAGCTTCTTTCGGCGGGTTTGAGATGTCAGAGAATGTCTCAATTTAAATTCAAACTTGATAAGGATAAACTTAAATTGATCCATTAAAAATTGCTTGACCGGACACGTCATGATTGACCATATGTAGACAAGGTTTGCCGTTGTAAGCTGTAGCTGGTCTTCAGATGAAGCCTTGAAGAGGTCTTCCGCTGAACCTGTGAAGTCCTATAAAAACTATACTTGGCAAAATTCTATACACAGTTGCCACGCTAATCGATACGCAGCCCAATTAGCCACTGATGTATAAAACTAATGTAATGTATGAGCAGATATAAATCTAAATACAATGAGTATCAACACTTCCTCTCTTCACCCGAATCCGGGTGCATTGGCACTTTTCCTTTCCTAGATCTCGAGGAGGAAGCCATCTCTACAGAAGTAAGAAAACTTTGGCGGAAGAAAATTGAGAAAAGGAGAAGAAATGAAGAAACTAGAAAAATTTTCTTCCTCCGTCGGCAATGGAGACTGAGTAGCAGAGAGAGAGAATGAAGGCTTCAACCTTCATCCCGTGAAGAAAAGAGAAAGGAAAAGTGGATTTCCCACTTTGCCCCTTCAAACAACTCAAGTTCCGCACTCAAGTCCTCGAGATTCCAAAGTTGCAAAGTAACCCCTGAGACTTAACAGAAAGTTAACAAAAGTAATTTTGTTAACCACATTCGACGGCTATCCATCCAGAAGTAAGGAAAAGTTATATCCCAAGCAGGTTTGCCGCCAGATAAGCAGAAAAACCAAAAATCAGCGGCAAAGGTAAGAATTTTGAAAAAATAATAAAAAAAGAAGAAAATAAAAAAAATAAAAAAAAAAGAAAGAAAAGAAGAAAAAAAAAGAGAAAAAAAAGAAAGAGAGATCCTCGGCCCGAAGAAATAAGGATTGCGAGAGTATCGAAATCAGCTAAATCAGCAGCAGCGGCCGAAATGCGAAAAGGTAAGAAAGGTAAGTATTCCTATCCAACCTTCAATAAAAAAAAATATATATAATAAGAGAAAAAGTTTTTTTTTTCCAAAAGAGTTGGTTTTCAATAAAAAAAAATCTTTTTCAAAAGAGTTTTGTTTTTCAAAATAAAAGAAAAGTCTTTTCTAAAAAAATGTTGGTTTTTCAAAAATAAAAGAAAAGTCTTTTGTCAATAAAGTTTTTGTTTTTCGAGAAAAAAAAATATACAAAAAAAGAATAATATTTAAAAAACACAAAAAAAGAGGAATATTTGAAATATACAAAAAAAGAGGAATATTTCAAAAAATAAAAACAAGAAGAATATTGAAAAAACAAAAAAAGAAGAAAAGAGGAAGGGAAAAAGAACGATTTTTATCTTATACAGTTTTCGAAAAACTTGAAGAATGTTTTCTTTGTCGTGCTTGGCGACAGATTTTGATCGGTCGAGTGCAGTTTTCGGAGAATTTGAAAATTTTTCTTATTGTGTTTGGAAACAAGGTATTGACCAGCTAGACATAATGTTTGAAAATGTCTCTTAACATATTTCGATAACAAGGTGTTGACTAGTTGAAATATGTTTCCCGAAAAACTTTAAAATCTTCATATCGTATTTAGCGGCCGTTCTCGACCGTTTGAATAAGGCTTTTCGAAAAACATAAAAATCTTTTTCTCGTTGTGTTCTTGAACGGTCTTTGACCCGACAAACATGACATCCTCATTGGTTGTTCGGCTTGCTTGTTTTTGGGCTGAACTACGTTTGGTCTGATTTCCTTTATTAAGGAATACGTAGGCAGCCTACATTAGTAGGTCCGACCATCAGAGCATTTCATTCCATATCTGCTTAAAAATTTCGATAACCTGCTATAACTGACTAAAATAGTCTAGGATATGGAAATTTGATTTGCATTATAAACTGTTGCATTATAACTGCTACCTGTTGTATCTCTCCCATCGTATTGATTGAACGAAATTGGAGAGTCTATTTCTTATCAACGATGTTTGTCTACTCAGTAAGCTGCGGTTTACCCGTAGACTCCATCGTTCAGGGGCTCTGTAGACACCCCAATTTCGTACCCCTGGTATGTAAAATGACATAAAATATCAAGACCTGTTGAAACCTTAACAAATGTTAAGTTACAGGGTTGAAAATGCAAAAGGACAAAGCAGGATGCGCAAAACAGTGAAATGCAGGGGTTAAAGTGTCAAATTTGAAACATATTGGCTTGGAGTGGCGCCACCCACATGATTTGTGGGGGTGGCACCAAGAGTATGCATGGGTGGCGCCAAGATGCTCAAACAGTACACTACAGTTGCCCCAATGTATCATTTCTTCAACGGAGTGTACACATAATTGATGCACGAAGAGAGAAATTGTATTGCCCGATGTATCCTTCCTCCAGCCTATAAATAGGAGTGCTGGGATCCCCTTTCACACACAGAAAATCGGAGAGAAGAAATGCTGAGAAATTTCTTCCACGTCTCAACAACACTGAAGTAACGAGAGAAGTGAGATAGGTGTGTGTAGCCCACCAAAGCTTCCAAACCTCGTCCAAACTCTGCCAAAACACAAATCCACCGGTTAAAAGTGATCCCTAGACTTTTAGTTAGGTATCCACCCTACTTCCCCAACCCAAAATCTATAAAGTAAGCCGTTACTCTGCCCGAGTAATAGGCTGAAAACCAACCCACATAAGCTGTCATTCTGCCTGAGGGAGCGAGCCAAAACAACCATAAATAAGCCGTCATTCTGCCCGAGTGAACGAGCCAAAGTCATCCAGAATAAGCAGTCATTCTGCCCGAATCACAACAACAACAACAACAACAACAAACAAAAGACTCCTTCTCTCTGAAGGACAGAGCGAGCACACTACCACTCTAACAGCTAATAGCCTTTAAGGGCGTTCTTTTATTTATTATTTATAGAGTTATTATTTAAATCCGGCCCAATGTAGCCAATATAAGCCATTGTGTTGCCCAGATTAGATTAGGAAATATTATGTAAAAGAGACGTTATAATGGCCAAATATTTTTAAATATATTTGTAATTATTATAAGGAAATGGCTGCAAGTCCGTAAATAATGTAGCCACGGATGTATTTGTTTTATTTTCCTGTCTTTTAATGCTTTATTTATTTTCTAAAGAAATATAACAATAAGTATACTTTAGCCAAAAACTATTTTTGAGACCGAAAGGGCGAGTTGGGTGCCTAGCACCTTCCCAACTCGTAACTTAGCCTCCGAACCCGTTTTCTATCTCTGGTTTTCTTTTTTCTGGTTTTGCTTTATTTTTGCCTTAAAATAAAGATGGCGACTCTAAAACATTTTGGATCCAGTGGGGCCCGCAACACTCCTTCCTTACACTTTTCTGTTTTCCCCTAAAAAAGGGAGAATGAGAATGGAAGGGTGATGTATTCCCATATCCTGGTATCCCCTAAAAAAGGGATAACTTGATGCGGGAAACCCAAAGCTCTCATAGTGATCCGAAATGGGCCATAAGGCTATTTTTTAATAAAATCCATAGTGGGGGCGTCGTAACATCCTTTTTTACACTTTTCCATTTTCCCCTAAAAAAAGGAAAATGAGAATGAAAGGGTGATTCATTCCCATATCCTGGTATCCCCTAAAAAAGGGATAACTTGATGCAGGAAACCCCAAGTTCCCATATTGGATCAAAAATCCACTAAAGGCAACCGAGGCGCATTCCTACGCGCTATCATAGACAGCACTCCTCTCGCACTTTTGATTTCGTCTTCCCATAAACAAGGGAGGGTGGAACGAGAGCAGTGGTGTCCCACATCCGCACGTACCCGCACCAAGGGCGCGCGCAAGACGCTCAGGAACCCACACAAGGTCTGCAGCTGAAGGTTGCTAGAGAAGTCTGCCGGTGAAGCCTTCAGCCGAAGTCTTCTGCCTAAACCTCTGAAGTCTAGAAAAACTATTCTAAGGCAAAGTTCTATACATAGTTGCCACGCTAACTGGTACGCAGCCCATTTAGCCACTAAGTATAGAACCTAATGTAATGAATGAACAAATGCAAATCAAGATACAATGAGAAACAACAATCTCCTCCTATTTGCATCTGGTCATCATTACTTACAAGTGAGGGATATGAAAGCTTTTAGGATAGATAATAGCATGTCAGAAAAAATATTTTTACGTTTTATAACAGCAGATATGCGTCTATCAAAAAAGAAAACACCTCAAATGTAACAACTAATCTAATTGCTTACAACAGAAGAGATATATAAAGAACAAGCACAAAGATTAGAGATAAGTAGTTCAAATAAGTTTAAATTAGATGTTTAAATTCTAAGCAGATGTATGAATTTAAATGACAAGAATTTAAACAGTAGACATTTAAAAAAAATGAACTTCCTTATTTCAAATAAGAAGTTTAATTTGTACAGAGTTTTCAAAAAAGATAGATACAAAGGATAGGGATAGAAAGATATAAGCTACCAAGGCCTTTTTCCCTTTCATTTGGCTGCTCTGTCAGCTGCTTCTCTTTCTCGGTGTAGATGCTCAAGTTCTTCAACTCTTCTGGTGTATTCTTCATCAGCAGAGGTTGGTTGTCTGGTGGAGCGAGAACGGTAGTCAAGTTCTTCTCGTGGTCTGTTGTTCTCGTCCATCAGAGTCATGTTCATAGACCTTAGTTGTTCTCTCCTCCGTGATGGCCAGATCACGTTCGCGCTCAGCGTTGATCCGATCATGTGCTGCTTCAAGAGCTTGATCGTTGAGCTGTAGTACTAGAGGGCGTCCGTGACCCAAGTGGAGGGTTATGTTGTGGAAGAGTTGGTAAAAGAGAGTTGATCAAAGTCTGACACACTCGTTGCATTGAGCTTCCATATTGATCTTCAGATCGGTAGACTCGTGCCTCATTTCTCCAAACTTGGTCCAAACATCCTCTCCTAGTTACAGCCTGTTTAAATTCCTGTTTGCAGACATGGAAGTTGTAGTTGCAAGCTTTGCAGCAGTTGTGGAGATACTTGTAAGCTCTCCCAGTCTGTTGTATATGGCATCCATGTGGCTCAGGATTTCAGAGTTTGTCAATTGGGATGGAGAAGGGTTGAGGTCCACATGAATAGGCTCAATGTCTGCAGACGAGGTGACATCGACAGTGGTGACAGGGCAGAAGGGATGCTGTAGGGGGAGTTGCTGAGTTGGAGGTTGAAGAAGAATCGGGTGTTGGGAATGTATGGATAGAAGAGGAATTGGATTGAGGTGGGGATGAAGGAGGGGTTGGGGGGATTTCAATATCTATGTCCAAATGATCACATATATTGGAAGGGGTTGGCAGCGGTTCAGGGTTAGAACCAGAAGGAAGGAGGGGGATAGAAAAGGGCTTCTGGTCTCACAGGTTGAGGTTGTGGTGGAGGGGGAGTAGGCTTGGCGAAGAGTTCTGTTACCGACGAAAGTTCAAAGATGAACTTCGTAGCAGCAGAGGAGAGGATGGGGGGAAACCAAGGGGTTAGGATGAGTGGAATGGGTTGGTCTGGTTCTGATAGGGTAAAGTTGGTTTAGGTATGAGTGGGTGAGTGAGGAGTAAAGGGGTTTGGAGAATAGTTGAAGGGAGAAGAAGGTGTTGGAGTTGATGATCTGGTAGGCTCCTCCTGAGGGATAGACTCCTCAAGAGTGATTGGCTCCTCCTGAGGGATAGACTCCTCCGGAGGGGGTGATTCCATCTGAGTAGATGACTCAGCAGGATGGGTTTGAGAAGGGGTAGATGGTTGGTTGCCAGTAGACTTCCTTTTATGCCTCAACGGCTGGATAGGAGATCCAGCTGCTTCACCGGCAAAGATTACAGGGTCTGCTGGTGGCGTGGTTGGTAGGCCTTTACACAATCGCCTGCATTTAGACTTGGGTGATGGTGAGGGTTGGTCAAAGATACTTTGCATTTTGGGGTTTGGGATGGCTGGGGAGTGGAGGTTATTGGTTCAGGATTGGATGGCTGGGGAGAAGATGTCACAGGGAACGGTAGAGGTAGTCTTCTCAAATCTTGGCTTGGCTGCACGGATGGCCACACTGGCATCATCATACGCATCCATGTCGAACCGCGTGACCATTATAGGAGTAGGCTTTGCTATTTTTTCAGCAGCAATATTGGGGAGCCCTCTTTGCTACCTCCTCTTATTCTCATGTTCAACGTATTTTTTGAGGAAGGTAGTAGTCAGCTGTTTGTCCTTTGACACCTTAATGAGCTCGTCTGGCTTAACGACAGTCTGATTTTTGGCGTATGTATCCCTTAGCAGGGAGTTAATTAGCCAAACAAAGGGCCTCTTAGTGTAAGGGCTATCCTTCACAATTACAATGTAGTTGTTGAGATCATTGAAGATAATGGCGCCGAAGTTGAGGTGAGTCCTTTGGTGAATGGCGCTTGAAATATTGAGCTGTTGCGTTATGAAGATATTGTGGGCTCCATTCTTGAATAGTAGCGACTTGTCCAGCAGATGGCTGGAACAATAGACGTCTAAGGGAAAGACTTTCCTCTGCATTTTGCCTTAAGGTTCCCTTGGAGTATTAGTTCCCCTCATTGCTTCCCAGGCTCTGTTAGCCTCAGCAATGGATAGCTCAATGTCTCCGCCATAGTGAACTCCAATGACTTTTGATATCACCTTGGCAGAGAGAGAGAGAAGGGAAATCCACGAATCCATTCTCGGATGACAAACGGTGTCTTGGGGTTGATTTCCATGCGCTGGTAGAATTCTTCAGCGAAGAGGTTGCTGTAGTCTTCGTCGTGGAGATAGAAGAGGGGGAGAATCCCAGATTCATTCATGTCGTCACACATTTTGGCTCCGGCAGCAAATGTGCGAACTATCTTCAAGTCAATGCACATGCCTGGTAGGTACATTTTTGGTTCCAGCTCCTGAATGATGTCGTGTGGAGCAGGATAAAGAGGAAACCCAGGAATGTTGATGAAAGGGTTAGGGTGAATGACGTTTTCTGGGCCAAGCACCTTCTTTTTGCCAGTATTAGTTTTGGTAGATGATTTCACCTACAAAAACCATTTTTAGAAATTAGGGCTTTTCCCTTGACAGAACAAACAACCAAATATTTCATTTTTAAAAGATAAAATAAAGAAATAAAAAATTGAAATTCTTGAATGTTTGGAGAGGTAAAATGCAGAGAAACATCAACAGATAAATCTCGAAGAAATAAGTATTTAAAGTACATAGAAAACTGTTGGTTTCAAGGTTTCGAAATAAACAACAATGGCGGAAACCGTTAGGATACGCAAAGCGTCCTTTCGGATTCCTCAAGAAAATGACTCAAAAGAAGACGTTTTAAGCATAAATCAAAAGCGAGTAAACTAATGAGTATCGAAAAGCTTACCATTGTTGCTATAAGGTAGAAGAAGCAAAAAAATAATTGAAGAGATGGGGCAATTGCAGAGAAGACTTAAGGGTTTGAGTAGAGAGAGAATATCTGAGAGAGAGGGTTCGTGAAAGTTTTGAAAAATACAATTCAAAGTCTATTTAAAGAAGGGGAAAAGTCATTTTAGCGAAAATGTCTTGGACGAGTGACATGTATCTT
This sequence comes from Codonopsis lanceolata, assembly GCA_013146195.2. NCBI lineage: Eukaryota > Viridiplantae > Streptophyta > Magnoliopsida > Asterales > Campanulaceae > Codonopsis > Codonopsis lanceolata. The sequence continues at coordinate 43,792,159 of CM028377.1, forward strand.
TTAAAAAGGCTTTTAACTTAAGATATTTTCAAAGTAACAACAAAAAGTGACTTTTAACCCCTTAGCCTTTTTAAAAAATCTTTTACCCTTTAATAGACTGATAACTGAGATACTAACCTGGACTTAACGTATAGTGGAGCTATATCATTAACAAAGTTAGTAACAATTAAGTCTGTTGGTATGAAAGAAACTTTTTTTTTTTTTTTTTTATGAAACAGGGGCGGCACCCTGGCAGATTTTATTAATGAAGAAAAATAGACATACAAACTTGAGGGGGACAACCAGCCTTGCCCTTATGAATGGGAGGACAGAGGAGCCTAACCTCGAAAAAGGAAATAGACAACAAAAAAGAGCTAAGAAATACGAACATAAGGAGTATCAGATATGTCGAGAAGAAGAAGGCCCTTAATGCGAAGAGGAAGCAAAGCAGCAGACTCAAACAAGTTATCGTTGCCCTGATCACAACCAAGATTGGCAAGAGCATTAGCCATCGAATTAGCCTCTCGATAAATATGATGGATGGAAAAATTAGCCTCCCCAAAAATATTTTGTATAGCCCGAATCAGATATATACTCCTCCAAGGAGGCTGCATGGAACCCTTAACACAATGCATAAGATTAGTAGAATCCACCTCAACAATAGAATCTGAGTAATGATTAGCAACCAACCAAGAGATCCCTTGAAACAAAGCACGGCACTCCGCATGGAAGCTACTGGCTTGCCCATAAAAGGAAGAGAAAACAAAGATTAAATTGACTTGACTATCCCGAATAATACCACCTCCCGAACTTAACCCCGGATTGCCTTTGCACACCTATCCGTATTCAACTTTAGAGTAGCTTCAGGAGGCATTATCCAACAAACAACCCGAATATATTTAGTAGAGAGAGAGCCGAGACACGAGAAGAAAATGGAATCCCAGTTTTGCATACGCGGGCTGTAACCAGCATTTGATAAAATGGACTGAATTAACTGATGAATCCGATTCAAAACAGTCCTGAAAGTAGGATGATAACCCTCATTAAGACTGCCATTCCTATACTTCCATAATTCCCAAAGAATTGTAGCAGGAGTAATGATATGAAGAATAGAATTCTCCTTAAACTGCCACCAGTCAAAACAGCAATGATGGAGGAAGATTGAGGAGAAAGAAACACCACCCAGATTGTTGAACTCAGACCATAAACGATGAGCCAAAGGGCTCTCTAGGAAAACATGAGCATAAGACTCGATAGCTCCCATGGGATAGTAAGAACAGAGGGAAGCGAGCTAAATTCCTTTACGAACAATGCTCTCATCAATAGGCAGTTTTTGGAGCCATAAATGCCACATAAACAGGCTGATATGCCGAGGAATACATTTGTGCCAAATGAAACGAGAGGAAGCATCAATAGGTCTGATAAAGCGAGAGATTTTCTAGGCTGAAGAAAAGGAAAAAGAGCCTCTATCCGAGACGTCACAATACGCGGAATTAGGCAACTCAGATAAAGAAACGCCATTTCTAAGAGCCGAAGTAAAAGCAGCATGTCCGATCTCTCTTCTAGCATTATCAGAAAGCTGGGAAGGAGACTCAAAAAGCTCATGAACTGAAACTAACTGAGACCTGGGAGGATAGGTTATAAGCCCCTCAGGTAACCATCGATCAAACCATGTAGAACACTGACCTTGACCAATAATCCAATTAATATGAGGTTCTGCAATATCCCGAACCAAACACATTCTACGCCAAGTATGGGAACCTCTAACAGAAGCTAGCATCGGATGAACATTAGAGCAATATTTATGCTTCATAAACCGACTCCACAGATTATGAGCAGATCTGAACCTCCACCAAAGTTGAATAGAGAAAGCATGAATAATATCAGCCATAGCTTTGATGCCGACACCCCCTTCAAGAACTGGCCTGCAACAATGATCCCAAGACACCCAATGAGACTTAAATTTGTTGTCAATAGATCCCCAAAAGAAATTGGCAAACATCCTATTGAGATGTTTAATCACCGAAACAGGATGGTCCAGAATTGCAATCTGGTACATAACTATAGAGTTCAGCACTGAATTAATTAAAGTCACCTTCCTAGCTTGAGAGAGAAAAGCACCCATCCATGAATTTATCCTGTTTTGGATTTTTTCCAGAAGAGGATCAAAAAGGGATTTTTTCTTCCGGCCTTCATACAGTGGGCACCCCAAGTAAATGACAGGAAGAGCTTTGTTGTTGAAACGAACATGTTGTCTAATGGAATGGACACGCGAGGCAGGAATAGAATTAGAAACCATGAAACAGCTCTTGCCTTGGTTAATTAATTGACCAGAACACTTCTCATATTTTTCAAGAAGGTGACGATGTTGAAGCAGCGAGTTCTTGTTACCATTACAGAAAATGATGAAGTCATCAGCGAAGGCCAAGTGAGAGATAACCGGACAGCCACTTGAGGAAGAAAAATCATAATTAGGATGATCCCTGTGAAGCTTGTTAAGCCCACTACTAAGGACTTCGGCTGCAATAATAAAAAGACTAGGGGAAATAGGGTCCCCTTGCCTCAATCCACGAGTAGAATGAAAAAACCCTACCGAAGAGCCATTAATAGAGACCGAAAACCAATTATTCGAAATCACCCTCCAAATCATATCAATGAAGGTCTCACGAAAACCAAATTTCCAAAGAACTTGAATGAGATAGACCCAGGAAACCCGATCAAAAGCTTTGGCCATATCAAGTTTAATGATCACATTTGAACCATTAATTTTTTTCTTCAATTGATGGGATAATTCATGAGCAAGAAGGAGATTGTCTTGGATAAGTCTTCCTTTAACAAAGGCACTTTGATTCTCCTATATGATATGAGGAAGAACAACAGCAAGCCGGGAGGACAAAATTTTAGTAAGAACCTTATTACAAAAATTACATAAACTGATCGGGCGAATGTTCTTGAAAGAATCTACATGATTTAATTTAGGGATAGTAATTATAGTAGTGCTCGTCCAAGCTTTAGGAAGTTCAAACCCGGCGAAAAATTCGGAGATGGCAAGATAAAAATCCATGGCAATAAGGTCCCAACAAGAAGTGTAAAACTTTCCCGAGAAACCATCCGGGCCTGCTGCACTGTCACCATTTAAAGCAAAGACAACCTCTTTAATTTCCTCAAGAGAAGAAGGAGCAATGAAAGGAGTATTCTGATCGGCCGTAATCCGAGAAGGAATAACTGAAAGAAGATCAGCTTCCATAGGGCTACCACAATCAGTCAGTTGATCTTTAAAGAAATTAATGTCTGCTTCTTTAATAGCCAAATCCGAATCAACAGTGTTACCATGCATATCAACTATGCGGTGAATAGAGAGATTACTGCAGGTTTGTTTCACCGAGGAATGAAATAACTTGGTGTTGCCGTCCTCGTCTTCAAGCCAACGAAGATGATATTTCTGCTTCCAATAATCTTCCTCCATCTTCAGTTTAGATTTGAGACTAGCCTGCGCAAAATGAAGGGCAGATCGGTTGGCAGGACTATTATCCGCTTCATACAAAATCTCTTTGGCGAGCACATCATCTTCAGCCAATTTAACTGCTTGAAAAATATTGTCGAAAGTGGTCTTATTCCAGATCTTCAGAGCAGCACGAACAACCTTTAACTTGTTGGAAAATCTCACCATCGGCCTACCCCCAACATTAGCACCCCCAAGCCTGAGAAACAGTGTCCATAAAAGAATGATGAGCAGTCCAAATATTAAAAAATTTAAATGAGGAGGGCTGAAAATCAGATGAAGTATTAATGGAAATAAGAAGAGGCGAATGATCAGAACATGTCCGGTTTAAATGATCCAAAGAAGTTTTAGAGAACATAGATAACCAAGAAACATTACAAACTGCTCTATCAATTCGTTGGAAAATAGTAGCTTGACCATCACGGTTATTACACCAAGTGAACTTGCTGCCACTATACCCAAGATCAGAAAGCCCGACCGCATTAAGACAAGCTTGAAATTCGAAGGCTCCTTGTCTATCCCAACCCGTCCCTCCGATTTTCTCATGTTGTGAAAGAATAACATTAAAATCCCCACAAACTAACCATGGAGAACTAGAAACTCTATGGATAAAATCTATCAACTCGTTCCATAAATCCTGTCTTTCCAAAGAAGTGCATTTAGCATAAACCGTGGTAATAAAGGCTGGATTTGCCCAAGGAAAATCCTTAACGCTGAGAGTGATATGCTGCATAGAATCCCAAACAACTTGACAACTAAAAGCAGATTTTGCAAGAATCCAGATAGAGCCGATAGTGTTATAGAAGAAAAACTTAAACTTCAGCTTCTTAGCTATAACATGCAATTTAGTTTTATCTATCATAGGTTCACAGATTGTTAAATACGAAATTTGATGTATGGAGACCAACTTCTTCAAACGAGCAACTGTAGAATCATTACCAACTCCCCTAAGATTCCAAAATAATGTCTTAATTGTCATGGGGAACAGCGGAGGAAGACCAGATTGAGTTTTCTCGTGCATTTTCGAACGAGTAGATCGCGTAGTAGGAACAATAGGAGGTTTGCGAGGCTTTTTCTGCTGCATTCCAGATTCCAAATGAAGAGCTTCAATTGAAGTATTTGCCATAAGAGGATATTCATCATCAAAAGTTTGTAAAACCGCAAATCTATTCGGCGACTTAATAATAGTATCACATTCTGGATGAAGATCCAAACCTTCATTAGTGCCAATTACCTCATTGGAAACGTCATTATTATCCTGAGAGTTTGAGAGGTTAGTGTGCGACTGATCAATTTCTTTCTCACCGGGCGCATTAGGGTCATTGTCCTTATTAACAGCATCTTTGTGGACTTGTTCAGGAGGAGATTCAGGATGCAAGGGACCAGACGGAGAAGGATCCTGTTGAGCATCTTGAACCTCATTCAATGGCTCGGCTAGGGTGGGATTGCTTGGAATAGAAGTATCGGCTTGAGGAGGATCATGAGACTCTTTGGGTTTCCAGACCATAGGCTTTGTGTTATTAGGGTTTTTAGCAGCCACCTTTGTCTTATCCTTACTACCTTAGGAAATATTGTTATCCACATTCTTCTGATTGGAGTTTGCTTTATAGGAAAAACCATCGTGTCCTTGCCTGTGACATCCAGGGCAATATAGAGGGAGTCTTTCAACTTCAATCGCCTGCCATAATCCTTCTGAAGTACCACTGGCAATCCAGATGCGTTTTGGAATAGGTTTAGTAAGATCAATCTCAATGCAGATTCGCGCCACGCTCGGCCTAGATAAATTTGTAGCGGCTGAGTCAAGAATTAATGGCTTGCCAATCATATTGCCAATAGAGAATAAAGCTTGTTTATTAAACAAGTAAATAGGAAGGCTGGGAAAAGAGAACCACATAGGAACTATAGGACTTTCGATGTCAGATCTAAATTATGGTGTCCATTTAAAGACTCTCATTGGAAAGGCTCCAACATACCATTGATCCTTGATCCAAAGGCGCTGAAAATCAGCCTCATGATGGGTTTGAATCAGAACGTGTTTTGTGTCCAAGTGACCAATGATAACATCTGCTTTAAGGCCAAAAGTCAAGAAATCTTTTCTCATAATCTCTAAGGATGGTCTGCCATGAGAAAATTTACCAACAAGAGTAAACTGAAAAGGTTTAGCAAAAGCCACCACTTGTGAAGGAGATAGACGAAGTGCTGGTTCACCTTTGTAGGTCGATGGTGGGATGAGAAGATTAGAAGGTTGAGAAGCTGACGCCTGTTCTGAAAAAAGGGAAGCAAAAGATTTGATTTGGGGAGGGGAGGCTGAGAACCACCAGTCCCCACCTCGGTCGTGGCCGAATCCATGAAGGCCGAAAAAACAAGCTGAAACCCTAATCGGCCAAGGAGAGAAGTTTGTATGAAAGAAACTTGTAAACTTAAAAATAGAGTTTAAGCTGTAGCATCAATCATACCAAGATTTCTCCTTAAATAAGCAATCCTGGTAGCATCTAGTGGCTTGGTGAGAATATCAGCCAATTGATGTTCAATTGGAACATATTCCAGACTGATGTTACCTTTTTCCACATGATCCTTGAGTAAATGATAACAAATATCAATGTGCTTTGTCTTTGAGTGCATCACTGGATTCTTTGAGACTAAAATTGCAGAAGTGTTGTCACACATAATGGGACAATTTGTAGTCTTGATGTTGTAGTCCACTAGTTACTGCTTCATCCAAAGTAGTTGAGAGCAACATCTGCTGGAAGCAATGTATTCTGCCTCTGTGGTTGAGTTTGCAACTGATCCTTGCTTTTTGCATGACCAAGAGACAAGTCTATTTCCAAGAAATTGACAAAACCCACTGGTGCTTCTTCTGCTTACTTTGCAGGCTGCATAGTCTACATCTGAGTACCCAACTAGATCAAAGTTGTTCCTTTTCGAATACCAGATACCCAGATTTGTAGTTGTTGAAACATATCTGATGATACGTTTAGCATCAAGCAAATGTGATTCCTTTGGATCTGCCTGAAATCTAGAACAAACACAAACAGCAAACATTGGTGTCTCGAATCCTTTAGTTGAATCAAGACCAAATTTCTGGATAAGTTCCTTTGTATATTTGGTTTGGCTGATGAAGATCTCATCTGAATTCTGTTGAATCTGAAGTCCTAGAAAGTAGGTGAGCTCTCCCATCATGCTCATCTCAAACTTGCTTTGCATTAGCTTCTCGAATCTCTTGCACAGGCTTTGATTAGTAGATCCAAAGATGATGTCGTCCACATAGATTTGTACCAGAAGAGAATGGCCTTTGTGCTTGAGGATGAACAGATTTGTGTCTATTCTTCCTCTCACGAATCCTTGTTCAATTAAGAACTTGGATAAAGTTTCGTACCAGGCTCTGGGAGCTTGTTTGAGGCCATAGAGTGCTTTCTTGAGTCGGTATACTTGATCCTGTTTGTCTTGGATGAAAAAACCTGGAGGTTGTTCAACATATACCGTTTCTTGAAGATCACCATTGAAAAAGGCACTCTTTACATCCATCTGATATACTTTGAAGTCCATAAACGACGCATAGGCTAGAAAGAGTCTGATTACTTCTAATCTGGCAACAGGAGCAAATGTTTCATCGAAGTCAATTCCTTCTTCCTGTTGGTAGCCTTGAGCAACCAGTCTAGCTTTGTTTCTGGTGACATTTCCATCTTCATCTCTCTTGTTCCTGAATACCCATTTGGTGCCTATGACTGGATGGCCAGTAGGTCTTTGAACTAAGCTCCACACTTTGTATCTTTCAAACTGGTTCAGCTCCTCTTGCATAGCTTCAATCCAGTAGTGGTCTTTGATAGCTTCATCAATCTTCTTTGGCTCGATTTCAGACACAAATGCAAAGGCAAACATAGTCTCATTTCGAACACTACTTCTTGTACGAACTCCTGAGTTGAGATCACCAATGATTTGAGAGATGGGGTGATCTCTTTTTTCAATAACAGTTGGAGGAAGATCACTTTTGGTGAGTTCTTCCCTTAAAGATTCTAGAGAGGGTAGAGAAGGAGATTCACCAAAATCAGGTTTAGAAGAGATAGGAGCTTCGAGGCCTTCATTTTCTGGTGAACAAGAAGGGTGAGTGAACTGCAAAGGTGTTTGGGGTAGAACTGAAGAGATTGGTTCAGGGTCAACAGAAGGGTTGTTAGAGGTACCGGTAGAGTTGAAGTTTGCTGGTGCTGGATTAGTCGAACTTGAAGAGTCTGCAGTTGGAGGATTCTGAGGTGAAGAAGAAGTAGAAGCTTTATTTGTACATGTCTCAACATCATCAAAATCATCAGCAACATTTGGAGCCACTCGTGGCTCTAATAAATCATATTCATCAAAAGTAACATGCACAGATTCTAAGATTTTCAATGAAGTTTTGTTAAATATGCAAAATGCTTTTGAATGATTGGAATAGCCCAGAAAAATTCCTTCATCTTATTTTGAATCAAATTTCCCTCTATATTCTTTTCCATTGTATAGAATAAAACATTTACAGCTGAAGATTTTGAAAAATCCTATATTTGGGGCTCTTCCTCTTCATATTTCATATGGAGTTTTATTATGAAATTTATTTACCAGAGATCGATTCTGGGTGAAACATGCAGAATTGACAGCTTCTACCCAAAAGTATTTCAGAAGTCTAGCTTCTGCCAGCATAGTTCTTGCTACTTCAATGAGTGTTCTGTTCTTCCATTCAGCTACACCATTTTGTTGAGGAGTTTCGGCAGCAAAAAAGATGTGGCCGATCCCATGGTCATCACAATATCTTTCAACATCGTTGTTTTTGAATTCGGTGCCGTTGTCTGATCTGATGTCACTTATGTCTTCAAGCTTTTGAGTTTGAAGTCTTCTGAAAAAGGGCGGTGACTAGATCATGTGTCTCATCCTTTGAGGTCATTGTTTCGATCCAAGTGAATCGAGAGTAGTCATCAACTACTACAAGAGTATACTTGTCTCCTGAGATACTGACGATTGTGATTGGTCCAAAGAGATCCATGTGGAGAAGTTGAAGAGGTCTGGTCGTTGACATGACTCACTTGCTCTTGAAGGAAGACTTGGAAAGCTTTCCTAGTTGGCAAGCTTTGTAACTTCTGTCATGGTTGGCAGACACCGTAGGTAGACCTTTAACAAGCTCATCTTTGGAGAGCTTGGAGAGGTACTTGACGTTGAGGTGACTGAGATGCTTGTGCCAAAGCCAACTGTTGTCATGAATATTGTTAGCAACTAGGCAAAGGCTGGAGGATCTCCCTAGAAATTTTAAGTCCGCGACATAGACGGTTCCTTATCTATTGCCGGTCAGCAATGTTGAACAGGATTCACGATCTTTGATGAGACATTGGTTGGAGGAGAATTGGCAAATAAGACCTTTTTCGCAGAATTGAGATATGCTTAGAAGATTATGCTTTAATCCTTTTACTAGAGAAACTTTGCTGATGGAAAGACTTCCTCTAGTGATTGAGCCATACCCAATTTTTTACCTCTTGTATTGTCGCCAAAAATCACCATAGGACCTTTAGCTTCTGCTATATTTGAGAGTAGACTTCTGTTCCATGTCATGTGCCTTGAACAGCCACTATCGAGGTACCAAATGTCCTTATCTTCTGAATTTATAGCCATGAAGTAGACCTGAAAAAGTCAAAGTGTATGTCCCAATGAGCACAATAATAAGCTAGAAGGGGGGGAGGTTGAATAGCTTATTAACACTTTAAAACTTTTAAAGTAAGTTCCTTGAAAGTTATTTGCAATCTATGAAAAGAATCAAGTAGCGGAAGACCTTCAAGAAAATTGTTCCAGGTCTGCCGATAAGGACTACCGGTAGACCTTTTACAGATTACTTAAGTTCTGCTGAAATGGATGAAGTAAACAATGAAACTGAGCAGTTCAATAATTAAACAGACAGAAGGAAATAACACAAGGGTTGTGGTGTGGTTGAAGAAGTTGGTTGGGATTGGGGTGGTGAGGAGGGTGTGGATGGGTCAGGTGAGTAGTTAAAGGGTGAAGGAGGAGGAGGAGTTGGGGTTCTGGCTGGCTCCTCCTGATTTTGAGGCTCCTCCTGAGGGATAGACTCCTCCGGAGGTGGTGAATTCCTCTGAGTAGATGACTCAGAAGGAATAGATGGAGGGTTGACAGGTATAGTTGAAGGGTTGACAGGTAAGGTTTGGGCGTCGGTAGTTGGTTGGGTTTCGGTAGTTGGTATAGTTGAAGGGTTGACAGTTGAGTGTTGGGCATCGGTAGAGGTAGTTGGTTGGCTGGCGGTAGAGGGTTGGGTACCGGTAGCTCTCCTTCCTCGGCCGAATAGGAGACTCACCGCCTTCATCGGTAGAGGTTGGAGGGACTGCCGGTGGCTGGTCTTCAAAGGTTTTACGAAGTCTCCTTCGTTTAGGTTTGGGAGTGGGTGCAGGAGGTGGTGAAGGAGGTTGGCTGGATTGGGTAGAGGGTTTGGCTTGGGTAGATGGAGGAGAGGAATGGCTGGATTGGCCTGGTGCCTTCTTCTTCTGGCCTTCCTTCATCTCTTTACGGATCCACCTGGCCTGCTCCTCTTCAGTTGGAGGTGCCACTACCGGCCTTGTCTTTTTGGCTTTGCCTTTGGCTGCTATTTTGGACCGTAGCAGCAGCTCTGCCTCATCAGCCAGTCCTTTGGCCTTTAGATGGAGGTCCGTGGCCACTTGATCATCAAACTTGGCAGAGGCCTTTTCGAAGGTCTTGCTTGCAGCTACATGTGCTTCCATATTGAAGCGGGTGACCAAGATAGGTGCAGGCTTGGCCACTTTGTCAAGAGAGACAGGCGGTAGACCTTTCTGCACCCGGCGCTTGTTCTCGTATTCAGTGTATTTACTGAAAAACGAGGCTGTGAGTTGTTTGTCCTTGGCCACCGTATACAACTCATCTTCTTTCAAAGAAGAGTTGATGGCTGCATCATCCCTTAAAAGGGCGTTGATCAGTCTGACGAAGGGGCGTTTGCAAGTGGGGTTGCTCTTTGCTTTCTCCACCCACTGCTTTAGCTCGTTGAAGATGATGAGCCCCCAGTTGAGACGAAGCTGTAGAAATATAGCACTTGTCAGTTTGATCTGCTGGGCAGTAAACATGTCATGTGCTCCACTCTTGAATAGAAGCCCCTTGTCTAGAAGGTGGCTGGTGCAGTAGACGTCAAGAGGGAACAAGTTCCGGAGCATTTTCCCTTGAGGCTCCCGGAGAGCATCTACTCCCCTCATGGCTTCCCAGGCATGTAAAGCCTCAGCCGTGGTTGCTGAAATAGCTCCTCCGTAATGCACGCCAATTATGGTGGAAATAGATTTGGCGGTGACGGAGATGGGACAGCCTCGAATCCACCCACGAAGAGCGCCCGTTCATGAGCTCCATTCGTTGATAAAATTCTTCTGCCAGGAAGATACTGTAAGTTTTGTCGTTGAGGCAGAAGAGGGGCAGAATCCCAGAGGCGTCCATATCCTCGCAAGCTTTTACTCCGGCAGCGATAGAATTGATTGACAGAAGGTCAATGCACATGCCAGGAATGTATAGCTTCGGGTCCAAAGCGACAATGATGTCATGAGCGGCGGGATAGATGGGATATCCTGGAAGATTGATGTTTGAACTGGGAGGAATGACTTTTTCAGGGTCAAAAGCCTTCCCGCTGTCGCGCTTGGATTTTGAGGTTCTTGCCTGAAAGAAAAACAAAATAAAAGTTAGGGCTTTTCATCTAGACATCCAAACAAGTAGGAATTTCAAAGTTTTCCAAAATAATTCGAAATTTTCAACGCAAAAACTTGAAACCCTAGAATGTTTAGAGAAACCACACTCGAGAAAAACATAACAGAAGTTTTCATAAGAATGAACAATGAATAAACAAAAACGACTGTTAGAATTCAGGATTATAACAACAACAATGGCGAATTACTGTATGAACTCGAAAATGACGGTTAGAATTCCAAAAGAATTTTAAGTTTATACTGAAATGCAGAACGGTACATGGAAAATTTCGAGTAGAGTAGAGAAAAACGTACCATTGATGAAGATGAGAAGAAGAAACAAGAAGAAGAACGTGAATTTGCAGAAAGTAGTTACGCAGAGAGAGAGAGAAAAGTTTCTGGTCAAAGGGTTTCGTAAAGTTTGGAAATGACGGTTCGAGGACTATTTAAAGGCGAGAAAATATCAGTTTTGAAAAAGCGGGAACTTAAGATATTTTCTTAAGTACCAAATTTTGTCCTCACCCCTTTTATTGCTTTAGAAACCTCTTTAGCAGAAAATAGACTAAGTAAGAGTACTAACCTTTAGGTCTTCCGGTAAAGAAGAACTTATGTCTTCCGATTAGTCTAATACTGGGTCTACCGGTATGAAGGAAACATTAACAAAAATTTTAAAATTAAGCAGTAGGATCAATCATACCAAGATTTCTCCTTAAATAAGCAAACCTGGTGGCATCCAGTGGTTTTGTGAGAATGTTCCGCTAATTGATGCTCGCTTGGAACATATTCCGCATCGATGTTACCTTTTTCCACATGATCTTTGAGAAAATGATAACGAATATCAATGTGCTTTGTTTTTGAATGCATCATCGATTTTTGGAGATCGAGATAGCCGATGTGTTGTCACACATGATTGGGCGCCGCCTTGATGTTGTAGTCCACTAATTGTTGCTTCATCCATAGCGCTTGAGAGCAACAAATGCTAAAGAATATATTCTCGCTTTCGTGGTTGAGTTTGCCACCGATCCTTGTTTCTTGCAAGACCATGAGACGAGTCTGCTTCCAAGAAATTGACAAGTCCCACCGGTGCTTCTTACGCTCACTGTGTCGCATAATCGCATCCGAGTATCCAACTAAATTGAAGTTGTTGGATTTTGAATACCGAGATGCCTAGATTTGTTGTTTTTGAAACATATCCGATGATACGTTTGGCCAAGCAAATGTGACTCCTTTGGATCCGCCTCGAAATCTAGCACAAACACAAACAGAAACATAATGTCGTCTACTAGCAAGAAGGTAAAGAAGTGAACCTATGATTCCTCGATACTTGGTCATGTTCTCTTGCTTTCCTTTTCATCTTTGTCAAGATGGCGCGGTAGACATTGGAGTTTCAAATCCTTTGGCTGAATCAAGACCAAACTTCTTGATTAGTTCCTTTGCATATTTGGTTTGGCCGATGAAGATTCCTCAAGTCTCGTTGTATCTGCAGCCCTAGAAAATAGGTAAGTTCGCCCATCATGCTCATCTCGAACTTGCTTTGCATCGCCTTCTCGAATCTTTTGCACGTGCTTTGGTTAGTTGATCCAAAGATGATGTCGCCCACATAGATTTGTACCGTAAGAGAATGGCCTTTGTGCTTGAGGATGAATAAAGTAGTGTCGATTCTTCCTCTCACGAATCCTTGTTCAATTAAGAACTTGGATAGAGTTTCATACCAAGCTCTAGGAGCTTGCTTCAGTGCCGTAGAGAGCTTTCTTGAGTCGTAGACGTGGTCCAGCTTTGTCTCGAGTGACAAATCCCTGAGGTGTTCCACGATACGCTTGAAGATCACCATTCTAAAGGCACTCTTAACATCCATCCGATACACTTTGAAGTCCATGAACGAGGCATAAGCTAGAAAGATTCTCGATTGCTTCTAGTCTAGCAACAGAGCAAATGTTTCATCAAAGTCAATTCCTTCTTCTGCCAGCCCCGAGCAACCAATCTAGCTTTGTTTCTGACATTTCCATCTTCATCTCTTTTATTTCGAATACCCACTTGGTGCCGATGACTGATGATCGCCGGTCTTTGAACTAAGCTCCACACCTTACATCTTTCAAACCGGTTCAGCTCTTCTTGCATAGCTTCAATCCAGCTTATGATCTTTGATGGCTTCATCAATCTTCTTTGGTTCGAGTTCGATACAAATGCAGTAAGCAAACAAAGTTTCTTCTCGAACCTTATTTCTCGCATTACGGACTCTCGAGTTGAGATCACCAATGATTTGAGAAATGGGATGATCTCTTGCTTCAATAATAGTTGGAGGAAGATCACTTCTGGATTCTTCCCTTAAGAATTCGGAGTTGGTTGAGAAGGAGATTCACCAAAATCTCGGTTCGAGAAGAAATAGAGTCTTCAAAACTTTCATTTTCTCGTGAACAAGAAGGATGAGAGATCCAAAGGTGCTTGGGGTAAAACAGAAGAGATGGGTTCAGGTCAACAGATGAGTTGTTATCGGTATCGGTAGAGGTCTCTCTTCACCGGTGAAGGGTTACCGATATTGAGGGATCTCGCAGCTGCCGCTCGATAAGGATTGGAAGTAGATGCCGTATTTGTACTGCCTCATCATTATCGAATCATTAGCAACGCTCGAGCCATTCTAGGCTCTAACAAGTCATATTCATCAAAAGAAACATGCTTGATTCTAAGATTTTTAAGTTAGATTTATTGAAAATGCGAAATGCTTTTGAATGTTTGGAATACCCAGTAAAAATTCCTTGATCGATTTTGCATCAAATTTTCCTCTATACTTTTCCATTGTAAAGAATAAAACATTTACAGAAGATTTTAAGAAATCCAATGTTTGGGGATCTTCCTCTCCATATTTCATATGGAGTTTTATTATGAAACTTGTTTACTGTGGATCTATTTTGGGTAAAGCAAGCAAAGATTGATCGCTTCTGCCCCTTACGCGAAAATACTCGAAGTTTAACAGCTTCGCCAAAGCATTGTTCTAGCCGCTTCAATCGCTGTTCTCGTTTCTTCCGTTCAGTTTCAGACGACCTCGACCCGGATCCCAAAGACGAAAATCCCAAGGTCGTGCCGCCGGAAAGCAAATAACAACAAACAAGTAGCAAATAATGGGTAGGGCCATAACGGCGATACACCGACAACTCAAAACACATGCGGAAGCAAATGAAATAAAACAAGTGGCGCCCGAGCTAACAAGCTCAAACTAAAACAACCAAAGAGATGATTAATCTCTCGGTCCAAAAATTCGACTCGCGTGTCGCAACATTGGGCACGTAGAACAAACTCCCCGTTATGCAATTCAAATATATAGCATAAAATAAACCAAGTCATCGGCGAAACTACGGCCGAACCCAACATTAAACTAAGTCTAAGACTCTAGTCTAACAACTCAACGGCTAAAAACATGCGGGAGAACAAACATCATATTAAACTAGCAATTTAACATGCTAAACATAACACCAATTAACCAAGCGACTAAAACCAACGATCGGCGCCAACAAAATAAGTACTAACAATTATATGTACTAACAAACGAAAATATATGAAAGTTTAACTACTAACATATAACAAGCACAATCACCACGGTTTGGCTACCAAAAGAATAAGCTAACCACATAATTACAACATTACAAATACATCAAGGTTTGCTACCCAATCATGAAGTTTACATAACTTCATCTTCCCAACGACCTCACCAAAAACAAAGCCAACAACTAAGTAGCAACCTTGCCAAAGAATCCTTGCCAACGTAACTTCTATTTATTTGGATCCGCTCGGCGACTCGGATCTAGGGAAAACAACCAACAAATAAAAGTAAGTCACAATGACTTAGTAAGTTACTAACCGTAACTTCCTATCATGGCATAATGCTCAATCATAATTCACATCATGCTATCGTCATGAAATAACCTTATATAAAAATCATGTTATGGCATCCATGCTCAACATAAATAAAACATGTTATCATTGTAGTATAACATTTCATTAAAACCATGTCAAGGCATTTATATGCTAACGATCATAATTCTTGTTATTGATATAACATAGCCTTAGATGATTTACATGTCAAGGCATATAAACTTAACAACAATAATTCACCTTTTAACATAATGCCATATCCGAATAATATTCATGATAAAGCATATTAACATAACAACGGTAATTCATGTTATTGTTATAACATAGCCTTCCCATAATATTCATGTCAAGGCATATAAACTTAACAATAATGATTATACCTTTGGCATAAAACCACATTCAATAATACTCATGTGATAGCATACATGCTTAACAACATTATCAATATGTTATCTATTAAGTATAACATGTAAGAAACCAAAACAAACATCATATCATATCCAATTCACCAAGCACGTTATTCACTTAAGCACTTGTGAAACAATTCATGTATAAGGGATATGATACCATTACCCAAATTCCTCGCGGCGTCTCTGCAAAACACGTGCAAAACCTTTATGTGCCCTCGATATCCCTCTCGTAGATATCGGCGTCCCGGAACGATCTCCGCTCGAGTTCCATAGTTATCAAAGTCATGTGTATTACTACAACTAAGATAAACTACTTCCCCCCGTGGCCATCGATGGAGGGGTGTGTGAAACCCGACACGGCGATCCATCGCGATCACGAATCTCACATTGAAGGCGATGTATCGTCCCACCAAAACTCAACCAAACCGACTCAGGTGGACTCAAAACCCAAGCACAAGTAATATATACTCATATGCTCAAAACAAGTAGGTAAACACTCTACTATCAAACTAGTCATGCAATTCATCCACAACTAGCATAAACATCACAACGAGAATCATATAAGTTTCATAATCAAGTGTGCTTCACACACTTCAAAACTTCTTGGAGGCTCGACCTCCATGAATTCTACCCAAAATTCGTAGGACTTAAAATTATAGTTCTAGGATTCATACTAACCCAAAGGTTAACTCCGTTGAGTTCAATCTAAGTTTTCCGAAAATTCAAGGATGAGAAGCTTAGGCTTCATCAACCTATGTTCATAACTATCGCCCAAACCACAATCCCAATGTTCAATATACTCATATAAACCCAACAAACTAATTAACAATGCAACTTAGAATAATTTAGCCATCTTGTGCATAATATCATCCAAGTCATCATACCAATCATAACGTTCAATTCATGATTTAAAATTCACCACATGGTTCAATATGTTCTATTAAGCTTGTAAAACATATTAATCAAGCTAACATCATTAGATTGCAAGCTAAAAACAAATTAGGGCAAATCACCCTCCAAGCATCTCAACAAACCAATTTCAATACTCATGGCTAATCAACACAACTAAGTTCAATAAACTCCACTAAACATGTATAACATGCTAATTAGGCTTACCATCATCTTTAACAAGCCAAATAAATTTGGGAAAATCCCTTCAAGCATCTTTGTCATCCAAGCTCAATACCCATAATCAATTCATATAGCAAAGTTTAATATACTCTATTAAGCATATAAAACACATTAATCAAGCTTACATCATCAATTT
>CM028377.1:43808980-43884500 GCA_013146195.2 Codonopsis lanceolata
GAGGATGGCGAGGTCTTGCCTCTCACGGTTCAAAGTCTTAGGGTCTCTCGTGGTGCCACTGATGAGGCAGTGGGCCGAGATCGGGGGCAGCGGATATTGATGCTCGAGGCTCAGAGTGGTTACCTCCCCCTGCTAGAGGGCGAGCAATCTTTTGCCGATGGGTGGTGAAAAAGTTTTGGTGAAAGAGGCTACGACCATTCTGGCGGTCTTGAGGCATGTTTCTACTCCTCGGTAGGTATGCTTCGGCGATCGGTTGATGGTGGGCTCGAGGCGAGAAAACTTGATCGGAAGAGAGTTATCCAGCGTCGGTATGAGTCAGAGCGAGTTGCGTAAAGAAAGAAAGAAAAGTGATAGGGTAGAGTAGGTTTTGTAATCAATGAAACAATGTTTGTCAATGGTTACTAATATTACTTTTTTGTGATGTGATTTTTTGCCGTATGTTTCTTTGTTTTTAGTGCATTTTTCGTGTTTTTATTTCTTGAAGGCATTAGAGTCAACTATCCTCGACTAGGCGAGGAAGATTTATAGAGAAACGGCCTTTCCTCGGCTAAGCGAGGAGGTTTATAAAAGGCAGAGCACAGCCTCTCCTCGGCCAGCGAGGAAGATTAAAAGGCATTAGAGGCTGGCCTCTCCTCGACCAGGCGAGGAGGATTGTAAGGCATTAGAGCTGGCCTCTCTCCCAGAGCGAGGAGGTTTGTAAAAAGCTGAATGGTGTGTGTTTATGGATACATTTTTTCTCAAGGTTTTTCTTTATAATAGAAACGACAAACACGGGGTAATACATTTTCAAGCGGTTCTGAAGTGCGGGTTTTTAGGGGTTCCATCCGTTGGCAAGTCCAGAAGTTCCATTGATGATGTCTCCGCGACTCGAATGGTCCTTCCCGCTAGGAGAGCTGTTTCTTCCCCGGCTTGTTTCGGGTCATCTCGATTTTCTCGTAACTAGGTCGCCGAATTATGAATGCGATTCGGCCGTTTGTCATGATGAACTTTAGCCAGCTTTTTGTAGTTGATGGTCTCTAGTCTTCTTCTTTCCTAGCTAATCGAGGTCTAACGATCTTGACTCGTGATTGGTTTGCTCATCAAGGATGACTCTGCCGCGGGTACCATTTCTACCGGCCACAGGCCGTCCCGTATGTTAACGAAAGGTGTTTCTTCGGTTGAACCCTCGGACGCTCGATGGCCCATAATACGGCTGGAAGCTCTCAGCCAAGCGCCTTTATTCTCGCTTAGCCTCTTTTTAAGGCAAGTAAGGAGAATTTGTTTGCCTCGCCTCCGCTTGGCCATTCCTCGAGGGTGTGCTACCGAAGACTTCCAATGGCGATCCCTCTTTCCTCTAGCCTTGTCGTGAATTGCTTGGAAAACCTGCTTGCCGTGATCCACACAATGGCCCTCGGAATCCATATCCAGAAGACGATGTCTCGAACAAAGTCGATGGCCCGCTCTGTGATGCTCGCAGAGGTTGCCTCGATCCATTTTGTGAAGTAGTCCACCGCAACTATCACAAATTTGTTTTTGCCTCAAGTGAGAGGGAATGGCCCGATCGATCAAGTCCTCACATTTCGAATGGTCATGCCGCTATTACGTGGCTCAGAGTCAAGGTAGTCTTGGGATGTTTGCATTTTGACATTTATCGCATTTTCTGGGCATACACCTCAAGATCTTTCCTCAACGCGGCCAAGAGTATCCGTGGAAAAATGACATCCCTGCTCTGCCAGCGCTCGGCCCCCGATCTCGCTAGTGAACTCTCGTCCCTCTTTCTTCCTCTATTCCAGGTGAGTCTCGTCTTGCCGAGCCCTTCCTGGTCCTTTCCTTTGTAACTTTTATCTTGCGGGTGCCCGACGGTAACATTAGCTATGCTGGTGGGGACGCGATCGCTCAAGCTTGTTAAGGTAGGGGCTACTACATTCAACAGAGCCACTCGCGCTAGGAACATTTCCGATCGTGTCCCGAGGTCTCACGAGGAGCTCGGTCCGCGCTCGCAAGAGGCCTACTTTCGGCACATTCTCACCGAGGTGTCGTGATGTCCGGATCTGATCTAGACATCTTTTAAAGCGGGCCATGTATGAAAGCACCGATTCTACATTTTCTTGTTTCACACCGCATAAGTCTGCCTCGCTTTTAGGGAGGGCGCCCGCCGAGGCGAACTTTTCAGAATTCTCCTGAAATCATCCCAACAGTGATGTAGCCCCATTATACCACCGTTGGGCCTCGCTAGGTTCCCTAAATACCAGCACCATATGTCGCCGAGCCGAAGTTGCGATAATCATCTTCAACGAACCCCGACACGTGGTCCGGCCGTTGTTGTACCATCAGTAGTCTTCAAAGTACGGATTTTCACATTGGGAGGCACAACTACCTCCTCGATCTGCTTTTTATGAAAGGACTCCAATCCATGCCCACATTGGTCCCAGCCGCTTCCTTCAGCTTTTCCATCCATGCTCGTATCTCTAAGATCCGTCATCAACTGTCACCTCAGGCCGGGCCTTGCGGCCGCGTGGGATGCCGCTTTGCCCCCTTCCGCCTGAGGTACCTCGACCTCTTCCTACTGTTTCTTATCGGGGACCCAAGGCGAGCCTTAAGGCCGCTGGAGTTGGCGGGACGGATGTCTGGGGACTGGAGAGACTCGGTTGGTTGAAGACCTGCACGGGGTCGAGACTCTCCTTCCTCGGCGAGCTGACGGTTTTTATCAGACGGGGAACCTTAAAGGCGAGAGTGAATGCTCTCGCCCTAGATTCCTCGCCGGCCATTCTTTGCCGAGCCTTGACTTTACGTTGGTGGTGAACCGCCTTTTTGGGTTTCGCGGTTCCCACCCTTTCGCTGACTGAAGTTGAGCGAGCCGGGTACTTATGCACTTGCGATCACTCAAGCTTGGGCTCGAACCGGGCTACTTGCAATAGTTTGGCATCCCGGCCTCCCCTCCCCACGTATCTTGGGTGCATGTGGCTCGCTGATGCCCTAATACGCGTATTCTTGGTCTATTTGTTCCCCGAGCCGAGGCTTCTTTGTTTTGGCTAGAGGTCGTTCCTCCTCATGGGTTCTTGAAGACTCGATTTCAGTGAAGCGACTGCCTCTGGGTCGGCCGTCTGTCTCTATTCTTGTCGCCAGAGAGCCGCTTTTGCCATCAAGTGCGAGTCTTCTTTGAGCTTCTCGTTGACTTGCAGGCCGAGGCGAAGTCCTCGTCTCGCTGGCAGAGAGCGGGGCCTCTCGTGCCTCTTCCCTCGCTGTGCTTCGGCCGGGCTCCTTAGGGTGGTTAGATGTGGCGGGGGTAACATTCTTGGAGGCTTGCTTCTTTAATTTCACCATTCCTTCGTTGCCGTGGACCAACTCGATCGAAAAAATTTAGTCGCTTTCCCAAGAACGAACCAAACTGATCACGCGATTTTGGTGGTGATCTTGTCTTGTTGTCCACGTATGAAACAGGAATGGTCAGATCTTGGTACGAGTGTTCTTGTCACGGTTTCCAGCTACCTGCATGAGATAAACAGTGAACGCCGTTAAGGAGTTGGGGTAGTCCGACGGGAACCCTCCGGCGTGAGAATCAAATTTCTGGTGGAAATGAGTAATAAATGTGTAGTGATATTGACTGGTCCGATAAGAGGTTGTGATAAGAGAGTTTGGATATCTCAAAAATTACTTACCTTTACAATTAATGAATGTCTTCTATTTATACCTGATCTTCCTGATAACGTGGCGGCTACCTATTGGGGAACATGTTGCGGTGGATATTAAATGCACTGGTGGCCTTTGTCAGAAATAAGTGGGCTGACCGTTGTCAGGGGGTTGGTGGTTGCGTGTAGCGGTTTTACCGGGCATGGGGAAGCTTCTTTGTCAGACCTGGTGATCATTGATCTAACGCCGAGGCCGAGCGGTCTTAGGGTAGTGGGCTATTGCCACCGAGGTCGAGGGTACTGGAAGCCACTCTAGTTGCTGAGGCTGAGGGTGTTTGGAAGCCACTGGTTTTGCTTGCCACTTGTCTCCAGTGAACTCGCGCCATCTCGGTGGTATATGCTCGGCGGTTTTGCTGAATCTGCTAGTAGTTTTCATAGTGGGGCCCGTAATTGTGCCGAGGATGATTTCCTCAGTATCATCCTTTCAAAAGCTAACGATAACAAAATAAAATAAATTAATTCTAAATTTCATTTTTGAGAGTAATGCAATTTTTTTATTTTTTTATTTAAATATTAGAAAAATTATAATAACAACGTTTCTAGCCTTGAAAAAGAACAAAAATATCTTTATCCAAAACAACTTTACAGTTCTTCAAAACTTAGTTGTAAGGAATGCAATATAATTAGTTGTAAGGATATCATTTTCTTTAATATTATGCCAAATTACAATTCCCCTCAAAAGTATCCACCAAATCACATTGTGCACCCTAACCCTAAGGTTTGTCTCATAATAGTATCTGACGTTATTTTTTTCCCTATTTTTCACCCTAATTATAGTCATTAGAAAAGTCACGTTAATTTGACATTTCCTTGTGGGTGTTAACTCGAGGGAAATATTATGAATTTGGTGTGAACTTTGGGGATGCTAAATGTATTTTAGCCTAACAAAATTAAGAAATAAAATATAATTTTCTAAAAAATTATATAAATGTGTGTGTAAAGTTAAAATGTTTTTAAAAAATGGAGTGGGGGTCCACCATTCTTTTTTTTCTTGCTGAAAGAAAATCTAGAAAAAAGACCCACCATGTTTTTCGGTCTTCAGTTGTTCCAAAACAAAAATTAACCCAGAACCCGATCTGGGTTTTGTCCACTCCCTCCAAATTTCTCTCTTAAATTTCTCTCTCTTAACCCAGAAGATAGATATGTGTTTGATTTCATTATCAAATTTTTTTTATCTTGATGATGAAAACAAAGTACGCAAATAAAAGAAATGAAAAACTTTTACCCATAGATACCCGTCACATCTCCGATTTCTTGTATGAAATTGGATCCACTCACCTTCTCCGACGAAACCCAACCACCACTGAAATCAATCAATTTCTCATCCCCCCTTTCATCCTCTTACATGACTTAACTTTACTTTTTCTCTCATAATTCTTTAAAGAATTCAACCCGACCACCATGACAGTTGCTCTGAGGTTGAAATCATCTAGAACCATAGCTTTTTCAACATCCTCTCAATTTCGATATTTTGTTTTAAGTCATATGCAAGCTAGTCGTATGCCTAATTTTCTCCAACAAAATTGAAGAGTATTTCAATAAAACCCCTTACTATTTCTCTAAATTCATGTCCGTCTCTCTTTCTGATGAATTCGAAGATATGAGTTATTGGTTTTCTGTTAATCTCATGTTTTTATAAGGGTTTTTAGTAAGTATATTCTATAGCTTCTGATTGCTACTTCAGGCATGACTTTTGCATGGGACAGAATGAGGGAGATCGAAGATGAAATTTGGTTAAAATCGAAAGAGTTAAGGGCCAAAGCTGTGATAGAAGTGACTGGAGTGGGAAGGATTTAGGCTGGAGATGGCGGCTTCTATATATGGTGGGGCTGGAGATGACGGCTATTATGATGGAGCCGAAGACGGGATTGCACCAGGCGATGAGAGAATGAGAGGATGTGAGATTAGGGTTTTTCTTTTTAATACATTTACTTTTTAACCAGATAAGGGAAATGTCATTTTTGCCCCGCACGTAGAAGATCACATGCTATTTTAAGTTAATTTTCTAACGTCCGTCAAAGGTAGGGTGGAAAATGGAAAAAAAATGTAGCATCACATATCATTATGGGACAAACCTTAGATTAGGATGCACTATGCAATTTGGTGGATACTTTATGGGGGAATTGTAAATTGGCCATATAATTATTTTTGGATTATTGAAACAATTATTTATTATTTTTATTTAAAAACATATTTTAAATACTAAATGGGTAACTAAATATTGAAGTTATAACCAAATCTCATTTTGTACCCCAAGAAAAATGATCAAAATAATCTTCATGTGACATGCATATACAATTTTCCGTTACTATTTTTGAAAGAACGATGCCACCTGATTCTATAGGACGATAAAAAGATATTCACATACCAATGTTGCAAAGTTGAATGTTGCAACAATGGCTGTAACAATGTGAACTAAAAGTGTTTCACGTAAAATTGCAGCGGAAGTTTTGTTGTCGATTTAAAACGCAATGCACATAGAAAAGACAGAAAATCACACAAAAACAATCTACAAGTATCAAACTTGTAGATCAAGCCTCAAGGCCACACAATTTATATAAAAATCAACACCGTTTTTATACTCAACAAGCATCAAAAAATTCTCACAAGATATAGAATCTTGGAGAATCACAAAAAAACCCACATAAACTACTAGAACAAACGTGGGAAGAAAGACTTAAAAACACGCCTTCCAAAACAACAAATCAACCGAAGCACAAATTGAACTTTCAGAAATACAAGCCCGTATTCCTCGAAGTTTTTGAGCAGCAGCTTGGTGTTTTCAAGTCTTCCCCGCAATCGGTCTTTGTATATGAGGTGTCGATCTCTTCTCTCTAGCTCTGCACACAAGAAAACTGGATCAACTTCTTTCTCGCCACAAAGCACTTCGACCAATTTCTTCTATATGCTCTCCGTTCTCTATATCAAGCCGCCGACTCGGCCTTTTATAGACTGCCAAGCTTGTAAACCAAGACTTCAAGAAATCCTGCAAGAATACGGCCAACAACCAAATCCTACTAGGAAACAGATTAGACATAAAATTATACAAGATTTTGTTTCCTAATTAGACTATAATACTTGGAATAACTAATTTATTTACATAAATCTAGATACCAAAAATACGTTGCCTAAATCTTTAAAATCTTTTAAAAGATTTAGTTACCAAACATGTATAACTAAATCTCCAAAATCTTTTAAAAGATTTTCCTAAAGATTTTCCTATCAAAAAACACACCAATCTACCAAAAATAATCTAAACAAAATCTAACTCCTAAAATAAACATTGACTAAATTAAAATCCTTCTTTGACCAAGAAAGGTGAAAACAAGATAAAATAGGTCATGCCTATTTTACCCTTACAATTTTCAACACCCAAAGACGGAAGGGGGCAAAGTGGGACAAATAAAAAAATAAGGTATGGAAGTAAGACACTTCGTAGGTTGGGGTGCAATGTGAGATTTATTGTGTAATTTTGAGAGATAATCATATTTTGGCCACATCAAAAGCAGTCTAAAAATACAAATTTCCCCCTAAGTATCCACCAAATCCACTTTGGCCCTTAACGTAATTTTGGTGATGATGATGTCATGTATGGTAATCGTAGTGATAGACGCGGAGGTGAATAATGTTTAAGATCGATAATTTGGTCCAATCAAACCATAAACAATATCAACGTTGCCGATGAAAAATTTATTAGAGTTGAAACTAGGGACGATGAAGACGGATTGAACCATGGCGTGCCTCATCTTTGTCGTATACATTTGTTATTGGTTCAAATATTAGTTTTAAAATTCGTGGTGTATGCTTGTGTATTGTGTTGTACGAGAGAGAAATGGAGAAATGTCAAGGGGCTGTGACAGCTTTAATTTTTTGTGGGTTCTTATTTGTGACGACCTTGACACCTGATTGTGATTATCTGATCTTCAGTTATATCTCTCTGATATCTGATATGATTCTACTCTATTTTTTTTATTTTGCAATATAAAATTTTGAATAAAAGATTCATACACTCTTGAGTTTTATCTCAATTAAAATTTACATAAGAGGTCATGGAGAAGAAGCAGAGAAAGAGTTGTTGGAGAAGAAGGAAAATACGTTTCTATTTGGGTAATAAAAGCAGAGAAAGCGTTGCCAGAAAATGACCAAAATACCCTACACGTGAAATCTCATGTGCACCTTAATGTCAGATTGGTAACCTTCGTCGTGGTTAGGGGGTAAACTAGAAAAAAGTTATAAAATGATATGAAAATGACACAAAACTTAGGTCGGGTGTGACAATGTGAGATTTCATAGATAGTTTGTAAATTTTAGTAAAACTATATACTTTGTGGTTGAGGGTTTGATTCTCCAACACAATATTTTTTTAAAAAAATATTCATAAATTCCAAAAACAACATAAGCAAAGTCTCCAACAACAATGTATTTATCTAAGATAGTAAGTTTGAATTGTTTTCAATTTATACACTGATAAAAATGAATAAATTCATGTTTGGTATTAAAAAAATAGATTTAAAAATAACCAACAAAAAAGACAAATGTATAGGATACGTTGCTATACAATGACTAAAAACATACATTATAAATAATCGAAAAACAAAGTATCAGAAATGCTAAACACACAACAACATAATTTATAAGTCTAAAAAAATGTAAAGATTAAAACACACAAAAATCTAATAATTAAAAGTCAACAAAAAAATGAAGGAACTAACAAATCACTTTTAAAAAATCATTAACACCACGTGCAACACCCGTGAACCTTAATAGTAGTAATAAAAGTTTAAAGATTTGTATATGGCTTAAGTTAAACAAGCATTGGGACAATAATTTTTTGCGATGCTGTCATTTTAAATTTTCTTATTGACTTACACAAGAAGCAATATCATTTGTTTTCAAACGAATAACAAAAGTTTCTAATCTTCATACGAGTTTGTGTTGACAGTGCCTTCTTTTGTTCTCTTTCTCTATGTTGATGCAAAGACATACGCCTTATGTTCCTCCTACAATAACAAATTACACAGCGGAATTGAAGTCGTTCATTTGGCATCCGGACGCACTCTGTGTAAGGTAGGTTGGTCCAAGTTTGGTTTAGTAGATGTTTTTGTAATCTGAGTAAATTCTGTTGGCAGATCATGCTAACCAACTACTAGAATATCAGTATGATTGTATGAAGTTTACCATTGATGATACAAGAAGAAAAATATAATTATAAGATAATTGTCAACGTTGCAGTTTTCATTGCTAAGACATGGCTTAACTAGAATGCTTCAAGTAAGGGAAGAAGCTCCATCTTGCTGGCAACTTTTTTTTTTTTTCCTCTTCCCTCTTAAGGGGGCAAGGGATCGAACCCGGGCCCCAAGAACTATAAGGTTGTGGATATTTGAACTTAAGTTAGGTCTCAATACTGCCTTCATGTAGCCCAACTATAATATTAAGTGGTGTTGTCATTGTCTTTTGCTTTTTGTCGATCAGGTTAATAGTTAGGGATGACAAAAAACTCAAACCCATCCGATCCTAAACCGAAAGTGACATGCCGCTTCTAGAAAACCGGTGGGTTTGAATTTACCCTTGACCCACCCCGACCCCGACCCCGACCCCGACTCGATAATAAATAAATTTATATTTATAACGATACATGTGGTATGATTATCATTTGATGTAGATCCCAAGATTGTATAAGGCCCTTAAGTTTAGATAGGAAAGTGACGGGACAATGAATTTGGGAAGTTGTCTCTGTTTGGTATTGTGACTTTGAATATCTGTTTGTTTCTAACTTGATAAAAGCATTCACGAGAAACAATTGTAAGAAAAACTTCATTGCCATCATGAAGGCATCTTTGGGTATTACTATTTACTGCATCTGGAATGATAAACGACTCACGTTTCAATCCTTGGCACCAAAGTAAGCCTTCTTTACTGGTAATTGGTTATGAGTCTATTTGAGGCTTAAAATTAATAAAATATGTTAAATGGTGGAAAGCCCCTAGAGAGTACTCTAATTGGTTCAGTTTACTTTGTTGGGCTATGAACTCTCTGGGTGGGAACTGCAATCTAGTGTACTAAATTGTAATCTATAATTTGTTGATTTATATTGCATTTTTAATTTATCAGTTGTCAGAGAAGCTCCCTCCAATTGATCTGATTCTGATTCACCATGGACATTCAAGAATACGATGATGGAGGAGGAAGTTTGAACCCCAACCGTCGTATTTCTCTACACTGTTTTTTTCATTTTCGAATCTCTGCTAGTGCCGTCGAGACCTTCAACTTTGAGCTCTATCTTTGCAAGTGCTGCTACCAGAGTAAACTACAAGTTCTTGATATCACTTGCGCACACCTAGGAAGTTGCTCTCCGCAATTGGTAAATACTAGTAATATAACAAGTATGTGCAAAAAGTTTCAAAATATTTCTGTTTTTCATATATAAACTAGACTTCAAGCGTCTTACGATATTTATTTATCACATAAAACATTGATGCTTATATCAGTTCCTCCAAATTCATTGGCAATTCATTTATCTGTGTACTGTAGAACTGCTCTATGTCTCTTAAAATCCTGATATCTTCATTTTTCACTAAGTTAATAGCTACACCCTGCACACACAATCAACAACCGATTTCAATTAGTTAAACATGAAGCAGGTATAAATTTATGGGGTCATTAACAAAGCAAATCAACAAATAAGTTGGGAAGATTATAGCACAACATCCATCTCCATATAAAGTAAACACTGAATGACTGGCTTACACGTCGAGTTCCAGGAGATGGCAACAATATTCCATATCCTAACACATGAAGTAGATTCACTTGTTCAAGTGTTCAACTTCAGCTTTCTTTAATACCTACTCTATTAATATTCTCACTCGTGCAACAAGATCAGAGATGACAGCACGAAAATAGATGCAAAAGCCCTGCAATTTGCACTAATAACAAGTTCAAAAAATAGTGGCACACCTAATACTTCATGGGGAGTAGTTGCTAGAGACAGAGAAGAGAGAACAGTAAAGGAAGCATTTTTAAATTTTAAGTTTTTTTTTGTTTTTTTAGCATTTTAACTTAAGGGTGTATTCTTTCTTTCTCTTCCTTTTTTCTAAGAAATGCTGATGGGCTACAGAATAGGGGTAGTCTTCCCGTTCCCTGAGTCCCTCTCCACCCGCCCTCTCCCTCCAACCCACCCCCCCCCCAATTAAAAAAAAAAACTGTATTAATATCTGAGAGAACATTCAAGATATAGATTAAAGCCAATACATGCATAGCATCACGGATTCAAGCTAATGAGCTAACCCCATGCGGCAAAGAGTCTTTGCGGTCCAAACTATTTAGCCACCGAGTTACAACTCAACTTTTGTACAAATATTATGGCAAGGATAAGGTTCCGTTTGTTTCAAGAAGAATGACACACCGAAAATGATTTCACAAAAACAGTTTTTAAAAAATGAATATCTTCTATTTTCAGGTGTGGTAAATCTTTTGAAAATGTGTCGAAAAATATTTTTGGGTGTTTGGTGAACAAACTGAAAATGTAACGGATAACACGATCCCAAGGGGTGGGAGAGATGGCAAGAGCACTCACGCAATGACCTTAAGGTCCTAGATAACACTAATGCATACATACAAAAATTGCATTTTTTAGAGCTAAACATTTATAAGTAATTCATTCAAAATTGTTAATAATTTGAAATAATTAGAATCCCATCATATCCTCTTAGTACTTTAGATTTTGGAATAAGAGAACATATTCATGGCAGGTTTAACAAGGATAAATACAACTATATTTTCAGAAATTGTTAAAAGAGAATCCAATATTCTATCGAAAGTGTGTATAATTATATACACTACCTCCATTCCCAAATAATCATCATATTTCATTTTTTGTCCGTTCCAAAAAAAAGGTCTTGTTTTTAAACTTCCATTTTAACAAAAACACTTTTACCACTTAAACCTTAATTTTTATTCGACCACATATTCAAGAGTATATTAATGGAAACCACATATTATACCAATATCTAAAATATAGTCAATTTCATTTTTCTTAATCTATGTGCCCAGTGTGTGTCCAGTCACATGACGATTATTTAAAATTGGCTGGAGTATTTGTGTGTGATTAAGTTCACTTTTTGGACAAACTGTGGTAAAAAGTGTGAAGTTTTTACATGTACACCTGGAATGAATCTCAAATTCACCAATGTTGCATGGGGGAGTTGGAGGGAGCACTGGGAAGATGCGGGGAGGTAAGAAGAGGACATGGAAGATGAGTGGTGGAACCATGGGGTAGGTGGTGTAACAAGAATAATAGATGGATTCTGGAGGGGGTTGGTGAGAAGAGATAATGAAATATTGATTAGTTATTGTTACCGATTTGAATAAAGTGGGTTTAAGCAAATGACTTGTGGAGTTGGAGGTAGGTAAGTCATTTCCAGAGACATGCATTCGTATTCCATTGAATTGTAAAAGATTTTCCATTAACCATATTTTCTAACAGTTACCAAACACCGGAAAATGAGGAAATCATTTTCCGGAAGTCATTCTCCTTGAAACAAATGGAGCCTAATTAAGTATTTGAAACGAAACACCACTTTTTTGGTAGATCACACACTGCAGCAGCCTCAACTTTAGAGCTAGAAACATCCCAATTCCCATCCCCACCCCACCTGCTGGTCATGTGTTTGGACGTGCAGAGGTCATATTCTTTTAAAAATTCCCAATTTCAGCATCCCCCTTCCTGTTTGGTCGGGGCTTTCTTTTGCCCAATACCATTAATTGGGGTTGGGGTTGTCTCCGTTGCTTTACGCCATTTCTTGGAGATTACAATTATCAAACAAGGTAAGCTAATTTTCCCCCCACTATTCCACCAATTCTGTCGTGAGTGTCCTCTTAACTCTTAAGCCATTTATAGGACATAATTCTTAGTTATCAAGACTACATATTTTAGCACGGAATTATGATAATACGCGGCTTTTAAAATCTCTCTCAATGATTCAATACAACAGTTGATAAATCTGTACTATCAAATGATTGCAATCACTACTGGAAGCTTCTATTATTTGTAAAGAAAGAAAAAGGAGGAATGTATATTCTTGTTAGACGCATGCCTAGGAGTACTCCAAACTTGATTGAGAGAGATGTTTCAAGTCACATAACATGAGGATACTATTATCAGAGTAGTGCTTATATGATCCTAAAAGTTCTCCACTAACAAAGAGAAACGTTGGTGCACCTATCCAATGATTATTGACATGTGGTGGACAATTAAGATTGTGCAAGGAAGTTACTGGAGGACGTAAAACTTGGGTGTTCCAAAATTGGTTTAAGTTGAAGTCACTTTCGACCAAAAGAGAGAGACATTGTATCAAGGACAGAATAGAAGTCAAAAGGTGGATAGACATCTGCAACAACATTGTGTTTGATAGAAAAGAAAGAGTATTAATATACTGATAAACATATAAATTCTACTATCTAAAGTTGAAATGAGAAGAAACAGTCGAAGAATGTAAGTCAGAATTATTCACTAGGGAACACAGAATTATGAAAGGGTCAATTCTAAAAGTAAGTCTTTAATCTAAAACAATTACCTTGCGTCCAAAGCGACCAGAACGACCAATGCGATGAATATAAAGCTCTCGATTATTTGGAAGGTCATAATTAATCACAGTGGAAACCTAAAAGAAAGAAGAACGAAAAATGAAATATGATATTGGATAATTGCAACCATATCATTCACAAATATAAAGAAAATGAAGATTAATTTATACTAATGCAATCATTTGTACAGCATACTTCAGTCTGATCAACATGTTCTGCACCTGGCGAATATAACCAACAATGGATAGAAGCTAGGTCACAAACACAAAATGAATGGTCAGACAAGTTTCTCTCCCCCACCCAAAACACACACACATCATCTAGTGTTGTTTGGTGGCAATTGGGGAGAGGTTAGATGGTTGACTTAGACTTGGTTAAAAACATGAAGGTGACACTTCTTTGGGTATGTGTGTGTATCTATCTATATAGAGCTTAATGTCAGAATCTAAGTTGTGAATGTCCAAGAATACATGGGGGAGTATCCCAACGAAAAAAATTTCCATAAAAAAGGTGCTTAACAAGAGCCCCATAACTTTACACACAAAAGGAAAGAGGGAAGGGAAAATGATTATACTCTAACAACTAATCATTGTTCTTAATGTACGACAAGAGAACAAAGTTGCAAGGTTGCATAGGGTTTCTAAACAGCTAAATGAAATGGGATAGAGAGAGAGAGAGACATGCCTGTTGAACATCCAGGCCCCTCGCCCATACATCCGTTGAAATCAGAACACGAGTTGAAGCAGATTTGAACTCATCTATTATAGCATCTCGTTCCCTCTGAGGCATGTCTCCATGCATAGCTGATACTGTAAAGTTGTTTTCACGCATTTTCTCTGTCAGCCAATCCACCTGTTCCAAGCAAACCCATGTTAGCTCAAACATCAGAATTCATACAGGGAGCTTTTGAGTTTTTTCAAAGCCTTGAAGGCCTTGAAGTCCTTTTTACATGCAAATCAAATCTTGTTCTGCACTGTTTTCTACAACCAAGAAACTCATGACTGCTCGTTAAGAATTTCTAACCACAACATTGAGAAGGTGAGCTACGCTTAGCTTATAGGATCTAACAAAGTCCAGAAAGTCTAGGAGACACCATGCACTGCCCAACAGACTTACAAACTCCCAAATAGAGGTAACATGAAAATCAGATCTTGTTCTGCAATGTTATCATGACTTAATTTTTTCTGTCGCATGCAAATTGAAGTAACTAATTGAATCCAGTGAACAGAGTTCAAGTACACCATCAATAGGCTTTCAACTGAATTACAAACTCCCAAATTAACAAGTCCTACTCATATTCATTCGACTTCGTCTGTTGTACACCTCAACCATAATGTTAGTAGTAAAACTCAGCAAACAAATATTAAACCATGAATCCACATCGAGAAATGACTACATCACAATGAACATGTGAAGATATACATATAATTATGAAATCAACCCCATCAAAAAGGATAAAATGTAAATCTAACAAAATGTTAGCTCCAACATCAGTTCAAGAACACCGTCAAAATAAGCTTTCAACTGAATTACAAACTCCCAAATTAACAACTCCTCTTATTTAGTTGACCTCGTCTGTTGTACACCCCAACCATAATGGTAGTAAAACTCAGCAAACATACATATAAACCATTGAATCCACCTCACAAGATGACTACATCACAATGTTCATGAGAAGATATACATGTAATTAATGAAATGAACCCCCATCAAAAAGGATCGACTACAGATCTAACCAATGCAGCCAAAAAACTATAATATCCATTATTCACAAAAAACAAAAAGTATCATTGTGATGTTCTAACCCATTTGAAAATAGACTTTGTTCATTTTTTATTTCTTATTTTGGTAAGTAATAATAGAATAAATAGAGTCAAAACATGTGATGCATTATACACGGAGAATACAAGCAAAGATCCACTGCACAAAAGAGATACTATTCACGAAATCTACAAAAGGATTACTCCCCTGCGAGACCAATTCTCCACCCCAAAAGAGTGAAGTCTGGAAAATCAGATTCTTAAACACCTCATCGCTGTTCTCAACATTCTCAAACGCTCTGCCATTTCTTTCCCTCCACAAAACCCAGAACACTACCAACATCGCAACTGCCCACAGATCATTTCTCTTCCTTCTCTTATACAGCGACCAGCTCAAGATCAAGTCCTTAACTGATCTTGGCATTACCCATGACAGATGGAACAAACTGAAAATGAAATCCCACATTTTTCTGGCTGCCGGACAATGCAAGAAAATCTGCTGACACTTTCCTTATCCCCCTTACACATATAACACCAATTAACATATATTTTCCGCCTAAATCGTAAGTTATCTCCTATTAAAACAGCTTCATGCACAGCTTCCCACACATAGTTATAAAAGGCGGAAGGCGAGAGATCCATTTTTGAGGCGAAGGCGAGGTGTACTCCCTCCATTCTAAGCAAAGAGTCCAACATACTATTTTGGGATGTTTCACATAAAGAGTCCACTTTAAAAAATCATGCTTACAATTTCCATAACGTAACTTGTGTTGCAAGTATATTGGTTGTGATTAAGTATTTTTGAATTCTGACCAACTCCAATGATATTAATATATCCCCTAATTATTAGACTTTTCAATTGTGGACACTTTGAATGGAATGGAGAGAGTATATGCTTGAGTGCATCAACATTTAGTATTGCTACAATCCCCTAAATAAAGAATTTACAAGATAAACTACAAAGTGTAAGAAGTACTCCCTCCGTTCCACCCAAAGAGTCTACATATGAAAAGTCAAATTATTATCGGGATATATCAATGTCATTCAAGTTGGTCATAATCGCATAAATACTTAAAACACAAGCAATGTGCTTCCAACACAAGTGGATGGTAAAGGTGAAATGGTATATAAATTGTAAGCAAATTTTTTAAAGCGGACTCTTAAAGTGAAACATCCCAAAATAGTATGATGGACTATTTGTCTAGAATGGAGGGAGTATAAATTACTAACAATTAATTACTAACAGTTAATTACATGGAAAGGTATAAATGGAAAGTAAAAAATTAGACAATGCATTTAAGAGGAATCCTATATTTGTGCATTTTTGTCTATTGAACAATATATATGAAACAGATGTAGTATGTTATTATTGCCAAAAAAAAAGTTACATCAAAAAGAAAATGGTAAATTAATCTTTCAAGATTCTTGAGGTGAGTCAGGAGGCGGGCCTAAGCTCCAATGATATTGTGATTGCCTTGCCTGAGCTTCTCTAGGCACAGCACCTAAGCATGACTCTTGCCTGAGGCGAGGGAGGTGCTCCCATTTAATAACCGTGCACCTATGTCTATATATTAGCTGAAAGAAATAACATTTTCTTCCCACTTTCGATAGGATATAAGAACTTTGTAAGAAGAAAATATGGCGCAGGAAGGTCTACTTTGGAGAAAAAAAAAAGTTACATTCTCGTAACAAAACCTCTTCTATAAAATGAAAACTCAACCAATTGATCAACTTGTAAGTTACGATCCTAGGGAAAACAAACAGAATCGACCAAATTCTAAGCCTTATCAAGTCAAAAGAATCATCAGTAACATCTTTTCACACAAAAATGGTAATCCTCCGTAACCAACCATATAATGTACTGACATATTACCTTTCGCTTTGTGTTACAGAAAATTACAGCCTGAATGATGGAAAGAGAATCATAGAGATCACAGAGAGTATCAAACTTCCAATCTTCTTTCTCTACTTCAACAAAGAACTGCCTTATTCCCTGCCATATCATAAAACCACTAGTTTAGAAACAGGATGAAACAACAGAAGACAGATTGGCAGCCATTTCAACCCCTGCTTTCCAATGACGGATAATCGACATTACCTCCAATGTCAACTCATCACGTTTTACAAGGATTGGCACAGGATCAGTCATAAACTTGCAGGTCATCTCCAGAATTTCATTTGGAAGGGTGGCGGAAACAAGAACAACCTGTAACAACAATGACATCTCAGACTTGCCAATTGTTGGATATTAAACCAAGCTCATTTATATTAGAGTGATTTATTATTTACAAATTTTTAGTTTTATATTGCTAACAACAATAAAGCATACTCAGATTTAACAGTGCTTTTCTACAAGGATCGAAACTGTATGACTACTATTGCACATACTAAGAGGTAGAAAAGTACCATAATGAGGATACTCAATATATGCTAAATGATGATTAAGTTATGCAAGCTTCAATCTAAAGCTAAACCAGGATAAATTGTGTATATGAATCACAAACAAATAAAATCACACACACAACAAGTTAGGTTAAATGGCACGCAATATAGTTTATGCTCTGCCATACAACAAGAATAGATAAACAATTGATCAGCTAGAACTGAACAATGTTGGGAATGGGACCACAAGATATTGATGTGTCTATAGTCTGCACTACAAAGAGCTAAAACTTTGGTCAGGGTACTGCCTCATCACAGAGAAAAAAAATCCCTATTTCTATGTATTTTTCAAATGTCGTTTAAACATACCAAAATGAACATAGTAGCCATGAAAGATATTCAGGCCTTGGTGAACCTCATATTTGGATTGTTTCAATTCTTATTTAGTCTGTGTGTGCCTAGGTAACTATGTTAATGCCTGCTTAGCTGTGCCAAAGCCTGCTTGTGCATAAGTACGGGTGTCCATGCATATATGTATGGGGGGAGGGAGATCACCTGAAGCTCTGGTGGAAGATACCGATAAACGTCATAAATTTGATCTTTAAAGCCACGGCTCAACATCTCATCAGATTCATCCTAAAGAAATTTTAACAAAGTATGTGTGAAAGTACTTCAATATACACAAAGCAAATTCACACACAGTTAGCTGGAAGTTATAAAACCGTACCACGATACTTCATAATACCAAACAGAAATATCAAAAGGAAGTAAATGCCGGAGACTCACGAGAATCAACAATTTGATAGCTCTAGTTCGCAGTGATCTCCTCTTGATCATGTCACACACTCGGCCTGGTGTTCCAGAAACAACTTGCACGCCGTTATCTAGTCTTCTCATATCCTCTCCCACACTTTTGCCGCCAATACATGCGTGAGCTTGTATGCTCATGTAGTAACCAATTGCAAGGATTTGCTTTTCAGTTTGAGCTGCTAACTCTCTTGTAGGTGAGAGGATCAAAGCTTGCACCCTGAAGAAGTACATGAAAAACTGATTTCACAGTTACATTGCCAGCATAGTCCGACTATAATGGCTGACAAAGGTTTAATTTTTAAACTCAAGTGACTCAACTCGACTTAGTCCCACATGCCCAATTAATAAAGCACTTTTAGATGAATTGTTCCCAGTGTTTCTCTACAGCTATATGAGAGCAATAAGTTTGAGATAGTAAAAAGTTGTTGATTTTTGGAGTGTTTACTTGCAATTTTTAAGGTAAATGATGCCTGTGGAGTATTTATGATTCATACATGGGTTGAATCGGTTAAACTCCGACCAAGCATGCATTACTTAAGATCCAAAGTGGTTTATATCTGCGTACCAAGCCCAAATTAGGGTTTCAAGATTGTAATTTAGGATATTGACGTTAAATGAAAAACTAGGATTGCAAATAGAAAGGCTAGAATTTCAAATAGAAAGGGGGAGGCGGAGGGAAGGACATACTCTTTGGAGGAGGTGTCGACAACTTGGCAAACAGCCAGGGCAATCATAGAGGTCTTGCCGGTACCGGACTGAGCCTGGGCAATGGTGTCGCGTCCAGTAATAATGGGAACGACGGCTCTCTGCTGAATAGCGGAAGGCTTCTCGAAGCCGTGATTATAGATTCCGCGGAGAAGTTCATCTTTGATACCCATCTCTTCGAAGCTCGTGATAGGTTCAACGCCCTTAGAAGTCTCGAAAACCCCGTGCCGACCAGCCATGTCAGGCCTGTTCGCCAGCGCAGCAGAATCTGGTTGTCAGGGATATTGACGTTAGAATCTGGTTGTCTGGGATATTGACGTTGACAGAAGACAACGTGAAAGTTGAAACCCTGACCTGACCCCTTTACCTTAAAATCTTCCCGTCCCAACTCCCAACCCCCAACCCTAGCCCTATCAATCGGCCCAAGCAAATTTGAAAAAATTGTGAGACGTCCAGTTTTCAAAGTTTATAACTCCTTTATTTCAGTTTTTTTTTTTTCAATGCGTAAAGAATATTTTTGAAGTTGAAATAATTGTGATACATTTACGAAGTATTTGATTTCACTTATGGTAAAATAAGTCATCATGTCGCATAAAGCTCACTTAAAGCACATGTAGCTTATAGTAAGATACCGCTTAATTCTACTTTTCAAAAACATGTGAGTCCTCTTATTTATTAAAATTTTATATATTCCAAGATTACCCTTCTTAATAATAATAATATGAATAATGATAATTGTTATAATAATAATTAAAAAATAAATATAGTATTAATAATGATAAATATAATAATAATAATAATTATTATTATTATTATACTAAAAATTAATATTAATAATAATATAGTAAAAATAATTGTAATAATAATAAGTAATAATAATAATAAAAGTAATATTAATATCAATATTATAATAATAAAATATAATATTAATAATAATAAAATCAATAATAATAATGATATAAATAACATTAATAATATTATTAATATAATAAAATAAATACTAAAATTAACAAGTAATAATAATAATAAAAGTAATATTAATGTTAATAAAATAATGATAATAATAAAGGCGATAATAATGATAATAATAATAGTAATAATTAATAATAGTGATAAAATTTGTAATAATAATAATAATAATAATGTAAATCACATTTTGTGATGATGTTATTTTAGTATTTATATTTGATTTCAGTACTATTTCAACTTATTAATCAATGAAAAGCTAATCAGTACTTTTAAAAAGTTAAATCAAACATCACCGGTTATTAGTCATCAGTCATAAGTCATAAGTAATAAGTTATCAGCACATATCAATAAGCTAAATCAAACAGGCTCTTAATGAGTCTGATGTGTGCTATATTCTTATATCGCGATTCAAAA
This sequence comes from Codonopsis lanceolata, assembly GCA_013146195.2. Lineage (NCBI taxonomy): Eukaryota > Viridiplantae > Streptophyta > Magnoliopsida > Asterales > Campanulaceae > Codonopsis > Codonopsis lanceolata. The sequence continues at coordinate 43,829,271 of CM028377.1, forward strand.
ATATCAGATTAAATTTATGAACCGTGGTGCAATTAGAATATTAAATTAAATTATTGAACCGCAGTACAAAAATTAATGCAATGAAATTTTTGAACCGCGGTTCAAAAATAGATAAGGGAAATCAAACTTTAAATCGCGGTGCAAAAATTAATGCGATGAAATTTATGAATGTTCAAAAATAGACTAGGAAATTAAACTTTAAATCGCAGTACAAAAATTAATGCAATGAAATTTATGAAATGCGGTTCAAAAATAGACTAGGGAGATTAAAACTTTGAACCGTGGTGTAAAAATTAATGCAATGAAATTTATGAACTGTGATTCAAAAATAGACTAGAAAATTAAACTTTGAATCGCGATGCAAAAATTTATGCAATGAAATTTATGAACCGCAGTTCATAAATACACTAGGAAATTAAACTCTGAACTGCAGTGCAAAAATATTATCTAATTCATTTTTGCACCGTAATACAAAAGCATAAATAACCTATTTACATATTTCACCTTTTTCTTTCATTTCCTCTGTTGTAAGCCCTCTTCTTCATCCTCCTTATCTGCCTTCGTCCTAATTGAAAAATCCTTCAACCCAGTACAGATCCATTATAGTTTCGTATTTCATGAATCAAAAAACTTGTTTACCTTTCGGGGGTGTTGCCTCCGAACCCCCACGAATGGGCGCTGCCCCCTCAACCTGATCGGGCAGATTGATCCCCGTTTCATTGCGCACAATCGTGATTTTCGAATCCAAAATGTATTTTCGGAGCTGTTGAAGAAGACGATGACATTTTTGAAACAATATTTCGAAAAGTAATCTTTTGCAGTTGAAAAAAATGAATGTGGATTTTTGAGGTTAGAAACTTTGAAAAAGAGACCGGCCAGAATTTTATCTAATTTTATTTGGTAAATTCGGCCCATGCACTTTTCCAAATTTATAAGGAATAATTGTTGGTCGGTCTCTTTATTCTAAAGACTAAAATTATAACCGCTCCAGTGTTTTCTTCTTTTTTTTTCAACTACAGAATTCAATTTTGTTAATTTCTTCCTTAAATGTCCATCTTCCTCCTATCATCCAACCATTTATTAAATGTTATTCCACCCATTCTATATCATTTACTCCTACCTGCTCCTTTTTCCATCTAACTAAATCCGTGAGATGAAAATCCTACCAACCAATTTTCATCTCACTTCATTTTCCTCGAAATAATATATATATCACTTCATCTTCTTCATCTTCTTCATCTTCCGAGGAATATCTGAGGAAGCCAGAGCATAGATCTGGCATGATGATAATCAAAGAGAAACTTGTTGGTTGCTAAAAGCAAGTTCAAAATAGTTTACTGGGAGCCGGGAAGAAGAAGAAAAGCTCAACCACAGTCACGTAATAGATCTTTCTTCACAATGAGAAAATGGAAGTTGGAGCATCGAAGTTTTCGATGTGAGCATCAGAGTTTTCGATGCGAGAGAGATGTATGATTCATCTCTTTCTGCCGGAACATTGTTGGAGAGTCCGGGAATCTAATAGATTTCCAATAGTGAATTCTAAATAGATTCAAGCCGTACTATAACAAGGAACTACGACCAGTTAGTCCATCAAGCCATAAATCTTGTAAGATCCAACGGTTATCGAAGCCCTCCTTTGCTTGTAAGCCACCATCCTGACACGAGCGTTTTCTCTGACTTCCGGCAAGAAATCTTCACTGCTCGTCTTCCTTCTGAATCCCCGATTTGTATATTATTTCTAGTTATTTGATTTTGGAGTCTTTTTTGGCTTGTTTGAGTTGGGTTGTAATTTAAAAAATTGGGTTTTCGATGCACAATTTGGAATTGCGATGCAACATCGTATTTTTGCTTGATGCACATGGGTTTCCTTTTATTAATGGCCTAATCATTATTTTGCCCCTAAAAGTGTACTTTACCGATTAAATAATAATATATGGGACCTTGGTGGTTGGAATTAAATTGCACAAAAGCGACCACCCCGGTTATCACCTAATTTATAACGCCTTTAGTCCTTTTTTTTTTTGTGAAATTCCAGCTGGTCTACTTTCAAAAGTTTTCAATTGCTCCGGTCCATCATCTTTTTTATTCAACCGGAAAAGGTCACTTTTGGGGGAGAAAACACTATGATACCCTTAATAAGCATGAGGCGCGCGATCACTCACCCAAATGTACCGCGATGCATCAATTTTTACACTGTGATGCATCAATTTAATTATCGAATCCAATTTTGAGCACGATCACAGAGTAATACTCGCGCCCCATATTTAAGCCACTACTCTGACGGTTATGCGGTCAACCCGCATTTTTTGCCATTATGCCATAAGATCCCGCCACTATCATTATTACATCCGGATTTAACTTACTAAGGGCTTTTTCATGCATAAAAAAAAGAGGTGAAACAAACGTGCGGAAGACAACCAGCCAGCCCCGAAAAGGGGATGGGGGCCTTACCTGAAAAAGAAGGGGGCCGAAGCTGACAAGGACGGCACAAGCTTTTTACGAAAGGAAAAGAAACCTAGATCATCAAATAGTAGAACCTTACAAACTTGAGTAGGCAGGGCGCCTCTAGAATGGTAAGCACAGTATGCCAAATGAGAGGCTCCAAAATTCATAAGACTGTCAGCAACTCTATTATGCTCTCTAAACGCATGGGATAACCCAAAGGTGCCGAGTAAAGCACGACACTCTCTGATCTCAAAACTGTACCTCTACGGCACTTACTGAGCCCCGATAATACCTTTGACTGCCACAAGGGAATCTAATTCAACTAGAACCTTAGAGAGGCCCAAAGCCCTACACAACCGAAGGCCATCCTGAAGGACCAAGATCTCAGTTTTTCATATTTGATCCTGCACCATAATTATGCAAGAACGCGACAACCAAACCTTTGTCACGACTTCGAAGAACTCCACCACCGGAGCACCTTCCTTGCAAATCCGAGCCATTAGTATTTAATTTACACATATCAACTGGGGGAGCCTCCCAGCGAAGCCACTACCCCCGCCTGACTTTGACAGCCTTAACATAAAGGTGAAGCCCTTGGATAGCAAGATTGCCCAAATTGCTAATATTGGCCTTTTGCTGAAACATACCCATCATCTCTTGGAGGCCCTTCATGATCTGCAAACTAATAGCCTCGAAGGACATAGCGACATTATCAAAGATGAAGGAACAACGCGCCTTCCAAATTTCCCAACACACGAGAATACAAACACCAATTTTGCGGGCACCCATCTGATTACTAATCGAGGCAGGACCAATCTAGGAGTCAACTAAGTGGTTAATAAATGAGTACTACCTCACTAAGTTAAAAGGATGAACGAATACATGCCACAATCTCTAAGTGTAAAATAAACTATGTCAATTTGCATTCTCACAAACTTAAAGACTTACTCTCACGCCAAAGGGGTTTCACGTGCATTCCTTCTAAGGTATTCTCTTTTTGATAGGTTACTTGAAGATCATACCTCATACATAGTCCCAACTATCCTACGATCCATTGTACATGGCCTAATACCAATGTGTGCAGCATCATCAGTTGATCATGTTGAGTATTTGACTCATATTTGGGTGAAAATGTGATTATGTTTACTTCTCGCTTCTACCTAAAAAAATTAACTATACAATACAACTCAGTCAATTGACTGAAGCTATTCGACGGTCTGGATCGATCCCGATCGTAAGATCTAACTGTTCTGGGTCAGTTACGAATAACCCCCTTACAAACAATCCCCCTCAACTATGGGTCGAGTTCGAATAGCGCCTCTCAATTACCACTTGAAGCAATGTACCCCATTAATTACGTAGTTAATATATATTGACACCTATACTGTCACTGTGCCTATGGCACAGGCACGAAGTTCTAGTTCTAAGCAAAGTAAATCGTCAAATATCTAATTCAGAATACCAAACACACACGAATAAAGAATATCAAACACACACGAATAAATGAGTTTATTCATTTAACCAATATGCATGCGTTTACTTAAATGCTTTAACGGGAGATGTTTGGTTTAAATTTTATGTTTTTGTGTGTGTGGGATTAACTGCAACTTGCAAGAACCCCTAAACCATAAATTAACATGTAAATCATGCTATATCTAATTTACTTGTACAAATTCGTTTATGAAATTGCAACAAACCCAATTCAAGAAAATCAACATCTAGATAATGTCGAGTCCTTTTTTATTGTTTCTTACAATTTTGAAATATTTTTGACATGTCGAGTAGAACCGTACACATGAGCATATTTTGTGCTTATAGCATCACAATCACAAAACAAATTAAGCATATGATCAAGCACTTCATTTGGAATACCCACAATTTAAAAAACAGAACCCCTAAATGTTACAGCGAAAAATCATAAATGTAACATCACTTAAGAGATTAAATTACCAAACTGTCCTTCTTCCATTTTAAAAGAAAAAAATACTAAACTTTAAAATAGCTTCGTTTATCAAACTACCCTCCTTCCATTTAGAAAAAGCTTAATTAAAATGTTAAAAAAAAACTTACGATAAAAAAAACACAATCTGATGACCTAACCCCTAAAATCCAAAAACTCGCCTATACAACGATATCATCTCTTGGCCGATAGTTCTGATGATCATTTGACATGCATCATTGACCAGCAATGGCATCATTGTCGATATCGATGGTGATGAAAGTGCTCCTCCACTGAATCCATATTCTTCCACGGGTTTTACAAAATCCATACGAGGTCGCCTACTTTGGAGAGGCTTTCCATTGATCCCACACACATTCTCTCGAAAGATTTCTCTCCCACCAAATATTGTTGGCATACTCGAGAGTGAACCCATATTATAGTCCTAGTTCTTCACCAGATATCGGTCCATTTCCTGAAACTTACCCTCCCATACATCTTCTTTGTTTGAAGAAAGATCTTCATCTAACCATTTTCGAGTTAGCCTTTGTAATGGAAGAGGTCTATCAGGTATCTGGTGAAGACAGTGAAGTCCCCTAAATCTGCCTGCTGGTTGAAAATGTGCTACTGGAATTTAAAAAAAAAACCACCAGGAATTATGAAAAAAAAAAATCGCTAGGAATTTTTAAAAAATAAAAAAAGCTAGGAATTGTGAGAAAAAAAAATTGAAAAAAATCGACAGCACTTTAAAAAAAATAAAAATAAAATCTCCAGGAATTTTAAAAAAAATTGAAAAAAAATCGCCAGGTTTGTTTAAAGTTTCTTAAAAAAGTCGTCAGTTTGTGTTTTGGTTCATAAAAAAACGCCAAGTTGAAAAAAATCGATCCTTCTCATAGTTTTTTTTCTTCTTGTGGTTTTCGTTTTAAACATGGTTTTTAATATCGAAAAAAAGAAATATATATTGAGTACAACATAGGTAACAACTTACCGTAAAAATAGAATCAGGAGAATCAACATGTTGTTATTCAGATTGGAATTCATTGAATAATTGTTGGAAATGAACAAGTTTAGGGTTTAGGGTTTATGGTTAATTGTAACGGAGGGTTTGGGATATATCAGTGTTCAAAGTTTTTATAGGAAGATAAATTATAATTAATTGTAACTCCTTTATATAAAAGAATTAATTAGTAATTAGAGTTTAAAGTTAATTTGTAACTCATTTTTATAAAAGGATTAATTAGTAATTAGACTCTTAAATGAATGTGGTATTTAGTGTTTTTTGTGTTGCATTTAGGGTATTGAGTGAGAAATGCTTCTTAAATGACACTTACATCAAATTCTACTTAGAGCAAGAACAACAACTAATCAAATGGGTATCAAACCCAAATCATAGCTTCCAATGGCAAATCGATTGTTTCTAATTGTAACTAGTTTTACACCCGTGCGTTAAACGCACGAACAATTTTTTTTAAAATTAAATAATATTCAAGCAAAACGAAAAAACAAATCAAAAGAATAAATGAAGAGAAGTAATGTTTGGAGTAACTACTTAAATAGAAATACATCATTTTATTGGTAATATTATAGATTTTAGAAAAAATTTCTTATACACAATGTTTGTTGTCTAATTTGTTGGTTTTCCATCTTCATCGGATATTAATATCTTCAACCAGAACGGTTTGTTACCCTAAAAACTGTAACATACAACTGGCCATGCCTAAAGACTGGTTTGTTCAAGAAGAGTCATACATGCGAAAATAGTTGATATTGACTTTTGTTAATTATCATGTCATACGATACTACCAATGTAAATTATTTTCTCTAGAATTTGAAAGACAACCTCACATCTAATGAAGACAATGACATTTTTGGTATAAACATTTTGTCTCCAACATAGCTTCCATTCAAAAAAATTGCTTTAACAATGTGATTCCCTAACTTGGTAATGATTAGTATTTTCCATTGCACAACCCTGCAGCATGGACAATGTTTCACAAGATCACCGGAACACTAATCTTAAGTTTAATTCATGGTCGAGTGATCTTTAACACTTTATACTATTCAAAAACTCCATAAAATGAATGTCTTCAACTAAACTTGTGTTTTTCTCTGCCATGCAGATACAATCTGAACACAAATAAGTTCTGCCTTCTCAATGATTTTTAAAAACCATGTACTCATTTCTAGTGCAAACAACATCATGCGTCGGGGCATGTATAGCTCTTCATTGCAAAATATGTCACGTCATCAATTTTTGTACCGTGATGCATCAGTTAATTACTTAATCCTATTTTGCACCGCTCTTTAATCAATTATTACATCACGATACATCAATTTAAATCAATCGATCCAATTTTGCATCGCGTAGCACCAAATTTATGCACCGCGATACATCAATTTTAATTACTCCCTCCGTCCCGGATAAATATTCGTAATGGACGAAACACAATGATTAAGAAATGTAATTAATGATGAGTTTTAAAATATGTTGTGACAATAATATACATTACACACTATCTTTCTATTTAATTATACACCCATTACACTCACTCTCTCTCTCTCTCTAGGATATACAATAATGATAGTATTAATGAAGGGATATATTAGGAAAAATGGTAGAAAATTTGTATACCAAAAGTCTTTAGAAACATTAGTTGGGACATCCCAAAATAGAAAGTAGGAACATTTATCCAGGATAGAGGGAGTACATAATCCAATTTTGCATCGAGCTGCAAAATTGATCCCCCACGATGCAAAATCATAATGAACCAGATTAAATGTCCTACGCCTTCTTCTTACTTCTCCTATGTCGTAAGTCTTCTTCTTCTTCCTCCTCCTCTTTCTCCTCTAGATCGATCCTTATTTCGTTATGCAACAATGGTGATTTTTGAATCCAAAGTATTGGGCAAAGCTGTTGAAGGAGACGATCTGGGTATTTAGGAACAATATTTTGAAAATGGAGTTTAGCAATTGAAAAAATAATGCTAGACTGGAGAGAAAAAATGTTTGAGAAAATATATCGGCCATCAATTTATCCTATTATTTTCTTATGACTATTTTCAAAATGATCGAGAAATATAAAAACTCACCCCATTTAAAATCACTAAAAAGTCTACTATATATAAAACTCAGCCAATTAAAATCTCACCTCAGCCCTTAAGCCACATGTCATGTAAGTTGTCCTATTTAAGCTATTAATATAAGTAATACACCACCTCAACACTAACCAAATTCAACATCCACCGTCTAACAAATATACAACCCTTCATTTAAAACCCTTCATCTAGAATCCTTCATTTAATGTCTATTCCTACACTTCAAAATTTCATCCACCTAACCTTCAGTAAGAAATCATAACGATCTCTCTCCCCAGATTATTCAAATCCTTTTAATTTTTCAATGAGTTAAGAATTGAGCTTCTATTATTTTGTTTTACTTTCTATTTTGTTGTACAACATTTAAAAGTTTTTCTGAAAAAAATACAGATCTAATAATTTTAGAATTCAATTTATCAAATCTGATAAAATAAATTCAAAGTATTTATTAAAAACATCGTTTAAAGATAAATATTGTATTTTATTGTCCGAGATCTATTATATTCTAAAATTTTAAATATATTTCTTAAAGTTATTTTGAAAAGAATACAAAGCTAAAATTTTAGATTTGAATTTATCCGAACTGATAAATTTATATGTTACATTTTTTATTTTTTTTAAATTTAACCTCATCCTTCATGCTTATCAAAAATATTTAACTTTACAATTCAACTATGTCAATAACTTCGTTGTTTATTTCAGTTGGGACTAATCATTTCTTTGCAACTCTAGCTTTGAGAATCCAATCTTTGTTTGTGGATGTCTCTTAGGACGAATGATATGAAAGTCATAATAGTTATAGTAAAAATTTTGGGTTCAAAATATCTAAAACTTATTTTGTGACAAACTCTTTTTTTTTTAACTTTGCAGAAGATTGATTGAACATTCGTAAAGAACATCCACAGACTTTATAAATAAGTGATAGAAAACAAATGGTCCGACATGATATTGTGATTGTGCTGAGAATACCAGTAGTTTGGGTGTGTTTAAAATTCATAGAAATGTTTAAATATATTCATGTCAACTTATCCAAAAATATTAAATATTTAGCATACAAACTAAAGAAACAGTAATAAAACAAAGTGTTTCAGCTTCCAATGCATGGCTAGAGTTTAGACAGAAAAATCACGGTTGTTATTATATATATATAGAAGATATACAGCCATTGACTTTTATGGCCAAGTTCAGACTGTGAAGCACTTTCGGCTGCAATAGTACATGCTCCCGAACCATGATCATTTTTGATAGTATACAGAGAAGACGCACATCAACGGCTCTTTGCATTTAATGCATTCAAACTACTTCGATTGTCTCCCTCCTATCTTTTACCAACGGTCTCAAGGATTCTCTCAAATAAATAACTCAATTGAAGATTGAATAACTTAATGCTCTGAAAATATTCAACAACCTACAAGCTCGTACCTTAAGTGCATTCAAGAGATCCTTAACAGATTTGCAAAGTCTTTAATAACAACAAGAAGTTGTTCCAATCATTTACATTCATTTGCTTCTTTATTATTGGTTTATCAACTGTTCTATATAGCACTGTGATAATTATGTCTGTCAGATAATCACACCATACACCCAATGCAAACACCAGTAAAAAAAATTGTGTACACGATCTATTAGTGATTTATGTAGTAGAACTTAATTGGTGGAAATATCGTGCATATTTAAAATCCAAGGTTGATTGCTATGGTGGTGGACGTAATACTATTCACAGTGCGAATCATCTCAAAATATCTAAGTATTTCATATACTGTTTTTTATATTTTAAACTGTTTATCTTTTCAGTATCTTGTTTTCCTTCAACTCAAAACTCTTAATGTTGCCAAGTCTACTATTACCTCTTAATAACAAACTTAATATTCATTTCCTATGTTATTTTTGCTATTGCAACTCTACCTTTTGTTGCTAGTATACATTCTGAATAAATTAACTCAAAAGTTTTTAAAAGTAACTAAGCTATTTAGCGCCCTCCCCTCCCCTTTCTAGCCTAGTATTGTGTCCTTTGGGACTAACAAAATCAAAGCAAATCAAGATAATTCCTAGGCTACTCAACCCCCCTTCTAGCCTAGTGCGTTGCTTGGAGAACATGCGAGATAGGCTCGTTTGCACTCTGACCAAATCCGGTAATTTTCAAACCTCGACCTACTAAAATCATATTCGGCCACGATGGCCTACTCTATCTTGGGTTGTTAAAATTTGGAAACTGTGGATTCTGATTAAGGTAAGTATGTTTATATGGCGAATAATGTAAGGAGTGCTACCGGTGGATAGTTGTATACATGCTATGCGTCTTGAGTTGGTGTCTAGGTGTGTTTGCTGCCCTCAACAGGCACAATGTGAAACCATGGAACATTTATTCATTTTTCAGCAACGGCTAAAGGTATTTGGTCAAGGTTGGCGAGGCCATTTCGATAGATCAGCACTTATACGGATATTGGTCATTTTTTAATACTTGGTCCAGCTCGTCTATTCATAGTCAACACGGGGCCTTTCAACTAGGAATTTTTATGTTCACGTGTTGGGAGATTTAGAAGGCTAGATGTGATGCGGTCTATAACAACGCTCTAATGGATGTGGACTTTATTTAAAGGCGTGTGATGTCTCATTTATATGATATGGTTCAGGTATACTCGCCGCGGGTTGATACGTGTAGACTTCATTTATAAGCGTGTGATGTCCCTCATTTTTTTATAGGTAAGTGTGACCATTTGTTGGTATGTGGATTGAAGCCAAGGACCTCAAGGTCTTTGTCTAAGTGCCTATTGGTTCTCATTGTACTTTAGCTTTGCACATGCTCATTCATTACCTAAATTTTATACTTAGTTGCTAAATGGATTGCGTACCAGTTAACGTGGAAACCTTGTATAGGACTAAGGCCTTTAGAACATATTAGTTTAGACTTCGGCTTTCAGCAAGTATCACCAGCATACTTCAGCAAAGTTTTCAACACTTCAACAGCAAACTTCACCAGCAGACCTTGTCTACTTATGAGTTAACTGCTCAGTTTATATCTAAAGTCTAAAAGAGTTCAAGATGTCCAACTCATCATATTAGAAAAGGTTTATTATTTCAGATATTCATTTCAGAATATATGTTTTAGATATATCTTCCAAAGTTGATTTCTTGAAGAAACTTCTCATCCATGTTTTATGGAAATATATAAGACTTCCCTCTTTGATGGTTGTTGAACATTAAGACAGAGTGGCTGGACAGTCTGACATACCTCTCTCTTAAGCAATTGCAGACTGTACCAACTCTTGCAGGTCAGAGCTGTTTTTGGCTATCAACTATTCAACACAGTACTTGTTCCATGTCTCCACTACTTGATCGGACATGGATGAAAGAAATTCAAACCAACAGCTCTTTACATTAAATGCTTCCAACCTAATCGAGTTGTTACTCTCTTTTTCTTCCACAACGGTCTCAGAGAATCTCTCATATAAATACTCTAATTGAAGACAAAGAACTTAATGCTCTAAAACTACTCATCAACTTACAAGTTCTTACTCTCGGTGCATTCAAGAGATCCTCAACAGATCAACGAAGTCCTCAACAATAACAAGAAGACTGCACAATCATTTATATTTATTATCTTCTTAATTCTTGTTTCATTAGCTGTTCTTTAGCATAAGTGAATATTATGTTCTTCAGATATTTACTTCAACCACCAAACACCAATCAAATATTTTGTACACGATCTATTAGTAATTTATGTAAAAGAACTAATGGAAAATATAATGCACTTTCAAATCCAAGGTTGACTGCTTTGGTGATGGACGTAGTATTCTTTATAGTACAAACCATCTTAAACTCTTTGCATATTTTACTTCCAGTCTACTTTCTTCTTTATCTTTTATATCTCTACAAATCTTATACTTCAGCATCAAACTTAAAAGATCTACCAAGTAGTGCTAACCAACAGACTTAGTCTGTATTCCTTGTGATATTTCCGTTGCTACGGCTCTGCCTATCGCCTATAGCTCTGCCTATAGAAGATCTACCAAGTATATTGTTCGAACCGTGAACCTTAAACCGTTTGGGCATGTCTACTTCCACTACCAAAAGGTTTCACTCAATCATGCAAAAAGTACTATGAAGTTTCAACTGTGTGAATACTCACTCATTGAATATCTCCTAACTTAGATAGTTTAATCCAGCTAAGCACAACATCAATTCCCAATTTCTTTATTAAAAACATATGCATCACAAATATATGGAATCTACCATCAATACATGGTCACTTTAAGAAAGAGAGAACACAATGGAATAAAAAATGCTTATACATCCATCACATGCACTTCCTATGTATGAATACAATACTCTTATCTCCTAGTTATTTGCAATAGCTAAGATTATGGTAACACATTGAACTTTACCAAGAAGTGTATATATATGAAGCATGAAAGATATAGCATGAGTAAGTGGCACTAGATCAATAGGACTTCATTAAGTTTGTAATGTAAGGCCAAGGGTTAAGGGGGTTATGAAAAGAATGACATAAATTCCAAGCGAGAGAGCACAACTACCCCAAATCCCATTCGTTTCTATTGCATGAATACATGCATTAGGCTAAGACCTGAAAAGACAACAACTTGAGGATATTTCCCCCAAACCACAAACCGAACTGCTCATGTCGGTTTCACTTTTTTCAAACTGAATCCAATCGTGGGACTCTTGGAACCGAATCAAACCAAACCGAATGGTTCGGTTCGGTTTGACGATTTAAATAGAAAAATGTAGAAAACAAATTAATAGTCCATTGTTTCTAGCTTTCTGCGGGTGAGTCATCACCATTCATGGAAACTGACTTTCACCATTGTTACATGCTAGGAAGGAATAAAGCAAGAAATTCACTTTTACTCAATAATTTTCCTTGAATAATTAGACATTACTATTTAACACTTGTCTTGGATCATTATAAAGGGTGTGACTGGGACATGAATGACATCAAGGATTTACAATCAAATAGCACTGCTTGAGCCAAGGGAAATAGATCGAGAGGAGAAACAGATCGGTGGCAGGAAGCAACAAATCGAGAGGAGTGAGGAAGGAAGAAACAAATCGAGGAGGCAGGGAGGAAGAAATAAAACAAGAGCGGGGGAGGAATAAATCAAGAGAGGGGGTTGGAGAAACCAAGAGCTTACCGATGGCGATGACAACAGAAGATCGGTCCGAGTGAAAAATGAGGGTGATAGAGAAAGGCATTGGTCTGAGAAGAGTTTGGAGAAAGGGAGGCGTTGGTCTGAGAAGAGTTTGGAGAGAGAGAGAGAGGCGTTGGTCTGAGAAGAGTCTACAGAGAGAGGCCTACAATTAGAATTAGGGTTTAGTCTTATATAGTGTATATATAATATTAATAATTTAGGCTCCGTTTGTTTCACGGAAAATGATTTCCGGAATATGATTTCTAGAAAATGAAAATATTTCATTTTCAGGTGTTTGGTAAATCTTTTGAAAATATGTCGAAAAACATTTTCGATTGTGTTTGACAAATATACGAAAAATGCTACAGAAAACAATATATGAATAAATACAAAGAGTATATTCTAATATTAATACACATATTGAATATAAAATAGTGTTGAAGTTTAAGTAATTTACTTTTAATAATCCCCAATTTATTATTAATGGTGTCAAATCATAAGGTCTATCTTTTTTCAGGCTCACAAATATTTTTTTTATAATTAATATGAAAAATTGTTTTAAAAAATAAAATAAATAATGTTTGGGACGCCCTTAAATAATAATATAATATAGTGGACACTAATTTTAGGATGTGATGAGTATTTTTAAAATTTTAATTTATAAAGAATGTGCACAAACTATATTTATATTTCTAAACAATTTATTTGTTGAGTGAAATATTGTGCGTGTATGTAAATATGTGTAATTTTGGAAGGACGTGAAGGGATGCTCGAACATTCGGAAAATGAATTACATGAAAATAAACCGTAAGTCATTTTCTGGAAGAAAAAAAAGCTTCATTTTCCGTTGACTCGGAAAAGCTTTTACATTGACTACATTTTCCTAAGGTTACCAAATACCGGAAAATGAGAAAAATGTTTTCTGAAAGTCATTTTCCGTAAAACAAACGAAGCCTTAGTATGGTGGTTTGGTTTGACATTAAAAATTGCAAACCGAACCGAATGGAGTGGTTTATAGATTTTTCAAACTTAAACCGAACCATTATACTCCAAAACCAAACCAAACCGACCGATTTGATTTGATTTGATTTGATTTGATTTGATTCGATTCTACTATTCGGCGATTCAGACTTACACCCCTATTAAAGATGAGTGATCCATTTTGCTTTCTTTTTCTTATAGGCTATGCGCCTATGCCTTCATTTGTGAAAGAAAAACAAATATTGAAGCAAGGATAAAAAACAACAAAATAATGAAATAACGAAAATAAGGAAAACAATTTTAATATATGATCTGGTCAATAAAGCTTACAATGAAGAAGACTTCATTGAGATATCAATGTTGTGTAATTTAAAACAGTTTAAGCGTATTACAAAGAATGACTAACAAAGTGGAATTTATGTAAAAACTCTCTATGAAGTAGATATGGATTTGAATAATCCTAACACCTTTTACTACCTAGACTGATGTACGCTTAGAGATGTTAAAAGGGCCGGGAACCGCAGGGTCGACCCTATTAACCGAAAACCGGAAAGGGTTAGGGTTGGAAAACGCAACCAGTTTAATAAACGGGCTAACCCTATATGGTCACGGGAAAATTGGGTTGGCCTGTCGGGCTATAGGGCTGACCCGTGGGCTGGCAAAAAAAATTTGGGTGAAAAGAGTCAAAAGACGGAGACCCTGGTCAGTGCCGCGTGTGTGGACCCTGGCCTTCAGTCTTCAGTTCACTGCTTCACGCCTTCACCCAAAACCAAAAGTCAAAACTCCTAAACGACAAAAAGGGGAAAACATCACAACAGAAACGAGATGAAGGGAGGCCGTCATCTACTCGTCTACTCACCTTCAGTCTTCAATCTCGTTCTCGCCGTCATCTACTCATCTTCAATCTCGCCGTCATCTAACATCTTCAACTGAACTGGTAAGTTTTTAATTAAACCTTAATTTAGAAATTATTAATTAGTGAGAAGAAGGTGAGTAAATGGAGGAGGTAATACGACTATGAGAATCTGAGATGATTCTGTCGTCTACTCGTCTGTACGCCCCGTCGTTTTTCTTCTTTATTTTTTTGGGCTATGGATAACTCGTTACAATCGGTACAAATCGGGAACTGGAGCATTGTATTGGCCATTAATATTATTCCGTCGATTTAAACGACGTCATAAGTGTTTTCACTTTCGTGTATGAAGCGCATAGGCAAGAAATACGTTTTCAAAGTCTTTTATTTAATGGTAATTTGTCCATCATTTTATGATAATGATGCTTAATTTGGTAACCACAAGAATCAAGATGCATACACGAACATGTAATGATGTAAATGCCTTTTGGATAAAGGCTGAATTGAGAGTGCACTGGAAGTGTGAATTGCTTTTATTAGTACTTTTTAATTAGTGTATGCCATTTTCATGTTTTTATTAGTACTTTTTAATTAGTACACTAATACTTGAAGACTTGAAGTTGTTAATTGTTTTGTGTTTTAAATTTTGTGACTTAAGTAGTTAAAGTTGTATGACTTTATTTTATTTTGGATCGTATTATAGTTAATCGTCTAATAGGGTTGACCATGTTAAATCGAGACCTATAGGGTTAGGGTCACGATTCGAGTGGCCCATTTAAATGACCCGTTTAACCAGCGGCCCTATAGGACACTATAGTTGTTAGATTGGCCGGGCCGGCCCGAGCCCGGCGGGCTTTGCTTACGAGCGGGCCTAGTAAAAGCTAAGCCCAGCCCATGTGTGCTTCGAGCCTATGGGCCAAAACAAACTATTTTTTTTATTCAAAAACTCACAAATTAAGTAATAAAAATTATATAACACATCAAAACTTCAAAGTTCAAACACTTACTTACTAATCTAGCTTACACAATTACAAAACAAAAGTGCAAAAAACACATCAAAAATTCAAAAACATATATGTTCTTAACTACAAATCTACTAAATAGTTCTTGAATCTTAACAAAAAGAAATTAGCTAAATAGTTTTTAACACGAATTTTTAAAATACTAAAAAGTAAATAGTTTATCAAACACAATTACAAATAGTCTAAAATTAAATGTCATTCACTCATCAATCTTCAATCAACATCAAGAACATTGGAATCTTCCTTTGACAATTGTATCTCTTCAACTTCTTGTGCAATTGAATCAGCAAGAAAAAATATAGATAAATAAATATGGAAGAAAAGTAAAATCAATAACTAAAATTAAATGTAAATTACCTGAAGGTCCAACTTCTTGGAATCCATGCAACCAACTACGAGTACAAATGAGGGCTTGCACATTCTCAGGGAGTAAGCAACTTCTATACTTGTGCAAGATACGACCACCAATACTAAATGATGATTCGGAAGCCACCGTTGTGATTGGAATACCTAAAATGTCACAAGCTATAATTTTAAGTTGAGGGAATTGATCCTTATTCATTCTCCAATATTCAAGTACATTTACGTCTTTAACGACGCATGCCTCCTCCAAGTAAATATCAAGTTGAGACTTGTTTCGACTTGAATTCATTCGCCTCAATTCTTGTTCATACTCCTAAAATTAAGCAAACACATAATATAGACAATACATAAACTAAATGAGAACGTTAGATACTTAGATGCTTGAATAAAACATTAAAATAATAGACAATACAATATATTAAATATATTACTCAAACTTACATCAATAATGGATAATGAGCTTGATCCACTTGCCATTGAATATGGTTGATGAGGACCCTCTCTTGTTGAGTTAGGAACAATCTCAGTCTCAATGACTTCATATTCACCATAAAGTCTATATAAAGTCTCCTTTACCCTATTCACCTTCTCTTCGTAATCAATTGGGTAAAGCCTTTTATAGCAAAAGTTCAAAAAATTCAACTTTCTCTTTGGGTCAAGAACACATCAAAGTGCAAGATTGACACTATACTCATTCCAATACTTATCAAATTTGCTCTTCATCCTTAATGACATATCCCTAATCACTTCATCTTCACATGACTTGTTTTCATTCAGTTTCATTTGAATGGTTGCAACTTGTATGAAATACAAGTTTGAAGTGGGATAAGACGATCCAGATACCAAGTTTGTAATGTCATAAAATGGAGACAAGAAAGCACACACTCTCTCTGCTCTTTCCCACTCTTCATTAGATGGACATAACTTGTAATTTCTATTATCATTGAAGCTCAATTGAGTGAATGCATGACGATATTTAATAGCACTTGCAAGCATCATATATGTAGCATTCCATCTAGTTGCCACATCCAACCTCAAGAAACTACCACCAACATTACCTAAGTGCACTTCTTCTATGCATGCTTGAAATTGTTGCAATCTCCCCTCTGAACTTCTCACATACTTGACACTATCTCGAATTTTTTCTAAGGCGTTACCCGTCGCCTTCAAACCTTCTTTAACAATAATATTCAAGATATGTGCACAACACCTTACATGAAAAAAATTCACCTTTACATAACAAATTAAGCCTATCTTTCAAAATTCTAACCATGCTATCATTGGAAGAGGCATTGTCCAAGGTGATAGAAAATATTTTGAATTCTATCTTCCAATCCTTAAGGACTCCAATCAACTTGCTTGATAATTCTAACCCCGTATGTGGACTTTCCAAGGCACAAAATGAAAGCAATTTACTATTTAACTTCCAATTTTCATCAATATAATGAGCTGTCATAGCCATATAGCCTTGTGTTGTCACAGCAGTCCACACATCAGAAGTTAAGCAAATTCTACCTCGAAGATTAGCTAAGACACTCTTTAGCTTTTCCTTTTCAATCACAAACACACTTTTACAATCAGCATTGGCAGTGTTTCTACTAACATGCTTGAATTCAGGAATAAAACGTTTAAGCAAATCATTAAACCCTTCATACTCGGCAAAGCTAAATGGAAGGTCATGCCTAATAATACATTTAGCCAGTGCATCTCGATAGACCTTACTATCAAACTTCCACTTCTTCAAAAGTGTAGTTTGGTTATTCAACAAAGAACTCACATCAAGCATCTGCATATTTTTATAACACTTGGTAACAACATGACGTCTTAAATGACTAGTTCCCGAATCAGAATTACAAGTATATTTACTTTTGCAACGCAAGCATTCACTTCTCGACCCCATCTACTATGCCAAGTTGTTTAAAATATTCCCACACGCCAGACTTCTGTTTTTTACTCTTTTTTTATCATCAACATCTTCACTAGGACCACTATCAATTTTTCCCCCTAATTACCCTCTTACTAGCAGTAGAAGCATTAGTACCTGAACTAGGAGGGGGAGAATCCAACATTTCCAAGTCATCGATATCCTCCAAATTTTGATCTGAGAAAGAGAGATATAAAAAAAAGGTATATAAAAATAGACTATTCAATGATAAATTCTTTAAAGATACCAGAGAAAGTAAGTTTTATGCTTGACTCAGCTCACAAATTTAAAACATTAATTAATATTACTACAAATAGTGGTATATTATGTATTTTCTTTTGAAGACTCATCATTCAAATGAAGACTAAAATAGTAAAAGTAATTTCTTAAAACGAAAGTGAACATATTTTTGAATTGAACAAAAAAAAAGACTTTTTTAAAGGTATTATTGGGATGAGTTTCTGATAAGTTCTTAAACCACATGCAGTCAAATCATTTTTTGTTTATTTACATAGCTTACAAGTTACATCATATTTATCAATCAATATTTTTATTTTTATTTTTATTGCCACCCCTACTCCCAAGTCTTAACTATAAACATCAAAGTTATCATTCTTATTGGGTTGAGAGAGGAATTGTTTGATGAAGATGACTGGCAGTAATGCAGCAACTAAGGGAATGAATTTTTGGTCCAACTTAAAATAGAAGTTCCATGAGAAACTTTGTTCCAACTCTAGGGTTGCCGCCATTGGTGGTTGTGTGCAATGCACACTATTAGTAATATTCGAATATTTGACAACCTCAAAATATATCTTAGCTATAAAGGCTAATATTATGTGCAGCCTGTAAATGTTACTTTCTTGTTGCAAAGCTGGTCACTTGTATCAACAACTTGTAAGCATACTGTGTGTTAATGGAGTTAAATAACCAGTTTTTCCTCCGAATGATCTTGTGTTCTCTAGTGAAAATACTCAGTAGCTAGTACTAGAGACAGAGTACAACAATAGAGACAAATGAGAGAGCGAGTAAAATATTAAGTCTGTAAGAGTACATGTGTGTGTGTGACGCCATGGCTGTAGAGGCGGTGGCGGTGCTCCAGCAGAGGGCGGCGGTGTTCCGGCAGAGGGCTGCAGCGACGAGAGATTGAGCCTCGAGGACTAGGAGATGAAGACGATAGGAAGACGAGAGATCAGACGCCACGGCGGAGAGATCAGAGAGAGAGATTGAGAGCCGTCGCCCGTCGCCGTCCGTAACAGCCGTTTTTGGTTTGCCTTTTTGGAAAGAATGAGTAAAGTCTGTGAGTGAATAGAATAGTGAATCATTGATAGGGTTTTCATTTTTTTAAGTTTTTGCCTTTTGGCTTTTTAAATTATTAACTTTAGTCTTTAGTTCACACTTTCACAATGACTTCGTCTTTTGTCAACATTAATAATTAATTAATTATCAACTATCAAGTGACTGATCATTGATCAACATCCATTTCGGGCCGGGCCGGGCTTTGTGGGTTTTGTATGTCCGAGTCACCCATAGCCCACGGGCCTGCCGGGCCGGGTCAATGAGGCCCGGTTTTTTCGGGCCTAATAAATTTGAAGCCCAAGCCCTTACAAAATCGTGTGGTCTGGACCGGGCCTATGGGTCGGGCTCGATTTTGACAGCACTAATGGTCACGACCCTATAGGACTGACCATGTAGGGTTGGGACCAACCTAATTTAACATCTCTATGTACGCTTAATAACTTTTAACATAACAGTAGGAGGTGTAAATTGGAAAACAGTGCTGGGTCAGAATGAATGAAGGTTTCGATGTAGCTTCATTCAACGATACATTCATAATAGGCCAACCACTGAATCTATGATCTCTTCTCTCTCTATCAATCTGTGTATAGTATATGCTCAATGTGTTCACTTGATCTTTACAGCCTTGTATCCTCTTATTTATACATGCAACTTTGACTTAGAAACCTTGTTGAATAAAAAAACCACTTACAATAAAAATTAATAGATTAGTGCAATAAATAAGGACTTAAATCTTACCTCATATTGAGTTACCAAATGTGTAGGATTCTTTACCTAAATAAATCAGGGCAATTGTGTATCTCATAGAGCAACACAACGATACCTAAGACTTGTGTTCCAAGAACACACAATCCTACTAGAATAATAATTCATGTAAAACCTAAACAACAAATTAAAATATAATCTCCATAATAACATTTCTATAAAAGATGTAACAATACTAATTAATTAAAGTAAATACCAAAAAAGGTAAAACAAATAATTAATTAAAATAAACTAATTATAAAATATAATAACTCATTAATTAATTATCTAACAATTTGAATTCTTTTGCACCCATTTTCTTTTATTTTCATCTCTTCTCTCCTTAATTGTTCTTTTTTTTCTCTTTTTTTTAAACAACGTAGAAGATGAAACTATAGAGGGATCTTTTGCACCGATGATTCTACACATCATCAATTCCCAACCTAAGTCCTACTCTCTCGAAGGTAGGCTAAAATGTATAAGCTTTAAAGGTTCAAGTTAACGTGTGTAAAAGAAATGAAGCCGAATGGGGGTCGATGAGTGCTTAGCACACGCCATTCTTTTTAATTAAGTCCAAAAGGGGATTGATAGACGTATTTTATACGTCGTTATCAGGTACTTTTATGACTTAAAATGAGCGATTCCACGAGGCTTTTGGCCACTGATATGTGTTTTTGAGTTATTTTATGAGTTTCAGGGTTTTAGGTGGATTTATGAGATTTATGAAGACTTTAGTGATGATTTCGAGAAAGGGGTCAAAGTGCAACATTGAAGAAAAGACAAAAGGATATCCTGGCCACCTTGCGGCCGCAAGGTCAAAACACCTTGCCTTCGCAAGGTAGGCAGAAAAACAGCCTCTCGAAATTAGCACCTTGCGGACACAAGGTCAATACCCAATGCGGCCGCAAGGTCCCCAAAACCGACCTTTCGAGGTTTTCAAGATGGATTGAACCTCATATTCCCCTACAACTCCTTGGTATAAATAAAGGACGGTAGCCAAAGTCAAATGACGTCCAAGACGTAGATTTAAATAGTTTTAGTGTAGGATTTAGATTGTATTACGTAGTTTAGTTGTTGTAATTACAGTTTTGAAGATCGATCCATGTATTCATTCATCTCCATGTGTTGAAGATGAACTAAACATCCATTAATCTAGGAGTTGAGAGGTAACTTGTATCGAATCTATGACTTAATATATATTTTTATTCATTCAATTCTTGTTGATCATGGTGTTTATCAACCCCTTTATTATCTCGCTTTGAACAAATAAATGTAATCGCAAGTAATAAAGGCCTAGAGGTGTGGATAACTGCATGGCCTAAATGCATATGTCGTACACTGGCTCACCATCATGATAAATTGTACCTATCGATGCACAAGAGTGATAAGTTAGGGTCAGGTTCTATATATGACCTAAGTGACAGTTAGGATTCATATGTTCTTGTGCCTATGATATAGAATGGATGAATTATTTGGAGATGGAGACTGAACGGTAATTCGACAGGCTATATCTATCTTTTGTGAACGAACCCAAGTTATTGAATGATACTTTATCCAAATAAGCTATAGAGTAGATACAAGTAAAACTCTAATCCTAGATTTCCCTCCATCATCAGATCTTTCTTACTATGATTACTGCTTAGTTAATTAGACTTATTGTTTTAGTAGAATAATTAGTTTAGATAATATCAAAACAAAACCCCCCTTAGTTTAAAAATTGCTATCGATAGTCTTGCTATTTGCGATCTTCTTGTCTCTGTGGTTCGACCCTTGCTTCCCAGACTATTCTACAATAGTCTTGTCCACTTGCAAGAATAATTAAAATAAGACACGATCAGGGACACAAGGGATATAGATAGGTCAGGAATTTTTAAGGCTCAAATGTTCCAAAAATGACCTAAATCATATCCTAATGCCAAATCCATGCAAAATTTTATAGAAAAGAGATACAATTATAAATATCATATCCATTTATGAAATGAAAAACAACTCCCAATGCATTTGACATAAGCATTCACTATAAAAGATGTAGGGAAATTAAAGGCTAACATGTAATCACGATTCAAAAGTGTGCTTTAGATATATTAGCAAGACAATTCCAAAGGTTCTAACTTTCATGAAAATGACCCTACAGTTACAAATCAATGTAACACTCATGTCTAGATGGTTATTCAGCATATTCATTTGCACCAAACCAGTCTCGCGGGGAATGCAATGTGTACTATTCAATAATGATAGGGTATGAGTACACAAAGGGTGAATAATTATAGAAAATTTACACAACAGAGTAAATTTCAGAAGGATCGATGGAAAAGTCATGTGTGTCATAGCATTATATCATCATCAGCGGGGATTTCCACACCAAGACTCGAGAATAATTTTTTTTATTTTTAAGAAAAATGGAATTTAACATTGATCGATCTAAGGTTGGATAAGAAGACAACTACCAAAATAGGTAAACATCTACTTACATGCTTGGAAGAAACTAAAATGGTCTTTCTCTTTGTTTCGGTACTTGTCAACATCAATTCTTAAAATAAAAATAAGTAAAATCAAGAAAATAGATAGAAGAAAAGATATCAGGGACACTAATTGTCTCATGTACATAGCATGATCTATGCAACAAGTTCCCAATTCTCATTAGGCTAGGGCCTAAAAGACCCTACGCCTAGAAGTACCCCCTAAACTTGAAATAAATTGCATATCTGCATAACGAAGGATGATGGGGAAAGAGAATAAAAAACAAATTATAGATCCACATAACGAAGGATGATGCTATTTAAGCATCGGCTTATTGCGAGCCAGGACCATCTAACGAAGGAGGATGACATTCAGGGACAGAGTATGGAGGCATGTTAAGATGAGAAGCCATGTTTTGGAAGAATTGACTAGCCCACCCATAAAAGTAGTTTTGGTCGGTGAATCTACTCAACTTGTTGTTGGACCAGAGCATGGTCCATTTGCAACTCCACTATCTGAGTGGATAACTTCTCAAGAGGATCTACATCGAACTCCTAATCAATATCATCACCACTATCCTCAGGGTGACGGGCATAGGGTGGTCGTGTTCTATTAGCTACACTCTTTCGGACGACATTGGGCATTGATGCCTTATTTTTTTTACCTCGCAAGTGCACGAGTCAATATAAAATATAGTGATCGGAAAGCAAGGGTCGAACCACAGAGGCAAGAAACAATTATTACAACAAGTAAACATGTAACAATTATAACTAACGAGGTTGTTTGATTGATTCTATCTAATTTAAATAAACTAATTTATTCTACTAGTAATCGATTAATCCAAGAGCAACAGTTTATTAGCAAGCAAGCAAACACAATTTGTGAAGATCTGATTATGGAGGGAATCTAGGAGTTAGGATTCACTTGTATTTACTTTAATGCTCTTTTGTCTAATGTATCAATCATTATGTCTTGAGTTCGTTCATGAAGAAAAAGAGTGGTACGCTATGGGTCCACGATTTACAAACTTAGTGTCAATAAGTTGAATTATATTTTAGTGTCCATCCAATAATTCAACCAAGGATATACCTGAAGAGCAAGAATGTAAGAACCTAAACCTAACTTATTCACTTTCATGCGTTGATAGATTTAATTTATCACAGAGGTGGGCTAGTATACGACATATGCACACGGTCATACAGTTATCCGCACACCTAGGTCTTTAAACTATTGCGATATCATTAATTAGGAAAAGTTCAAATAGCAAAGAGATTGATAAACTCTGCGATCAACAAGATTTGATTGAATAAGAAATTAATATAGAGCAAAATATTCAATACAAGTTACCTCCAATTCCTAGATATGAACGGTTAGTTCATCGTCAATGATGAACTAATCGATTAGATGAATGAAAGCATGAACGATCTATTCCAACTATGATTACAAACTAATAAAAATTATATACTACTGCTAAATTTCAGACCTTTGACTTAAGGCTACATGATTTGTATTTATACTAAAAGTTGCAGGGCTAGAATTAGGTTAAGACTGAAATTCCGTCTTTATGAAGTCGGTGGCTTGCGGTCGTAAGGTGATGGAGGCATGCGACCGCAAGGTCTTGTGTTTCTCCGAATAGTCAGACTGGGAACCTTGCGGGGGCAAGGTCTTATGAGCATGTGACCGCAAGGTCTTCTGGCCTCTTTGGTCCTTCCTTTCTTCTACTTTGCACTTTGCATTCTTCTTCAATTTTCTCTTAAAAACCTTCAATAATTCCTTAATTTCATCCAAAACCCTAAAACTCATAATTAAGCTCTAACACACATATTAGTAGCCAAAAGCCTTGTGGAATCACTATTTCTAAGCTAAATTAGTACCTCATAGATGCATATAAAACACACCTATAAAATACCCACAAAGTTAGACTTTGCTCGTCCACGAGTAAACTACAAAACTAATAAATACAAAAGCAATGAAATGACAAAAAAAAAATCTTTTTGGAGGGTGACACTATTTACACTCCTCTAGAAACGCACAAACTCAAGGAGACTCTTACGAGCGACTCGACTATGCAGATAAATACAACAACAATGAAATACAAAAACAATTAACTAAAATTACAGTAAACTAATAAAGCAAAAAATAAATAAAAATTACAAAAAAATCTTTTTGGTTTATTCTCAAGTCACAATAACATGGTTATTCAAAATTTACCTCAGGAAGATGCTCGATCAATAAATGTGTAAGGACTCACCTTACTACCAAACTGACTTATACTCAATCCTGCAAATGGTACTAACATTCTCCGTGTGTGTGCAAACCAATAATGAGTATCTTCGAACTTAAACAATTTTATTAAGCTAAGCACAACATTCAACTATAACTTTTCTTACAAATAAGTCATGAAAAAGGGCAAAGATGTCTTTTCCCAAAATAATTTTGTCATTCTTTAAAGCTTAGTTGTAAGGTAAGTTAAAGTATTAGTTATAATGTATAAGGATAATATTTTCCTCGTTTACATTGCACCGATCAAAGCACAAGGGTAGCAAGCCTCTCTTTGCTTGGTTAATGTCCTTGAAATTTTAAGCCTTTTTTTTTCGTTTTGGTTTTTGATTTAGCTTTAAGAGCATCTCCAATGGGTGATTCTTGCCCAATTTTTATTTGAGTAAGAATCACTGAACCATTGGGAACAATTCTATCACTAAACCATTGGGAGCAATTCTTGGTCAATTCTTAAACCTAAAATTCTCCAACAAAAATCTTGCAGAAGCTAAAATAAGAATTTTTGGTGGAAGAGAGAGAGAGAGAGTCGCACGAAGATAAAGTGAGATGTACCACCCCCTTTCATTAGGCGCGTGCTTCTCACGCCCCTACATAGCGCATGAACGGGGTTGCATTGGTGGGTCCCTATATTGGCCACTCACTAAGTACATTTCATTTTTGTTTTTTAGATGATCATTGACTTGACCGAAAAAAAGGGTTTTAAATTTTTTTCTTTTGGTTTTTTAAAAGGTTTTTAATATTACAATTAAATTATTTTATTTATAAATAATATTTAAAATTAAAATATATTCATTGAAATTAAAAATGGATTAATTTATTTATAAGATAATGTACAAATTAATTAATTTGTTTTAAAAATAACAAAGTAGTGTAAATAAAATGAATGATTTGATAATGAGACCCATGTAACAATTGAAAAATAATGAAAACCATTAAAAAGATAAATTTTTAGGAAGAAAAATTCTTAAAATATATAAGTAAGAGTATTATCCAACTAACAATTGAGTTAAGAATTTATACCATTGAAGATGCTCTAAGGTAGTGGGTCCAAGCGATTTTACACACCACAACTAATCCACCAAAAACAATTTTGTAAAAGACAGTACGTCAATTCCTAATCAATCTAAACAAATTGTAAGGTATAAATTCTATAGGAACCAGACACCTCAAAAATCTCACCTTAAAACGTCTTGTTAGTTGACCTGCACTTAATAAAATATAGTTTTTCAAATAATTGTCTTGTTTTAATTTTTAAAATTAATTATAAGTATTTATGCATATTTTTTTTTTGGTTCAAAATCATAAAGCAGGTTATTTATAATATGACAAATTACTCAAATTGTCTATATACTTTATCACTTTTTTTCAAATTCATTTTAAATTCATAAAAATCGTCCTTCTATTAAAATTTGTGATGCAATTGGTCCTTCCGTCTAATTTTGTTTTTTTTTTTTCGTTAGGTCAACATATATATATATCTCACATGATATTTGACAGGGTTATAATCGTCAATTCATATTATAAAGTTCAGGGACCCTTTAGGTAATTAATACTTCACCAGCCTAGTCATCGGAGAAATAAAGGGAATATTTGGGAGTTTTTTTTCCATCCATATTTTGCCATGTCTTTTTTGTTGGAGCAAATGCTTTGTTTCTGTTTTATAATTTTATTGTGAAAAGAAAACTGATTGTCTTCTAAAATGAGTTGAACTGCAAGCAGTATCATTCTAAAATGATAGTCCCCGAACCCAACATAAGGAAAGCCCACAAACACCCACGAAATTCAACAACAAGCATTTGGAGCAAAAATCCTGCCAAGTTTGATTGCATATAACAAAGAGGTATAAAAAGAACTTTCGTGTAATAAGGTAGCATTTCATTGGTATCTAAGGCAAAGTCAGTCTCCCTAAATCGTTCATCGATCTTTTCTTCGTTCTTAAACAGATCATATTTGATCTGTAGCTCGTAGCGACATGAGGAAAAGGTCCGGGTCAATTTGATTTGTTAAATCGCATAAAGGGTCGGAGAGGAAGATGAATAGAGGCAGGATGGAGATTGGTGGGGATGAAAATAATATTAGAGAATAATATATTTAACTATTCTTTTATTTGGAATTATTACTCGCTCCGTTCTGGGTAAAAAATCCTCGTTTGAAAGTCAAATTTTTTTTTTAAAAAAATACATTTTTAGTTGTTTATTAGTAATAAAATGACGCTTTTATGTTTTACTTTTTGAAAGTGGACTCTTTCAATGAAACATCCCAAAATGAAATAGTCGATTTTTTATCCGAAACGGATGGAGTATTTTTTAGGTAACTATCTTGTATAGTTTATTTTCTTGTATAGCTCTTTCCCTATTGTGACTCATTTCTTATAAAGGTTTCTTGTACTTCATTTTTAGTGTAACCCTAATTATAACTCCCTATATAAATGGGTAATGCTTGGACCACTCTCATTTTGCACAAAAATATGGAGTACTTTGTGATATGGCATACTCTCATTGGTTGAACATTTTGTGGATCCCATCACTCCAACAAATGAAAGTGTACCACATCACAAAGTACCCATATTTTGGTGCAAAATGAGAGTGGTCCAAGCATTACCCATTTATATAGGGAGTTATAATTAGGGTTACACTAAAAATGAGTACAAGAAACCTTTACAAGGAATGAGTCACAATAGGGAAAGAACTATACAAGAAAATAAACTATACAAAATAGTTACCTAAAAAAAATACTTCATCCGTTTCTGACAAAAAATCCATTATTTCATTTTGGGATGTTTCACTGAAAGAGTTTGATCGTGTCTTATTTTAATTATTTCCTTGCAAGTGGACAAGACTATCGTAGGACAGCTTGGGAAGCAAGGGTCGAACCACAGAGACAAGAAGAATACTGATGACAAGATTATCGGTAGCTATTTAAACTAAGGGGGATTGTTTATTGATTTTATCAAAACTAATTTATTCTACTAAAACAGTAAATCTAATTAAACTAAGCAACAATCACATTTGTAAAGATATGATGGAGGAGGGAAATCTAGGATTAAAGTTTCACTTGCATCTACTCTATAACTTATTTATATAAAGTATCATTCAATAACTTGAGTTCGTTCACGAAAGAAAGATATAGCCTGTCAAATTACCGTTCAGTCTCCATCTCCAAATAATTCATCCATTCTATATCCTAGGCACAAGAACATATGGATCCTAACTGTCACTTAGGTCATATATATGAACCTGACCCTAACTTATCATTCTCGTGCATCGATAGGTTCAATTTATCATAATGGTGGGCCAGTGTACGACATATGCATATGGTCGTGCAGGTATCCAAACCTTTAGGCCTTTATTACTTGCGATTCCATTCATTTGGTCAAAGCTAGATAATAAAGGGGTTGTTAAACACTATGATCAACAAGAATTGAATGAATAAAAATATATATTAAGCCATAGATTCGATACAAGTTACCTCCCAACTCCTAGATTAATGGACGTTTAGTTCATCCTTGAAGATGAACTGCACAACGAGATGAAGGAATACATGAATTGATCTTCAAAACTGTAATTACAACAACTAATCTACATTAATACAATCTAAATTCTAAGTTAGATCTGTTTCCTCGCACTCCTTCGACGTCTCTAGGCTTTGGCTACCGTCCTTTATTTATACCAGGGTTTTGTAGGGGAATATGAGGTTTAATCCAAGTCAAAAATCTCGTAAAGTCGGTTCTGGGCACCTTGCGGCCGCATTGGGTTTTCACCTTGTGTTCGCAAGGGTCTTGAACTGAGTCTTGAAGTTTCTGCCTACCTTGCGAAGGCAAGGTCTTTTTACCTTGCGGTCGCAAGGTGGCCAGAATAATCTTTTTGCGTCTTGCCTAATGTTGCACTTTGCACCCTTCCTCGAAATCTTCACTAAAAACTTCATAAATCTCATAAATTCACCTAAAACTCTGAAACTCACAATATAGCTCAAAAACATATATCAGTAGCCAAAAGCCTCGTAGAATTGCTCATTTTAAGTCATAAAAGCACCCGATAAAGACGTATAAAATACGTCTATCAAATACCCCCAAACTTAAACTTTGCTCGTCCACGAGTAAACAATACTTATAAATATAAAATTAAACATACAAAAATTAAGAAAATCTTTTTGGAGGGTGACACTATTTACACTCCTCTAGAAACCCACAAACTCAACGAGACTCTAACGAGCGACTCGACTATGCAGATAAATACAAAAACTAATAAGTACAAAAGCAGGTAAAAATTACTCTACAAACAATAAAACAAAAATCTTTTTGGTTTCAACCTCAAGTCATAAGAGCATGGCATACAAAGTAGTCTCAGTCAGATGCTCACCACATATGTGCAGACTAAATCACAGAACAAACTGACTTATACTCCAGCTGCTACCAGTCTTAATTTCTCCGTGTGTGTGTGATCACCAGTCATAAAGAATATCTTAACTAAAACAGTTTTATTAAGATAAGCACCACATTCATTAAAAATCAGGATTTAAATAAAACCAATGCAGCATAGAGTATGAGATCTACCATCCAAACCCGGTCTGTTACAAAAAGAGAAATCACCAAGGATTTTAAAAACTTATATATCCATCCCATGCACTTCCTATATATGACATATAATGCTCTCATGTCCCAATTACTTGCAATAGCTAAGATTATGCTAACATTGTGAGCTTGCGAATAATATGAATATGAAGTGGAGATCAATTTACATGCATTACAATCAAATCAACAAACACAAGCATTGGCAAGAAGATCAATATGTCTTTAATAGCTTGTAATGTAGGGCATTGGTGTAGCGGGATATGATGGAAAGAGAATAGAATACAAAGTGAGAGAGCAAGACTACCATTTACCCCTAATACTTCCAAGCAAAAGGAAGTTTTTCCCAATTAGGCTAGGACATGCAAAGACCACAAGTGGGGGCTTTTTCCCCCAAACTTGTTTTGTACACTATATCTAGCTAAAAATATCTAACATTCTTTTTCAGAAGAATTTTTCTATAATATTTTTTCTTTTGAAAGCTATGCTTTCATTTGAATCTTCTTGCATTCTTCTTCTTCCGTTTCATTTTTCGTCGATTTCTCTCTTTTTTTTTTGAATGAATATCAACGGGGAAGAAGAAGTCTTCGGAAAACTTTCTTAACTGAAAATTGGTCTCATAAAATTAATTATCCACCCACATCCTACTCTCTCAAAAGGGTAGGCTAAAGTGTTTATCCTTTAGGGTTAAGTTAATGTGGGTAAAAGAAACGAAGTCGAATGGGGGTTCAATGTGTGCTTAGAACACTCCATTCTTTTTAATAAGGCTCAAAGGGGACACTAGGGATATTTTTAGTAAAGGTTGGTAAAAATTTAGGCTCAAACGATCCAAAGATGACATGTATCATATCTTAATGCCAAAATACTCATGCAGTTTTTAAGAAAGTAAAACACATAAAATATCATATCAATTATGAAAGTTATGGAATCGAAGATTTAGCATTACTGGATTTCACATAAGCATTTGCTAGAGCAGATGGTAGGGACAATCGAGACTAACATGCAGACACGGTTTGAAAGTGTGCTTGAGATATATTAGTAAGAAAAATCCAAGGGATCTAACTTATCATGCAATCGACCCTAAGTTACAATTCAATGCAACAATCATGATAGGACGACTATTTATCATATTCTTGTTCATATCTTGTTGCTAAAATGAAATATGTGCTATAAACTTTATAAAAATGTTCAAATCAATCCATAATCATGACTGGTGTAAGTGCACAGAGATTTGGAGAAAATCAAGAATTTTGCAGAACCAAGTAAATTTCAGAATGATTTATGGAAAAGTTATGTGGTTCATTGCATTAACTTCTTATCAACCGAAATGACCATACCAGGACTTGAGGATGACAATTTTGAATTAAAACATTTTTTTTCATTTTTGAAATTTTTTATAAAAAGAAATTGGAGATGGGTGACGACGATGACTCTTTTGATGGGTCCCTGAGAGAACCAAATATTATAGTATTCTGGTCGCGGCAACATCTCCTAAAATAAGAAAATATAAAAAGCAAGAAAATAGAATGAGGAGACGAGACGATAGAGGGATAAAAATTTTTCCCTCACCTTAAAAACGTAGCCCAACTCCACTCTTCCTTAGGTTGGGACCTGCAAAGACCCTGGGCTTAGAATTCCCCCAAACTTAAATTCTATTTTGTCCTCAAAATTGAGGAATATCCTATAAGAGGGTTGATGGAGGAGAAAAATCAAAAGGAAATAGCTGGCCCACCTAACAAAAGAGGAAGAAACTTGGGCTTCGACTCATGGTGAGTCGGGAGGAAATAACGAATGAGGACGAAACTCGGGGATCGTGCCAGGTGGCATCCCAAAATATGTGGAGACATTTTGCCCCACCTGGTTAACCCAACCAAAAAATTGAGTCTGGTCGGCACACACTTGCGCCAACTGCTGACTCATCATCTCATTTTGGAGCATGAGCTTCTCCTGCCTATTGGAGATCTCCTCCAAGGGATCCTCCTCCTTTGGTTGCTCCTCACGTGGGCCTCTCTCACGTGGCTGGCGATGGTGCTCAAAGAGAAGCTCCCTAGTGATGTCGGGGTCTGCCCGAACTCTCTCCAAATCTGGAGTCCAAACGACTCCAGCCCCACTACACAGTCCCGTAATCAAACTCGAGAACGCGAATCCCGCGTTTTTCGTACCTCTAATAAGGGTCTGAATTTGGGCGTTGATCAGACGCCTAACATCAACAGACCCATCGGTTAGGATGGTGTAGATCAAGACAACCTTTGGCCAGGACACCGTGTGTTGGTGATTGGAAGGCATAAGACGTGCACATATTAATTTGAATACGGCCTTGGCCGTGTTCGTGAGATGGGTCTCGTCCATGGTGCGGGGGTGGAATGGTGGATTTTGGTTGTAGGTCCAAACCACATCAGGTGTTGCGATTTCCGCATTTAACACCGGAAGAGGGACATGGTCGGCGATGTGGATATTGTACTAGTCAGTACCCCTCGCAAAATTGGTAGTGCCGAAATAACGGTTAATGCTATGGGACGAATAGTCGACATTCCTACCCCTAACATCAACAACATCTAACACCTCGCCAGAAATGGAAATTTACCCGTTGGCGTAAAATTCTCGGACTAAGGCCACAATGGCCACCCCCGGGGTCGCACAAAGATTGCCCCACCTTCAACGTTTGAAGTGGGTAGGGAGAGCAAAGTCTTGAGCCTTAAATCCCCTCTCAGGGATTATGCTCTTGGAGAGCTTCCTAATGTAACTCTCTGATGCCTCGAAAGAATTAAATCGGTAGGGGTCATAATGTTGCTCCTCCTCTTGGGAGCGGGACGAGGACGTGCCGGTATTTCTACGCTTAGGGGCCATTTTATGAGCAAAAATTTAAAATCTACTCTCTAAACAAATTTAAATTTATCAATCTAAAAACAACTAAAGCATGCAATCAAAAAAAAAATCAAACTAAGTCTAATACCCTAACATGCAATATTTTGACAAATCAAAAATTCAAACTATCTAACACCCTAACATGCAAATATTTTGACAAATCAAAAATTCAAATTCGTCTAATCGGTTGGCAAACGCAATATAGGTCCTAGATCAAGGGACTCAAGGTGAGCCAAGGAGAGAGCGGGACTCATCTTTTTATCCTCTTTAGCAGGTTTTTCTCTATCTTAGGTGCACTGCATAAACACCTACTAGATTTCTAGATATCAGTTCCAATGCAGGCACTCATCCTCGGGGGTTTGAGAGGGAAAATCCGAGGGGAAACACATTTGGCTCGCTAAAGATAGAAGGATCTTCTAAACGAGAAGGAGCAATCAAATGTGTACTAAGATAGAGAGAAACGAGAGATATATGCTAAATGGTTGTTAAGGAAAATCTTCATACAAGAGGAATCCTTGAAATTAACCAAACAACTTTCGAAAGATAGGAAGAATAATTCCAAGTTGTTGAGAAGAAGCCTTGATCTAGTGCTAAGTATTCTCCTAAGTAACATATTTGAAGAAAATGATTTTGTATCAGAGTCTATCATAGTGTTTGGGGTGGTTTGCGAGTGTTGATTATTGGAATATGCTTCTTGATAATTTAATTATCACCTTGCATATTCTATATATGTTGATTTGCTTGCCCCCATTACAAGTGAATCATCACAAGTGGCTAAAAGGTCTGCGTACCGGTTAGTGTGGCAACTTGTATGATTTCACATAGGTCTTAGATTAGGTGTGACCTGATCTAGTTCTACCTTCCTATATGATGATCAAAACAGACCAGCACTTCAGAATGTACTTAGCACCGGAAGGCATGCAGCTATGTCAACAGCCTTCAGTGATAACATATTAGAATACTCTTAAGACCCATCACCGGCAGACATGCTACAAGTTATAATGCTCTCAACGGTAGACATCAGTTCTCCTGAATCGGAAGACTTGTTTCCACTGGCTCGAAGCATTCCACCAGCAGACTTTAGAATCTGCACGTGCTACAGAGAAAAGTCAAAGAAGCTATTCAATTCAAGATAAATATGTATGTGCCTCAAAAAGCCTGACATATTCAAAGCTACAAGACTTTCTCTCACTCAAGTAGTCTGTTAAAGTCAAAAAGCAATTACTTTATTGAACAGACCACCTGACAGTGCAACAGACATCATACCTACTCTTTAGAGATTTATCAACCTAGTCTGATAGACAACGAGTTCCAAGATCTACATGACTAAATCTCTGCTCCAAACAGTCAAAGATCTTATGGACAAAAGATATCTATCCTATAGTCTTCAACCACTACATCTTCAACGGATAGAAATCTTCAAGTCCTCATCTCTCAACGATCATACTGATTCTTGCCTATATAAACCCTCTCTCTTGCTCAAATAAAAAGAGAGCGTCAAAGGAAGTAAGACGTAGTGACAGTGTAAGCTACATTTAAGATTATCAAACGATTCACTGTGAGCAACGTGTAACTCAATCTTCTCAAGAACTTCATAGAAAAGAAGTCTTCAAAGAGATCGTCTTCACCAACGTATCTCTGATTTCTACTACAAATTGCAGTGAACTCATCCAGCTCTTAGCAAGACACCTTCAGTGGATTGCTAGGAAGAAAACCTTGGAAAAAAGGAGAGAATGATCAGAAACTTCAATAAGCAGAGATCAAGATCTGAAGATTGATGTTAGACAATGTCTGGAGAAAATGAAGAGCTGTCTGTAGATATTGCATTCATATCTTCAGATTTGTATTCATATACAAATGCTGTTGATTGTGCAATTATCAATCATCATGGAAGGACGAGAGTTTTACACTCTCTCGTTCAGATATATTTTTATATATGAAGGACCTTAAGAATCCCCTCCTTCTCATAACAGTTTCTTGGTTTCGTCTCCTATTGTCCATTGCAAGTTAATGATCCTTGAATGGATAATTAAGTAAGGATTGAGACTTAGGAAGACAAAGCCAGAAACTGGACATAGACTATTTCGACTGATGTAATATGTAATTTATCTTTGAATAAATTCATATATTCTTACTAATACATTTTCTCTCAGTCCTTATATATCTATGAAGTTTTTATAAATGATTTATCATTAGAAAAGCCATTCTCTACTTGATCTCCTAAACCTGCATTTGAAAGAAGAAATAAGTGTGTTGTTATTTCTGAACATATATTCGTGTACAGCCACTTCCGACTTCTCCACATCATAGCCTATTTACTTTCCGCTATACAAATCTTTTATCAGGCTTTTGATTTGATTAAACAGTTTATCGGCAGAGTTGTTACTTCTGCCTTGAGTAAGTCTACCGATAGCCTCTACCGGCAGACATGCTCAACTTGATAAATTGTAACTGCCAACCAAACTACGCTTTATGTATATCCAAAAGAAACGTTTTTAAATTGACATTATAGGCTATTCACCCCCCCTCTAGCCTATTTGAGCATTATTGTGGACCAACAACGAGTGATAGAGATGAAGAAAGGAATGTCTCTATAAATACTCGCTGAGGTAAGACAATGGACCGATTAATGAAATAAATTCATTAAGAATGAAGAGTTCTTTCAACCACTCTCATTAAAGTTATACAGGGGAGAGTGAGAGTTAGTAATAATTTCTAGATATCCGGTAAAGTTTCTTCTTTGGAAAGCTAAAAGGATTTTGAAAAGTCAGTTCAGCTTTCTTGAGAGGATAAAACGTCTTTAAAAGGATAAAACAATTTTTCAGTTGGATTTGACAAGACACTCCCTTTTTCAGAAGTGTGTTTCGGAAATACATTTCCCACTTTTCAAAGTCTGTTTTGTTTTTACCAAGATTCTATGAAATTTGTCGTTAGCTTTTAAGAAATAGTCAATTTCAAAAGCTTTACCTTAACCTTTGTAGAAATTGCTAGAATAACCATGGAGTTTGCACATTGTCTACTAAGGTGGAAACTTCTATAAGTCGTCACATAGCTTAAGGAGAGCTTATGAAATGGTTTGATGAGGGCGTAAAAAGAAGATGGTTTGATGAGGGCAGAAAAAATTTTCTTTGAAAATGAGGCATAAATCCAGATGAGTAATTCATAGATCACACTTTAATGGAAATGGAAAGAGTCAAAGTATGATAGGTAAAATTACTCAAGCTTTATATTTGCTAAGAAAAAAAAAGATAAAAGCAGAGCAAACAAATATAAGGCTATGCAAAGATGATATATTCATGATCATGATTAATCAAGGAATCATAAGCAAAAATCAACCATATATCATAATCCAGAAAGAAGAAGATTTGACTAAATCAAGTAAATAGGGTCATGTATTTTCAGTCAAGCAAAGCTTTTAATACTGGAAGAGAGATAATAAAGTATGCTTGTTGATCTTGAGAGAATATGTTTTCCTGAATAAAAATCAAGAAGATTATTAGCAACATTTTATGAGCTTTTAGGAAGCTCCAGAAAAATCTAGATACTAGAACAAGTATTTCAAGAAGATCAGTGAGAAAGAAAGACTAGATCTTGAATTTCTTACTCTCCCTTGGTCTTTTTGTGCAAAGAAAAAGATTTTAAGAAGAAGCACAAGACAAGGGATGTACCTTTTTGACAGTTATCTTTGGATCCATGTAGATGTTCTTCGGAAGATGTCTTTTTGAATCTGAGCTGATAAGTCTGCAGTAGATGTTGCCTAAAGAGTAGATTTCCTTTGCAATCAACTTGTAAGGTATTTGATTGATATTTTCTTTTATTCAAATAATTCTTTGAAATATAGGCCAAGTTCCCAGAAACTAAATATCATATAACATAAGGATCAATCAATGTTTCATGATATAGAGTTTTTGACTCTTAACCTTTTTCAGGAGAATAGATAGGAATCATTTTAAAATTCTTTCACAGTAAAGTTCCAGAATTTAAATAAAAAATTTTCTCTCGAGAAGGTGTTGGAATGATTTCAATCGTTAGCCTTGTGTCAAGAGAACATTGAATCAGAAATCCTTTTAATTGAAGCATCCATCTAAGAATTTTTCATCTGGGAATAGTTATTCATAGTGCTAATTGATATACAAATATGTCATATGAATAATTATCACACACTCATCATAGTAATTTTCTATCTCATGAAATTTTTGAAAACAAAATAATTTTTCTAAATAAGTATATTTTTCAAAAATTTATCTCAAAACGAAATCCTTGTCAAAAGTTTTAAAAGATAAAACAAATTTTCTTTTTGACATGCATTTGAAGTGAGCATTCAAGGATCAAAACTCTCATGAGGTTAGTTCTGGCATATAGCTTGAAGAGCCTTGCTCTGATACCAATTGCTGGTCCACAATTATGCTCAAATAGACTAGAGGGGGGTGAATAGCCTATGATGCCATTTTAAAAACTTTTCTTTTGTATGTATTTAAAACGTAGATAAAGTGGCATCTGTAGTTTAGCGTATTGAGCATGTCTGCCGGTAGAGACTTATCGGTAGACTTGCTATAAGCAGAAGTATTAACTCTGCCGGTAAACTGCCAGTTAAATCAAAAGCCAGTTATAAGGAATCTAAGCAGCGGAAAGTAAAGAGGTTTTAGATTTGGAGAAGTCTTAAATGGTTGTACACGAATATATGATCAGAACAACATCACATTTAATACTTCTTTCAAATGCAGACTTAGGAAATCAATTGGAGAATAACTTTGTATAAAGATAAATTAATTAGTAAAACGCTCATAGATATATAAAGACTGAGGGATAAAGTATTTGTAAGAACATATGAATTTATTCAAAGATAAATTGCATATTACATCAGCCTAAATATATCTATGTACAGTTTTTGTCTTTGTCCTCCCAAACCTTAATCCTTACTTAATTATCCATTCATGAATATTTAAGCAATTGAAGGCAATAGGAGACCAGAACGAGAAACCGTTATGAGAAGAGAATTTTCAAGGTCGTTTAGATAAAAGATATCTGAACGATTGAGTGCAGAGCACTCGGCCTTCCATGATGAATGATTATTGCACAATCAACAACATTTGTATTGGGATACAAATCTGAAGATATGAATGCAATATTTACAGACAGCTCTTCATTTTCTTCAGACATAATCTAATATCAATCTTCAGAACGATCTAGGATCTTAATCGATGTCTTATGAAGTTTCTGATCAATCTCTTCTCTTCTCCAAGCTTTTCTTCCTAGCAATCCACTGAAAGTGTCTTACTAAGTTCTGGATAGATTCATTGCAATCTTGTTTCGAGATCTGAGATGTGTTGGTGAGGACGATCTCGTTGTAGATCTCTTTGATTCTTTGAAGCTCTTGAGTGAGTTCTGTTTTCAACTTCGCTTTGAGCGTGTATCAGTCACTCGTTGTTCATCGTTCTTTTGTCTTGGGCAAGAGAAATGATTTATATATACTGGAGTCAATGTGATCATTGAGAGATGAATATTTGATGTTTCTATCCGTTTAGAGATATAGTTGTTGAAGTCTATCGGATAAAGATCTTTGTCCATGAGATCTTTGACTTGTTTGGGGCAAAGATTTAGTCTTGTAGATCTTGGAACTTGTTGTCTGCCAGACTGTGTTGATAATTCTCTGAAAAGTAGGTTTGATGTATGATGCACTGTCAGGTGGTCTGTTCAATAAAGTAGTTCCTTTTTTACTTTATCAGACCACGTGAGTGAGAGAAAGTCTTGTAGCTTTAACTATGTCAGACTTTCTGAGGCTTGAACATATTTGTCTTGACTTGAACTGCTTTTAGTCTTTTCTCTGTAGCACGTGCAAAATTAAGTCTGCCGGTGGGATGTTCGGGCCAGTGGAGCAAGTCTTCTGGTTCAGGAGAACTGATGTCTGCTGGTGCGAACAGTTTAACTTGTAGTATGTCTACCGGTGGTGAGTCTTCAAGATGTTCTGATCTTATCACTGAAGGCTTTTGACATTGCTGCAAGTCTGCTGGTACTTAGTGCATCTGAAGTGCTGGTCTGTTTGATCATCATGTAGGAAGGTAGGACTTGATCAGGTCGCACCTAATCTAAGACCATATGTGATGCCACACGAGTTGCCACGCTAACCGGTACACAGACCTTTTAGCCACTCGTGATGACTCACTGTAATGGGAACAAGCAAATCAACATTAATAGAATATGCACAGTGATTGATAAATTATCAAGAAGCATATTTCAACAAGGGGAAATAACCTCGACGTTCTCTCAGGAGAATAGCCCGCGGAGAGAAAACTTCACGCAGTTAGAATTTCTACTATGTGAAATTGTGAAGTCGGATGCCTTTATTTATAGGCTGGGAGGAGGGCTTCCTTCGCAGCTAAGTTTTACCTTCTGTGCTTCATCAGCTTGTACCGTATGCTGAAAAGATTGCACCTTAGGCAAAAGGTTACAGTGCAGGGGGCTCTGTGGGTGCAGCCCATAGAGGACTAGGGCGCGGGGCCCAGAGGGATTGTGGGCAGCGTCCATAGCCTTTTTTCTTTCATTTTTGGCACTTTGGCCCCTGCAATTCACTGTTTATGCATCCTGCTTGTTCTTTCGCATTTTTAACCCTGTAACTTGATATTTGTTAGTCCTTTTAACAAGTCTTGATATTTTATGACATGTCATATACCAGTGGTACGAAATTGGGGTGTCTACAATCTTGTATAACTCTTTCCTTATTGTGATTCCTTCCATGTAAATATTTCTTGTATTTCACTTCTAGTGTAATCCTAATTGTAACTCCCTATATAAATAGGTGATTCAATAAAAAAATGGCTATGTCGTTATTGTAAATTTCTACAAATGAGGTGTGAGAAATTAAGATATAAAGAAATCCATGATTTTAAATTTGTTTGTTAATGGTGGGAGTGAGAAATTTAGGGAATATGAAGTGGTTAGTCTAAGATTGATGGAATTTAAATGGAGATGAGTTGAAATTGGGGGAGAGAGAGAGAAAGATTATTTAATTAATAAAATTATTTTTACAATTGGTCCATGTATTTTATTAAATAAAATGACTATTTTGCCCTTGACAATAATTATGTGAGATGCACGTGTGTTAATTTAACGAAAAAAAAAATGAAAGTAGACGGAATGACCATTTCCATTAAAAAAAAACCTTTCCGTACAAGAACCATTTGAGTTTATTTTTGGCAGAATACTGAAATGACAACAAGTGGGAAAGTACATGAACCATTTGGGTAATTTGTCCTTTATAATGCATAGTACTGAAAAAAGGTGGTATTAGTCAAATATGGTATGATGAACATATATGGCTTTGACCATAACTGATAAAATTGTCAACCAATTGGTTTATTTATTGATAAACCCGGTTTATCAATGGATAAACCAATAAATTATCGAGATGAATAAACCAACGATTTCGGATGTTGAGAGGATTTCGGTTTACCGTTAAATATTTTTATCGTGGTTTATCAATAAAATCATAAAAGAGTTTAAAAGGCTACAAATGACCAAGTCATCTTTGACTTATCCATTTTTATAAATGCCTCAAAAAAAGTCAGATTTTTATTTAAAAAATAATTAATTTAACTTTAAAAGTCGGTGAGTACAAAAATTGAATTTTCTTAGACTATATATTTGTACGCATACCACGTTGAAATTAGCTAATGAGTTGTGCTTAGGCCCCGTTTCTGACCAGAATTTAAAATGAAATACTACCAACCCCAAATGACCGGAAAGGAATGGGTCATTTTCAATGGAATTTTCGTCATGATTGTCTTTTGCAATGAATGGAGTTAACATGATCAGCGTGTAACCGTGGATAAAACCAGTTAATGAAAAAATCTTAATGCATTTTTTCCAATGTCAATCAATACCTCTCCATTACATATTAACTACTACAGTACTACTAGTCTACTACATTAAATGGTTTAAATTTTAATTTGGTCAGTCTATTTTCGGTCAAGATTTATTAAGTTTACTTTATTTTTTATCCTCAATTTAATCATTCTATTTTTACATAATTAACACGTTCATCACTCTATCCATGTATTTGGATGAAAAGTTTAATTATTTTAGAAAAATCAAAAAATACCCTTACTAAATTTGAGAGTTTTGATGGTCTCATTCTCCTCTAAAACATAATTTCTTATTGTGTGACTTGAATTTGTCAATATACCTTTCAAAGGTAAGGGGAATTATTGTCATTTTAAAGGTTTTCATTCAATTTAATTAACGGAAATGACTCTAGTGACTTTATTGACTTTTGAGTCAAATAAAGTGATTAAATTGAAAAAAAATAATAGAGTGAACTTAATGAATTTTGGCCGAAAAAAAATTAGTTTGAAAAATCATTGTTAAACCACATTAAATCATTGTTTCCTAGTAAACTTCATGTTATCTCCAAAAAAAATAAATAATAAAAAAAATTTAGTTTGAAAAATGAGAATGCTTGCGTAATCTTGGGGATTAGCATCGGGCCTTTGGAAACCAAAAAATAGAAAAATGAATGATTGTCTCTTTTTTTCTCGGGTAAAATTCTTTCCCCTCCAGTACCCTATTTTTTATTTCAACTGCAAAAAAGATATTTTTCGAAATATTGTTTATAAAATATCATCGTCTCTTTCAATTAGGGATGGAATCGGGACGGGATCCGTCCCGATTTGCCTTATCCAGATCCCGTCCCGATAGAATTCGGGATTTCAATTTTCTTCCCGATCCCGTTTCTGATAAGTGTCGGGACCCGACGTATCGGGATCCCGATGTGTCGGGATCTCAACAGTTTGGGAGATAAAAATCCTGTAATCCCGATTATAATATTTATGAACAATATCTCTGACACTAAAATATTTTTAAAATGTCTCCATCATGATTAAGATTTTAAATTGTATATTTATAAGTATACTTAAGTATTTACTTAATGGTGTGTATTGATGAATTTGTCATTATAAACAAAATGCACCCCTCACTCGCAAGAGAAGAGTTACATTAAGTGTAGAAACTTGATAGATAAAAAAAAATCCTACAACATTGTGAAAATAAATTTAACAAATACCATTAAGTAATTTTAGCAAGCACACAATAGACATTGTTTGAAAGATAATCTCTTGGTTTGACAACAGTATACACTCAAAATATTTAAAAAAAATAAAAAAAAATTAGTCGGGATGGGTCGGGAATCCCGATGGGATTGATATATTTCCCGAATCCCGTCCCGAAATAAGTCGGGACGGGAAAAATCCCGACAAAGTCGAGATCAGGATTATGTCGGGTTGGGACGGGAAAACGAGACTTTTTGCCCGCCCTACTTTCAACAGCTTCGACAAACACATTGGATTCAAAAATCACCATTGTTGGGCAACGAAACGTGAATTTGTGCTAGGTTGAAAGATTTTTCAGTAGGACAAAGGCGGAGGAGAGGGGGGAGAAGAAGATTTACGACAAAAAAGATAAAAGAAGAAGGTTGAGGACGAGGTATGGTTCATTATCATTTTGTATCACAGTTCAATAATTGTTTCATCACGGCGCAAAAATAATGACCTCCGTAGTGCACTTACGGTTCATTAAGAGTATCGCAGTCATTTTACCAAAAAAATGACTTTTTCCAGTTGAAAAAAATATAGGATAATTTAGCGATTTAAAACTTCAAAAAGTGGATCGACCCGCAATTTCTCATTTTTAAAATTTGGTCATGATATTTAATGTAACGATCCAAGCCCAAAAGTTAGGTCCGTTATGCGTAGCCCACATATTAATCCACTGAACACGCAACACCTTATGTCATCAGTAGGATTGGTGATTGGGTGGGTTGGGTCGATCGGAAACGGGTTGAAACCCATTTTGACCCAAAACATTACGGGTCCGACCTGCTTTAACATGACTCGTTAATTTTTTGATCTGTTTCAACCCCAAAAAATGGGTCGAGTTAGACGGGTTAATGGGTTTTGAGTTATAATTATCAGACCTAGACATCAGGCTCACCAAAAGTTCATGGATGATGTTGATATCTGAAGGGACCCGACCTGGGTCCCCTAACGTGGCGCAACCACGTGGACTCCAGTCAGACTTGGACAGGTCCCACCAAAACCGAGGACCATCAACTAGCCGATCACTAACGACGACCATAAACTACCTGACCATCATCGGCGACCATCAACTAATCGACCTTTACCCTCCATAATAATCTTAGACCATTCCAAACATATGAGCAACACCCGACCACACGGGCGAGGACTATTTATACTCGACCGACAACCCTTCTGTGATATGATAGATCTGACCCATAGCCTGGACATAGTTTCCAGGTGTCCTCTTCACAGGAGCCAGACAAGCCATGCAAGCCGCCATATCTTATTGGCTCATCAACCGCCTACAATTGGCACGTCACACGCTACCTGTTAACCACTCAGGAACTGCCAGCAAGCCGACTAGGGAACAGGTCCCACCATCAGGGACCCCCATGCCAATCATGATCTCAAATCCAAACTACTATAAAAGGAAACTTTTCCCTTGAAGGAAAGGTATGATTTACTTTGCATTCTAAAACTTACAAAGAGCATTTTGCACACATTATACACCTAAAATACTACTACCAAAACACTCACCGGAAGCTTAAGGGAACGCCTAGCTCCGGCACATACATAACTCCCTGATTACTGACTCTCACATCGAAGGGCTGTAGCTGGGAAACCCCCAGCGCCCTAACGGTAGTTTTACTTTCAGGTGATCAACAATCAAAGTGTAAACACAAAGCTCAGATATCCAATCAAACTTGGTACCTCTGGTATCCACATACACCGACGTGAACATCAATTGCAAGACACGTCAGCTCCGGTTCATTACGTGGACTATCAGCTTAGTCACCCCATCTTTGTGGCGTGATCAATATCCAATAGTAAAATGTGTCCACCTTATAAATTGCACGTAATTCTCACATCTACTCGATGTAGGATGTGGGTATTACATTTAATTTCTTTGTTTTTGTTTTTTTTTTTTTTTTTTGAGGTCATTGGGTGCCGAGTGATGATAGATCGCGTATTGCTCTCCCTCTTTCTCCAAGTTGCAGCGGCAACAAAATAGAGCAAGTCTACATATGTGTGTGTTCGTTTGTGAGTATATGTGTATATATCTTGGACTGCAAGCTGCGGACAACTTCAATTATAATATCAAAGAGTTGGTACTACCAAATCCATTTAACAAGTTTACATTTTTTTAAAAATGTAAAAAGAAAAACGTACTCGCTCTACTTTAAAATGGCATTTATAGTAGTTAATTAATAATAAAATTATATTTTTATGTTTTAAATTTTAAAAATAGACTCTTTAAATGAAACAACCTAAAATAGAATGATGGATTTTTTTGTCAGAAATGAAAAGAGTATCAAACATAAGAAAACAAGTAATGTTACGTGAATCGAACGTGGGTCAAAAGTCTTTATTGACATCTTCTGATAGGCTAAAGAATTATTGTAATAGAATTAACAGATTGTCTGACTTATCAAAACATTTCAACAAAAATAGTGTGTACATACGATTGTGCACACAACATTATTTTTAAGAAATTATGCTCCTAATTGTTTACCGAGAATAATTAGTTGGTTATACACAATTACAGAACAGAGGGAGTATTTCCCTTCCAACTTTTTTTAAAAAAAAAATATCATAAAATACGTATTACAAATCACAGATTTTATGATTGAAGGAAAAATTAAAAAATACGTGTGAATTTGACAAAATACTAATTTTAGAATCGGTAGGGTATATTAATTAAAGGTAAATCGGTTTTACGGATCTTAATTCGTAAGATAAAGACATTCTCTCTCGTAATTCAACCTACCAATACACCCTGGATTGAGTAAAGATAATCTAATTTACAAAAAAATATCTATAATAAGTTTTTTTTTCCTTAATTAAATCATGTGAACCAAACTACGGCGTTATTGTGCTTTTGGCCCCCCAAATTGAGAGAGAGAGAGAGAGAGAGAGGTAGGATCATGATTGAGCCTTTATTTAATTCTAAAAATGGTTAGGTGAGACAACTGAAGTAAGACCCAACTCACAACTCTAAAGTCTAAACCACATACGGTGTGCTTTGGGTGGATTACTGCTATAATTGAGCAAATGCAAATCTTTTAGCTCGTGCCTCGTCATCATCACCATCACGTGATTTTCCCAACTGCCAATCAGAAAGAGAACAGAAAGTGGAAACTGTATTAACTTCTAAAACAAGCAGCCTTCCTTTTCATATATTTCCCCAACAATTTACATAAATGCCATGAACCACACACTAAAATAGATATAAATAGAAAATAGAATGCTCACCCTCACCGGCACCGGCACCGGCACCGGGATAGTAGTTTGGACCAGTTTGATTCGATAGTTAAATTCGTGTAAACAACAAAGTCACATGATGTGGCATCCCTTTTATACTGATTTGCACGCATAAATAAGTCTATAAAAAATTGACAAACTTTCGTTGGTTCCTTTTAAGAAATCCTTCTAACACAACCTTCTTCTTGTACTCGTCCGAATTCAGATCGGAATTTGGTCCTTTTTTGGAGGCGACATTTGATTCTATAGTTTTTCTAATCCGCGGGATGAAAAAGAACCATGCAGACGTACAAAGAATGGCAAATAATTTACCCCATAATGTCATTATGACCAGTGCCACCATTATAGTTGACGTACCAACCACCGTGTCAAATTTGCCAGCCACCGATTTTGAATACCGTTTGTTATCCTTGCCTTTGGATGCCGCCGGTTTCTTTGGTATGGGCGGCGGAAAATCGGTCGATTGAAAAACTGCCGGTTGAGATTTACACCGAGTGATGACGGCTAATTTCTTTTTCACCGGCGGAATTGGGTCGTCTAGAGTTTTCGCCTTGGCACCTTTTTTTCGGCAAGAGAATACCCCATTTTGACGCGTGTTACTCTTTTTTGATTCCGCACGATTACC
Source organism: Codonopsis lanceolata (assembly GCA_013146195.2). Lineage (NCBI taxonomy): Eukaryota > Viridiplantae > Streptophyta > Magnoliopsida > Asterales > Campanulaceae > Codonopsis > Codonopsis lanceolata. The sequence continues at coordinate 43,874,212 of CM028377.1, forward strand.
GAGGACGATGTCTGCAGGATTCTTGTACCTCCCATTCGCCTGAAAAACCAGTACGTACGCAACGATACTTTACTGAATTACACTTGTGACCTCACAATTTTAAAAATTTACATTAGTTGAGTGAAATTAGCAAACCTTTTTTGGCAAGTCCTCATCCGATTCGACGACCTGAATCTCTGCTGGTTTATTGCCGGCTTCCGGAGTATGAAATTTGGAAGACAACTTCTGATCAGACGACTTAAATGAAAGGATTTCTGTATTCCAATTACGCTTTCCGGAAAGGGTTGTATTGACGGGGGTAGTTTTGGCGGCCGATTTCTTGAGATAGAAGCTCCACCTAGAAAGACATCCGGTCTTTTTCCGGCGGCTACCTGATATAACTATCTCCGGTAATAATTTTTTCTCGGAAGCTTTCCGGGGAGAACCAAAACAACCCAGAAAGCAGCTGCTTCTGTGTTTCGGTTTATGGGTTATACGGTCAACTAATTTCGCCATTTATGATCCAGATAAGAAAGAAATTTCTCGTCGACATGGAGTGATGGAGGGTTTAATTTTGTAGTCTGATATGGCTGCCTGACCATGTCTTCCTTGTGTCTAGTTGGGAAGCTCAACTTTTTCTACGAAATTATTTTATATAAAGCCTCCCTTGTTTTTCAAAAAATATTGTTAATGACTTAAATTTAACACCATTCCAAAATTATTGTTCTAATCTTTTTTTTGTCTCATCCAAAAAAATTGTCATAGCCTACATGCACATTGATTTGAAAAAAACTACACATTATATCAATATTAATAATCAAATTAATTATTTTGTTTTAATTCATATGTTGATTCAAACTAGACAATAATTTTGAGATAAAAAAATTTCTTTTTCCATAAAATTATGAAAGTTATTACTCTTTCCAGTTTCTAGAAAAGAGTTCATATTTATTTTATAAGTCTCCCCATAAAAGTGTCCACCCTTTAATATTTCATTTTCTTGGGAGTTATCTTTATTATTATACACTTAATTTAACTTTTTTTAACTGATGGAGTCGACTCTCACATGAGTGTTTTCAACAAAAAAATTAATCTAATATTAATAATTAACTAAGATACTTTTCTTTTTTTGACTCGTGTGTCAAGTCAAACAAGACACTCTATTAGGCACGGATGAAGTATTATATATTAATCTACACTTGTAAAACTACATAATTCATGCTAAGTACACTTATGTGTGCTATTAAAATAATTTAATTATTTTAATTTTTATAAAGAAATTATCAATTTGGGAGGATAGACTGGGGACATTTTCCCAAGGATAAATTATGGTCAACATTTAATTTACATACTAATCCTATTATTAGAGTTGAATTACACACTTTACCCTCAAAGTAAGTGTCAATTGCATTATCATCTCTTGAAGGTATTTAATATGAATCCTCCTACGTGGAAGGACACGTGGCCGCCAGCACGACCTTGAGGGACACATTCTCTGATCACAAACTATGTAGCAAAGTCGATCATCTACGTACCAAGATAGATGATCACAAGGAAGTGAGCTAAGGGTCTTCGGTACTCGGCAGATAGGACGAGGAACAAGCATGTCCGACCACCCGACCGATGAATATCCATGCTCGGCTAATTGATTCCACGACATTAATACCCGAACATCAGCATTGTAATTGGAAAGACATGAATGTGTTATGTGCCAGCCGCAATCGTATCCACTAACCCACCTTCTGATCTGCCAAGTACTACCACATGGTTAGGAGCCAATAAGGGATCGCTAGCTAGCCGACCAACAGTAGGTTGGTCTCCACGTTCAACAGCCAGTATTGGCTTGATGCCCAAGTCGGGGGTTATAAATAACGCCCTCTACCACCTTCAACAGGTTACACACTATTCACTCAAGCAAGCACACAACATATAAACACACACTCTCAATATAGTCAAGTATCACCAGTAGCTTAAGGGAACGCCTTGGCCCCGGCACACACAACCTAGTTACTGACTCTCACAACTGAGGGCTTTAGCTGGGAAAACGTCCCAGCTCCTTAACGATGCTTTCCATTTCAGGTGATCATCTTCATAGCAGAAAACCCAGGAGACCAAGTTGATTCCCAAGGCATCCATCCCCAAACCAATCTCATAACCTAAAGAATACAAGCCCAAATATCCTATTCATCGTCTATACCCCAGCTTTAGTCCATTACGTAGACTGCCACCTTAGTCACCATGTTTCTTGTTGTGATCAAGTGGTTCTATTGCCGGGAATCGATCTTTTTCTTCTATTTCTCTTTTGTTGTGACTTAAACTCATGGAAAAACACACACCCAGGAAACAAAACCAGCAGGGAGCAAACAACGCCACTCCCTCGACCATGCAACCTCCCTCGGTAGCAAGCAAGCTCATGGAGATCGACTTGGTCACCCCCAGCTCGAAAGCTCTTGGGGGAAATGAATGATACATGCTATCCGAAACTTGGAAGCCAACATTAACAAAATAGTTATCTCCTTCGTCAAGGACAAGGAAGAAATCCAAGTCATGAGCTCTCGAGCTGGGAAGGGGGTAAAAGTGACCGAGCAAGAACAATACTTGGAGGAGCTAAAGTTCTGGGAACACCAGAGACTTTACCTCACAGGAATTCAGGAGGCCAAACTCAAAATGTTTGAACTCATCAAGAAAGCAGGAATCACAACCAACACTGCAATTACACTGGAGCAAGATCCAACCCCCAATAGGACCGAATCCAAAGGAAAGAAGAAAGTTGGACCTCGCCCTAGCGCTAAATCCAAACTGGGAGAAAGGATAGTCGAGCACGCCCCAAACCCAACGTTCATAGTCGGTTAACTCTTCCAGAAGAATCTGACTGTACTCCTCTCGCACCCAAGAAATGAGCGAGGAGGGTGAGTCTAGACCAAGAACAGAGGTAGTGAAGAGAAAATCATCCAGACACTGCATGATCTCCCATTACTCATGAGCGGGATCCGAAAGGAATGGTTGGAACACGACCACCAAGGTACGAAAATCAACTCTTACACCATCTCCCGCAGTCGAGGAAGAGGTGAAATTCCTTAGAGGCAGGCTCGAGGCCATGGAGAAGAGGAAGCCGATGATGCTCCCTCCAGCAAAAAATGGACCATTCAAAGGGAGAATGAGAAAATCCCCCTTACCCTAGAAAAATATCCTCAACTTTGAATCCTACCAAGGGCTCACGAGTGTAGTTGACCACATATCAAGTTTTGAAGTCAAGATGAATATTGTAGCTCCTGATGACAAGGATGTATGTGGAAAGATCTTTACAGGAACTTTACAAGGAAAGGCCTTAAAGTAGTATGCTGGACTCCAACTGAACTCGGTAGAAACTTGGGACAAGTTCAGACAGATGTTTGTCATGCAATTCTCTTCGGTTGGACTCCAACCAAAGAAGCAAACAGACTTGTGTGGCACACAACAACGAGTGAACGAGTCCAATCAAATGTACATGGACAGGTTTATGGCCATGGTTGACCAGATATCGAACATCTCAGAGGAATCCATCAACATGTGTTTCATCTCAGGCTTGCAACAAGGGCTGATGAGGCAAGAGATGATGCTCCGTGATCAAGGATCAATGGGAGAAATATACGTGCATGCCCTCCGAGTCATCAACATGGAGGAAGCAAAAAAGAGATGGGAAGAAAAAAGAGCACTATGGAACACATCGAGCTCACGAAAATTCGAGCAAGGGAAAACAAGGATCGACGAGCAGACATGACAACAAAGGAAGGATTAAGTGGGATGACAACGAGTGGACTCCCCTAAATACAACTCGCGAGCACATCATGAATGTCTTGATCGACCAGGAAAAGATTGAGAAACTGTGGCCGCTAAAAGACACTCGCTATCCTCGGAACCACAGTAAACACTGGGCCTTCCACAAGGTCATCGATCACACGACCGAGGAAAGCATCAACTTGAAAAAGGCTATCTAGAGTCTGCTGGGGAGCTCAGAAGATTTGAGCAGATGAACAACAATCAAGGTGGAAGGGGAGGAAAGCCAGCGAGAAACCAGAATGCTCGCCCAGACAATGCAGGACCAAGAAATGTGATAAACAACATTCGGGAAGCAGCCCCAAGTGGCACTTAACTGAAACATATGATCTACAATCTGAAGCATGTGGTCAGCACTTTGCCAATGGAGAACGAGGCAGGAAGAATCACGTTCATGCCAAGCGAGCTAGCAATCAACAAAACTGCCCAGCGATAACCATTGACGTTGCGACTAGGAATCCACAACAGTGATGTCAAAAGAGTGCTGATAGATATAAGAGTAGGAAAATACATCTTATACTACGCTTGCTTTCGTGAACTAAGGTCGGGGGACGCCTACCTCAAACCGAGTAGCATATAGCTTGAGGGATTCACTGGGCACAAGATTGCGTTGAAGGGAACAATCACCTTGAAGGTCACTGTGGGTCCCAATGGGCACAATAATAAGCTAGAAGGGGGGTTGAATAGCTTATTATACACTTAAAACTTTTTGGTAAATACTTTGAAAGATACTTGCAATCTATCGAAAAGATTCAAGTAGCGGAAGACCTTCAAGGTAGTTGTTCCATGTCTGCCGATAAGGACTACCGGTAGACCTTTACAAGTTACTTAAGTTACATTGTAAATGGATAAAGATATTCAAAGTAATTTTGCGCTTAAACTATCGACAAACAAGAAGGAATAACACAAGTATTTTGGGATGGTTCACACTATAATGAGTGCTACGTCCACCACCAAGGCAGTCAACCTTGGATTTAAATTGTGCACTATGTTTTCCACTAGATCAATTACAAGGAATATCCCTAATGGATCGTGTACAAAATATTGACTTGTGTTTGGGGTCTAGGGAATTAAATATCTGTAAAAACAGGATATTTAATTCGTGCAGAAGTATAGTTAATGAAAGTAAACAACAAGAAGATAAAACAATAAATGTTAATGAGCAGCTTCTTGTTGTTGACGAGGACTTCTAGATCTGTTGAGGATCTCTTGATTTGCTAAGACTTGGAGTTATGGAGTTTGAGCAATCCTTTAAGTGTTCGATTGATTGCATGCTGTGTTTTGTTCCGTCTTCAATGGCGTATTTATAGCAGTGCACTTCAAAAGATCCGTTGGAGAAGACGAATATTTCAACAGCTCTTTTCATCAGTGCATTAAATGCATGGGGCTGTCAGTTAAGGATTTTCGTCTTCATAGAAGTCTAGAGCAGGGAATGATTTATGAGATCTTCAAAAAAGGTGGGCGATTTAGGTGTCAGATCTGAGAGTTGTTGCAGAAACTAGGGGACAGTCTGCTTTTCCTGCTTTCATTGTTCAGGACGAAAAGTCTTCCTGCTTTTCGGAAAGTTGGATTAATTCAAATAATGATTAGATTAGATTGAATTAATCCAATAAGTCATTGCTGGACAAGACACGTCAGAAGAAACTAGGTGGACACACTGCTCCGCCGTTAAGCTTTAAGCTTTGTGTCTTCCGATGAAGCTTGTGGAGAGGTCTTCCGCCGAACCTGTGAAGTCCTATAAAAACTATACTGAGGCAAAGTTCTATACACAGTTGCCACGCTAATCGATACGCAACCCGATTAGCCACTGAAGTATAAAACTAATGTAATGTATTGAACAGATATAAATCTAACATAAGAATCAACAATCTCCTCCTATTTATATCTGGTCATCATTACTACAAATGAGGGCTTTAAAACTGACTATTTGATAGATAATAGCATGTCTGAGAAATTTATATATAGAGTAACAGAAGACATGCCTCTATCAAACAGAATAACACCTCAAATGTAAGGGACTAATCTAAGTGCATACAAGGGTAAGAAAATCATAGAACAACACACAGATTAGCAGCAGTTCAAATAAATTTAAACTGATTGTTTAAATTCTAAACAAATAAAAATATAAAGCAACAAGAATTTAAACAAGACAATTTTGAAAAGCAAATTTTCTTCTGTATTTATAAACAAGATGTTTACATATCACGAGTTTTCAAAAGATAAGATAAATACAAAGGTAAGGGAAGAAAAGATACATAAACTACCAAGGTCTTTTTCCTTTCTTTGTCCTCCTTTTTCTTCGCTTCTCGCTCAAGCTCTTCCATTCTTCGCTCATATTCATCATCCGCATCGGTCGGAGTGTCCGTGGAACGAGAACGGTAGTCCAAGCTTCTTCACGAAGACGGTGTTCTCTTCCATTAGCATTCGTTGATTGACCTCATTTGCTTCTCCTCCGTGATGGCCAGATCACGATCACGGTGGGCATTCATGACGTTGTGACCATAGTCGCGAGCAATGCGATTGAGCTCTAGAACAGGAGGGCGACCGTTGCCGAGATGGAGAGTGATGGCTTGGAATAGCTCGTAGAAAAGTGAGGAGCAGATACGGACACACTCATCTTGTTGAGCTTCAACGTTGATCTTGACATCGGTAAAGTCGTGTCGTATCGTCCCAAAGCGAGTCGGACATCCTCTTGGAATTGTCGTAGAAGAGGCGGTAGTTCGGTCATTGGCTTTTTGCGGCGGTGGCTATTTCGGCGATAGCGGTAGTGATGCTTGTAAGCGCCACTAGCCGTTCATATATAGCATCAAGCGTGACAAAATTTCACTATTGGTAGGCCGATGAGAAGAGGTTGCTCGGCCAATATGAATGGTGCCCAGAGAGGTAGAGTCTGCAGGCCGTATGGGCCGTTGGAGTGGAGGAGTGATGGAGTCAAGAGGGCCGAGTCTTGGGTTGGTATGGTGTTGGTGGAGGAAGATATGGTCATGGGAGGAGGTGGAGGAGGGGTTGGTGGGGAATCCAGCTCCATATCAGTGTCATAATTTTCACTGGAATGGGAGGATTCGGGGTTCGAGAAACCGTAAAGAAGGGGCGGGGGTAGAAGAGGGATTTTGGTTTTCTAAGGGAAGGTTGAGAAGGTTGAGGAGGTTGATGGGTAGGTAAATAGGTTCAAGCTCGACGAAGTTCGAAAAGGAACTTGGCAAAAGCAGCGAGTCTCAATGGCCGGGTGGTAGGGTTTGAGTTGGCGGGTGTGGTTTGGGATTGGGGAGGTGAGGAAGGTGTAGATGGGTCGTGAGTAGTGAAGGGTGAAGGAGGAGGAGGAGTTGGGGTTCAGGCGGCTCCTCACGAGATTTGAGGCCTCCCGAGGATAGACTCCTCAGGAGGTGGTGAATTCCTCCGAGTAGATGACTCAGAGGAATAGATGAAGGGTTGACGCAGCTGAGGTCTGGGGTGACGGTAGAGATGAAGGGTTGACACAGAGGGTTAAAAGGCGTCGGTAGATGGACGCTTTGGTTCAGCTAGCTGCGGTCGCTAAGCAGAGGGTTTGGGACCCAGGTTTCTCCTTTTCTTCCATGGCGGTGCCAATAGAGACTCCACCGCTTCATCAGAAGGGTAGTGGTTGGAGGGGCTGGCAGGCCGGTCTTCAAAGGTTTTACGAAGTCTTCTTCGCTTTGGTTTGGGAGTGGGTGCAGGAGATGGTGAGGTTGATTGACTGCCGGTTTGGGTAGGTGGTCCGCGGTGGAAAGAGGTTTGTTGAGTTTGAGAGGTTGGGCCGGGCTTGTGAAGCCTGGGCTTGGGTAGAGGAGTTGGTCCGTGCAGGTTCGGTTCTTTGGCCTTCCTTCATCTCTCTCTAACCCATTTGGCTGCTCCTCTTGGTTGGAGTGACCTCTTAGGCCTTGTCTTCTTTGCTTTGCCCTTGGCGACCATCTTGGTCCGTAGCGCAGCCGCTTCTGCCTCATCGCCCGGCAAACTAAGTCTTTGGCCTTTGATGGAGGGCCAGCAGCCACTTGATCGTCAATTTTGATGGAGGCCCGCGGGTTCCGCTTGTCGCCACGTGCTTCCATGATGAAGCGAGTGACCAAGATAGGCGCAGTTTGGCCACTTGTCAAGAGTGATCGGGCAAGAGACCCTTCTCGGCATTGCCGCTTGTTCTCGCATTCGTACTTACCGAAGAACGAGGCCGTGAGTTGCTTCTCCTTGGCCACCGTAATCAACTCATCTTCTTTCAAGGAAGAGTTGACTTTTTTCATCATCCCTCAGCGGCATTGATCGCCTCGACGGCGGGCGCTGCTCGGGGTTGCCGCTTTCTCCACCCACTGCACTAACGAAGATGATGGGCCCTCGCCGAGACTGAGCCGAAGAAATACGAGACCGTTGTTGGATTTGTCGGGTCAGAAACATATCATGTGCTCCACTTGAATAAGCCCCTCACAATAAGGTGGCTTCCGAGCAAAGATACGCCCTGCAGGAAAAGATTCCCGAGCATTTTCCTCGAGGTTCCCCTCGCAGGTGTCTACTCCCCTCATGGCTTCCTGCATGTGTACGCCTCACCAGAAGTTGCCGCAAGAGCTCCACCGTAGCACGCCGATGATAAGTGAGATTGATTTAGCGGTAATGAGATGGGACCTCGAATCCATCCTCCTAGAGCGGTTTTGTTCATGAGCTCCATTCTTCGGTAGAATCTTTCCGCCGTAAAAGATGCTATAATTTTTGTCGCCGAGGCGGTAAGCAGGGTAGAATCCCGCAGGCGTTCATGTCCTCGCAAGCTTTGACGCAGCCTATTGTACCGATTGATCAGGTCAATGCACATTCCTCGGAATGTACATCTTAGGTCGAGAATGACAATGATGTCATGAGAGGCGGGAAAGGTTGGATAGTCCGCAAGGTTGACATCCGTATCGAGGAATGTTTTGCTCGGGTTCAATTTCTTTCGCTGCTCTCGCTCGATTTTGAAGTTCTTGCCTCAAAGAAATGCAAGATAAAAATTAGGCTTTTCATCTCAACAACTAAACAAGTAGGAATTTCAAGGTTTTCTTCGAAATAATTAGGAATTTCTGAACCGAAAATGAAACCCTAGGTTGTTTAGAGTATCCACACCCGAGAAATGTAAGACGTAGTTTTCAAAAGAATAAACAATGAAAATACATAAACGATCATAGTATTCTAGGTTTGTAAGAACAACAATGGCGACATCGTATAAACTTGAAAATGACCGTCAATTCCAAAACAATTTTAGGTTATGAAATGAAACGCAATGAAGCATTTAGTAAGTTTCAAGTATAAAGAGAGGAGCGTACCATTGTCGTTGATGAGAAGAAGAAACAAGAAGAATTTGGATTTGCGCAAAGTGGTTACAGTAGAGAGTATGAATGGAGAGAGAAATATTTTGTCAAAAGGTTTCAGTAAAGTTTTGCAAATGATCTGCCTCAAGGACTATTTAAAGGCGAAAATTTTAGTTGAAAAAGAGAACTTAAGATATTTTCTTAAGTACCAAATTTTATCCTTGACCCCTTTATTGCTTTAGAAATCTCTTTAAAAAATAGACTAAGTAAAGTACTAACCTTGAAGTCTTCGGTAAAAGGGTACTACGTCTTCGATTAGTCTAAAACTAAGTCTAGGTATGAAGAAACATTAACAAATAACTTTGAATTTAAGCATAGGATCAATCATACCAAGATTTCTCCTTAAATAAGCAAACACGTGGCATCCGGTTGGTTTTGTGAGAATGTCACTAATTGATGCTCAGTTGGAACATATTCCAAAGCGATGTTACCTTTTCCACATGATCTTTGAGAAAGTGATAACGGATATCAATGTGCTTGGTCTTGGAGTGCATCCTTGGATTTTAGAAGCTGAAATTGCGTGTGTTGTCACACATGATTAGGCGATTGCGATCTTGATGTTGTAGTCCACTCGTTGTTGCTTCATCCATAGGAGTTGAGAGCAACGGTTGCTTAAACAATATATTCAACACGTGGTTGAATTTGCAAGCGATCCTTGTTTCTTGCAGACCATGAGACAAGTCTATTTCCAAAGGAATTGACAAGTCCCAGCGGTGCTTCTTACGCTTTGCGTAATAATCACAGAGTATCCAACTAGATTGAAATTGTTGTTTTTGAATACCGAGATGCCTAGATTTGTTGTTTTTGAAACATATCTAATGATACGTTTGGCGACAAGCAAATGTGACTCCTTTGGATCACTGAAATCTAGCCAAACACAAGCAAACAAACATAATGTCGGTCTACACTAGCGATAAGGTAAAGAAGTGAACCTATGATTCCTCGGTACTTGGTCATGTTCTCTTGCTTTCCCTTCTCATCTTTGTCAAGATGGCGATCGGTGAACATTGGAGTTCCAATCCTTTAGGCTGAATCAAGGCCGAACTTCTTGATTAGTTCCTTTGCATATTTGGTTTGGTGATGAAGATTCCATCTGAAGCTGTTATATCTGTATCTAGAAAGTAGGTAAGTTCACCATCATGCTCATCTCGA
>CM028377.1:43884600-44042513 GCA_013146195.2 Codonopsis lanceolata
TTTCATCAAATTTACCTCTGTGATCACTACCATTGAAGTGAATGAAGCATGTGCACCCAAAATTTTTAAAGTAAGCAATGTTGGGTGTTCTTCCTCTCCATAATTCATATGGAGTCTTTTCATGAAACTTGTTTATGAGAGATCTATTTTGAGTGAAACAAGCTGTGTTGATAGCTTCTGCCCAAAAATACTTTGGTAGCTTTGTTTCAGCTAGCATGGTTTTACCTGCTTCAATCAATGTTCTGTTTTTCCTTTCAGCAACACCATTTTGCTGTGGAGTTCTAACTGCTGAGAAATTATAATCAATACCATGATCATCACAGTATGTATCCATGCCAAGGTTCTTGAATTCTGTACCATTGTCTGATCTTACACTTATGATTTCACATTCTTTTTGAGTTTGAAGATTTTTGAACAGGGAAGAGAGAATACCATAAGTTTCATCCTTGGATTACATCATTTCAACCCATGTATACCTTGAGTAATCTTCTACAGCAACCAGAGTATATATGTTTCCTCCTAAGCTTGCAGATGTGATAGGACCAAATAAATCCATATGAAGTAGTTCAAGATCGAGTTCTTTTGGTTGAAAGACATGGTTTAGGTTTAAAAGAAACTTTTGTTATTTTTTCCAAAATACATGCATCACATTTTTTGCCAGGAGGAAAATTTATAGATGGTAGACCTTTCACCGAGTCTCCTTTTGACAGTTTAGAAAGATATTTAAAATTTAAATGTGAAAGTCCTTTGTGCCAAAGCCATGAAGTTTTTGAAGTATTATTTGCTACTAAACATATTTGAGTACTGTTATTTAAGGCAAGTAAGTCAATAGCAAAAACATTTCTCTTTCTAGAGCATGTAAGTAAAACTTCGTTTGTGATGCTGTTTTTGATGAAACAATGAGTAGTAGAGAAAGTGTAATTCATACCTTTGTCATAGAATTGTGAAATGCTTAGAAGATTATGTTTCCAACCTTGTACTAATGAGACATTTTCAATTTTTGTAGATCCTCTGATAATAGATCCATAACCTATTGCTTTTCCTTTTGAGTTGTCTCCAAAAATGACTGAAGGTCCTTTGGCTGAGATAATGTCAGTAAGAAGTTCAGCTGACCCAGTCATGTGCCTAGAGCATCCACAGTCTAATATCCATATGTCAGTTGATTGATCATCTGCCATTAAGCATACCTGAAATATGAACATTTAAATCATGGTACCTTTGGGTCTTTTTTCTTTGGTATCTTTGGGTCCATTAGTTTTTTTGGTAGCCAAATTTTCTGACTTTGTTAGTAGGTTTAAATCAAAGGCAGGTTTAAATCTAAAGGCACCACCTTTGAATTAGGCCTTGTAGTAGGTTTAAATCTAAAGGCAAAACACCTTACCTTGGCCGAAAAGGTTGCAATTAGGCCACTTTGAGACGTCAAAATTTTCGGGATGGCCCTTGTACGGACTTATCTTGCGTTAATCCCTTTTTGGATGGGCGTTAAGTTTGGACGTTAAGTTTGATTAAATGTCTATTTTACCCTCGCCTTCTTCGTCTTCACTGTGACAAAGTAATAAGATCTGGGTTTTAAAACTCTTTTTAAAAAAAATAACAATTTCACTGTGACAAAGCAACTTGTTCATTTTCCATCAAGGGGTATCATCTAAAGTACAAGTCAACGATTAGTGGGGTTATAACAACAAGATCAGAGATCAAGAATCGAAGGGTATTAGTGTGAAAGTGGTGCGTTTGTGGGTGAATATAGCGGATGGGTGAATCGGCCGTCGGATAAGGATAAAATGCGTATTTCTCGGCAGGGATCGTTTACGCCGCTTCACCGTGAAGACTTTGCTAAGAGTCCAGTGCGGTTGTGCGTTTAATTGTGGCGGTAAAATTGTTGAAACCCGGATCCCAGCGCTCCTCTTTTCTCTTGACCTCCCAATTTTGGGCTCAAGAGTCCACAAAGGCGGGAGAGGCTTGGGGTTTTATGTGGCGGTAAATTCATTGAGCGCAGCGCTCTCTCCAGTTCCTCCTTCCTTTTTCTCCTTTTTCCAAAAAAGTGAAAATTGAATTTGATTTGATCGATCGGCAGAGGGAGGAGAGAAGTGGTTTAAATTACATTCGGAGATTGGTGTTCGATTATCTACTTTTGTTGCTTTGCAATTAAATGCGTCTAGTTTGTGTTGAGATCGAAGTAGAGAGGTGGGTGGTTGAAGGCTGGTATGGGCGGCAATTGAAGATGGCGATCTTTGTGATTAGGCCGAGAGATTTTGCGAAGATCCGGCTCGGACCTTGAACCGAAGGGATGATTTATTCGAATCTGGTTTTGATTTTAGGGTTTGATTCTCTGAGGGTTTGAGCGGGTTTGATTCTCTTTTCACGGATTAATGAGCCCGGGTTTTGATTTTGGGTTTGAAGAAAAGAAAATGAAAAGGAAATTCATTATATATTGTGTATGCGCTCAATTTCGAGATTCGGATGCGGGTTTGAGCTGGGTTTGATTCTCTTTTCACCGGTTTGATTTTCTTGATTTTGTCACGGTTTGAAGATGTTGATGATGAAGACGGGGGTAAAATAGACATTTAATCAAACTTAACGTCCAAACTTAACGTCCATCCAAAAAAGGGATTAACGTGCGAAGTGCAGTGCGGTGGGGCCATCCAGAAAATTTTGAAGTCTCGGTGGCCTAATTGCAACCTTTTGAAAAGTACAGTGGCCCAAAGGTGTGTTTTGCCTATCTTTGGGTCCAAAGGGTTAGTTTTCTTTGGTAGCCAAATTTTCCTGAAGTTAGGCATTTTGACTTTGTTAGTAGGTTTAAATCTAAACAAGCATTCATGAGACTGATGACCAAAAGTGGAACATATTTTGCACTTGTGATAACTAGGCTTATCAGTCATTGGAGGTGATTTATTTGATTCATTTTGACTCAGCTTAGAGGTCTTAGTAGCAACAAAATTGATTGGCTTGAACTTGTCAATTGTTGTCCTTCTGATTCCTCATCTTTTGTCAACTGGCTGACATCTATCAGTTGGCTGACACTTATCAGCTGTTGCAGCAGCTGACAATTTTCGAGACTTATGAACAGAAGACTAATAACTGTCATTGTTTAGCTTATTCTTTTTGTTAATGGACTTCTTAAGCTGATTCATATTTTTAGGGTATTTGAAAGGTACAACATTATAAGCTGATCCCTTATTCTTTTTAGCATAATCATAGGTTCACCATTTGATTGTCTCATAGTTTCTATCATCTTTTGAATATCCAAGACCATGTTGGTCTTCATGATTTTTCTATTAACTAATGATGGTCTCAACAACAACTTTTGACTTTGAGTAAGTATCAACTACATTGGTCAGTCGAAGATTCCTTTCTACAAGGTCAACAATCTGGGCATCTGAGATTTTTGCTTGAATCTCATGTTTTCATTGATGTTTTTAAGTTGCAGCAATTCTTTTTTGTTGTACTTTATAAAGCTCATTGATCTTTTAAAGTTCACAGTTTTCATCAGAGATTCGTTTGAAATTCACCAGATAAAGAAACATGAATTCTTTTAAGTGTTTCAAACTTGGAATACATTTCTTGCATTTGTTCATCAACACTTATGTCTGTTGCCTTCTCCTCCAGCTTTTTTTTTTGTCATTTTGCTTGTTTTAGGGTCAGCAATCCTTGGAGAGGTTGACTTGTTTTTTCTTTCTGACTGATTTATGATCCCTTGTCCATAAAAATAATTTCCTATTTTCTTAACAACAAACTGATCTGGTTTGATGACCTTTGTCAGCTTGAGGTTTTTAATAGGTGAGCTTGGGAACTCATTATTAGACTCATTTGAATATTTTGGACTAGGGAAATCATTTTATGAATCATACATAGCTGATTCTGCAACAAGACATAGGTTTGCTTCTTGCACAAAACCAGCAGATTCATCTTCAGAATCTGTATCAATCCATGTTGCAAGATTTTGATCTTCAGCAACTATACCTTTTGTTTTTCAAAATTTATGGGAGCCCTTTTGTAGTATTCATTTTTGGTAGAAGGACAGTTTGAAGCAAAGTGACCAGGTTTTCTACAATTGAAGCACAACAATTTTTCTTTCTCATCCTTGTCTTCATTTATTTTGAAGTAAGGCTTTTGAAAGTTTGAAGAAGAAGATCTTTGAAAGCTTGAGGAAAGTTTTTGAGTATTTGAGGAAGATCTTTGAAAACTTGAAGAAGGTTTTTGAAAGCTCTTTTTAAAAGATTTAAATTTCTAAATTGTCTTGCAAAAGCAGCAAATTTATCTTCATCAAAGTCATCGTCAGACAGAGATGTAGAAGTTTTAGGTGTCTCTTCTTCAGCTTGCAGAGAAATACCTTTAAAACTTTTCTCAATTTCTTGAGTTTTGAGAACTTCCTTTTCATAAATTTTTAGACTTGCAACAAGACTACGCATATGAGTTTTGTTTAAATCTCTTGCTTCCTTTATGGATGTGACTTTAACATGCCATCTACTTCCCAAGCTACTAAGAAAACGCATATTCAAATCTTTCATACTATAAATTTTACCAAGAGAAGAACATCTATTACTTACCTCGAGAAGTCTATCATAAGCATTCTTCAATGATTCTTTTGGATACTTTTTGAAAACATCAAACTCTTGTATACAATCATAGAGTTTGTTGTCCTTGGTGTTTTGGTCTCCTTCCACGTATTCAATAAGAGCATCCCAAATTTCTTTGGCTGTAACACAGTCGTATATTTGTTTGTAGTTATCATCTGGAACAACACTTGATAGAATGTGAACAGCTCTAGCATCCAATACATCTGTTATTTTGTCTTCCTCAGTCCATTCAGATTGAGGTTTGAGGATGTACTCTTCAATAGCATGAGCAAGAGGGTTTATGGTATCATCATCTGTAGTAGAAGATTTGCCAATTTTAGTATTGATTTTCATAGATTGCATAAGACCACCTCTTACATATTCCATCAATCATTTATCAATATTGTTCATATATCTTATAATTCTTTCTTTCCAAATATCAAAGTGATCCTCATAAAAAATGGGTACTTGAGTAACATTGTTTGATTGAAAAGCTTTTATAGTTGCCATGATCGAGCTTTCAAGTTGTTAAACTTGGAAAATAATAATTTTTCAAAAAGTGAAGCTCTGATACTAATTGTAAGTCCAGTTAGCAACTGACAAGGCTAGAGGGGGGTGAATAGCCTTTTAAAAATTTTGAGGAAAGTTTTGAAAAGCTTCAAAAATTGCAGCGAAAAATGTAATTTTGTCAGTCAACTGATATGGTCAGCCGGCTGATGTTTCAAGGATGATGAAGCTGTTAAGAAATTGGTCAGCTAGCTGACACAATTAATTATCTTTTGAAAATAGATCACTGAATATAAAGAAGAAGTTGAGGAACAATTTATCAAAACAAATAAGTAAACAATTTATATAAGTAACTGGCTGACGCTTAAGTAAATCAAGACTTCTTAAGTGTTAGATCAGTTTGTAAGAGCTGGTGAAATAACTGACAGAGAAATTGAAGTGGTTCACAGTGAAACTGCTACATCCACTACTAAGTTGGTCAAACTTGGATTTTTGAAGTGCACTAATTTTATTAAAAATCTAGGTGATCTCTAATGGATCAGTGTACAACAAAAGACCAGCGTTTATGGAGTATGATTGAAAGACAATCACACTCGTGAGACAAACCAACTGATTTCTTAAAGAATATGAAAGAAGTAACTCAGTGTTTGTCTAAACAATAACTAGAAAGAAAATATCAGTGAAGGATATCTAGCTAGAGTTATAGAGTTATAAAAGCTGAGGCACAGAGAGAATTGCTTTGAGAGTATGAATGCTTCAGATCCTTTCTTCAAGTGATTCTTGTGGGTATTTATAGATGAACTTGAAGTACAACCCGTTAGGAACACATTTGAATTTGAAATGTGTTAAGTAATACAGACGTATCTTCGATCTCACAAGATCACATTCATCCTGTTAAAGAGATAACATACAAAAGATCTAACAAAACACAAAATAGGGAAGTGTTAGTACTAGAAAATGTTTAAGCAAAGAAGGTAAATAAGCTAACACTTTTAAAACTAGGGTCAGCTGATTCTAACTGACTGACAAGAATAATTTGCAAGCTGACCAAAATAGTTAATAACTTTATAAGTTCTTGACTGACAAAAAGTAGAATGATTTTAAGCAATTTTAATTAAGGTAAGATTCAACATAAATTTTTCGAATCCCGTCCCGAAATAAGTTGGGATGAGAAAAATCCCGACAAATTCGGGATCGGAAATGTCGGGTCAGGAACGGGTCGGGCGTCAGGTCAGGAAAGTCGGGAAATTTTCCAGCCCTAGGTGGAGATGCATGTGGAGTGTCAAAAGGAGTTGTAGGTACCTATTTGAAACCATGTGTTAGATAAAAATTAAATAATCGTAAAAATTGATTTGGATGTAAAAGTGTATGAAATGACAAAAATTTTCTATCATAGTTGGAAATTATACGGATTTATACGTGTTGTAGAAGCTTTATAGAAGAACTTCAGGATAAACTATATTTGTTGTCGAAGTTTCTTCTTATGATGGTAAGAGAATTGTTATTCTATTGAATGTAGTACATCGTGATAGTGCAACGTATAATTGACCATGAGTAAACACTGGTGTCCGATGATCGATTCCGACAAATTTAACAGATTGACCTTGTGATTTATTTATAGTCATTGCAAAGGTCAACCTAATTGAAAATTGTTGTCTTGTAATAGGAATAGTCAGTTCAGAAACAAAAGGGGTAAGAGAAATTCTTGGAAAAAATACCAAATTTTCAGCTTTATCTTTAGTTAAAATCTCGGCTTCAATAGATTAGTGTAGGTCTCATGTAATACGGTCTTACTAGTCAAAATCTGTGATACGAATCCTAAAAATGAAAAAAAAGAAGATGTTGTTGAAGCGGGTAACTCATCGAAGAAGACCGCGGATTACCTAGAAAGAAAACATGTCAAAATGAAAAAGAGGGAAAAGGTTGAAAACCGGGCGGGCGGGCTGGATTCGGAAGGAGAGGTGATACTCTTAGTAGTAAAATGTGACACTTTTATTGTTAAAAGAAACACTTTTAAGGCCAACGATAACAGTTTACATTTATAATACAAAGTGACACTTCTAGAGCCAATAGTAATACATTTAATGTTAAAAAAATTGTCATTTTAAATCTTAAAGAGCAACACTTTCAAGACCAATAGTGACGATTTTTATTTATAATACAAAAGGACCTTTTTAAAGGCAAAAGACACATTTAAAGCTAAAAGTGACATATTTGAGGTCAAAAAAAGGAAAAAATCATAAATTTTATTAAAGATACAAAATGACATTTTTGGGGACAAAAGTGATACATTTTATGCTAAAAAGTGATATTTTTAATGCTAAAATAAGATATTTATTTATAAGCATGATGAGTGGCGTTGTAATTTTCAAAAGTCGAGGAGTAGCGTTGAAATTTTTAAATTTTAACCCAATTAACATGTATAGATCCGTTTTATGGATTAAAATACGTAAGACCGTCTTAAAACAACTTTTTACCCAAATATTATGACCTTTAAAATAGGGAACCGTTTTAGTTTCGAAATATTGATGAAAACCGGGCGGGAGGTGATGTGACAAAAATTTAACTTGGGTCGTCCGATTGATGAGTAAGATATTTGGACTTGATCTGCTTTTTTGAACCTATCTAAAAATACGAAAACAACCTTAGTTGGAGTGAAAGACTTGGCCTCGCAAAATCATTCCAGTGTGAAAGTAAGTATCGTGTGAATCAAATGCAATTTAACAAGGTTTGAGCTCAAGAAAGTGTATATACCTTGTTTAGGGTTTATTGAGGGGTATTTATAGGCCCCCTAATGATATAGAATCCTTGTGAGATTCACTTTCATAATTAACTAGTAGGTTTAGGAGAAAACTCCTAAATTATAAGCATGATAGGCTGCAAGTCGTCAGAATGTCGGAGCACATAATGCAAGTGTTCTGCTCGAATAAGGAAACATTTGACCTATTTTGGAGAGTAAGTCTTTGAGATTCCATGTTCGATACTTGCCCGAGCGAGCATGGCTTTGCCCAGCTATATGATGTAAGTTTGATGATGACAAGTGTAACTGCTAGGCATGGCCACCTGGTCGAGCGGGCAAGGCCCGTGCTCAGCCAGGTATAGACGGGGTTTATCTTACTTTCTGCTCAGGTACCTTTTTAGCTCTGCCCGTTAAGTTGGTAAGTCTCATATTAATTGAATCCGTAACTGACAAATGATGATAGCTCGTGACTGGGTTGGGCCAGACATATCAGGTGGATTACCCATCCACATGGCAATATGGGATGGGGATGGGGAAGCTGGCTGACATAAAAAGGAGATAATGTTAACGGAAAAGACAATTATAAGCAAATAGAAAGGAGAAGAGGGAGCTGGAGGAGGAGGTTGACGGCTCAACGGATGGGATCCATTAATATGGATTGTGAATGGCTCTTATTGGTAGTTTGACAATTTTGATTTTGCACTTCTTTTGTTGGAATTTTGGGGCGGGAAGGGACAAACAAAGTGTGAGGTGTGACGCACCACCGATCCAGACTCCAGTATTCCAGTTGTAAAGCTCGTCAATCAAACACTATGAAATTGACTTCCTCTCCACCAAATATGTAATTTTTGACCACAAAGCCAATCAATTTTTATCGTAAAAGGCTCAGCCTAACTTTAAAACTCAAGTACTACTCAATTAATATCCCTCCTAGCTACAATTTGAATTAACTCATTGATACGTTATGTTATTAATAAAACATATCCATTGGTAAGAAAACATACATGTTGGTCATCAGTTATAATGATATTAAGGATTAATAAAACATCCAATGACCGAAATGTGTGTACGGCAAAGACACGATAAACAACACGAGAGAGAAAGAAAAATAAAACACAAAATCCAAAGAAAAAGAAAAAGGAGAAATATATGGATTGTGATTTGTGAATGAACTGTATAAAAAGGGTTTGCTTTGATCATCAAAACCTTCCCGGTCTATCAATGAATTGGATTTTGATAATATGATGTTATTTTTAGGATACATATTAAGTCTGATTATCTGATTTTGATCCAGAATCCGATAATCTAAAAGTTTAACAAATCAGATTTGGATTAAGGTGTTCAAAATTACCCGTTCCGATCTAATATAAAATTATACTAGATTTCGAGTCCGTGCCTTATCAATATAGATATGATCAGTGTATGAAATGAGTATTATACGAATAAATTAATATATGATTGATATTTTGTAGGGGTCGGATCAATGTACACTATATAAAGCAAAGACGACATCCCAAAAACTAAAGAAAAGCACATTTTATTACCTGTAAAACTTACGGAATTTTTTTATAAAAAAAACTAAATCTAAGTCGAACAAAAAATAAATTGAGATTTTAATTGATTACGATAACAATCAATTAAGAAACTACAAACTAAATATTTGTAAAACAGTAACACTCATTTACAGTAAAACCTTATAGTAAAATCTCAATAAATGAATACTGACCAATAATTAACTTTTCAGAATAAATGTCCAGTAAAATCTTAGTAAAACAATAAATGACCAGTAAAACTTTACAGTAAAATCTCAATAAAACTATAATGATCATGTTTGGTAGAAATGAATCCTGACCAGTAATTAACTTTTCAGAATAAATAAATATATGTTTGAATTTTGTAAAAATAAGATCAATGTACACAGCAAAAAAAAAAGCGCATTTTAATGGCTGCAAATTTTGTGACTCATCGTGTATAAAAAATAGTCTCAAATTTTTATGGTTATGGTGCCTATCGACCAAATCACTCGACCAAATGATGATCGTCGTCCTAAAGCAATAAATGTAATTAAATAAAATATATAACAACTGTAGTCGAATATATGTATATAGCATAAAAGTATGTGGTAATAGGTATAAGCGAATATACACATGTAGCATAGAAGTATGACAAGAACAAAATATGCTATAATCATATTTCTAGGAGGAAGGAGTGGGAAGGAGTTGGAGAACGAATAGGAAGTATACGAAGGATTAGCATAGATGCTTTTGTAATAATTATATTTGGTAAAAATAAATCATACCCTATAATTAAATTTACCTATTTAAGCGTGTTAGTTAAATTTGATAAAAATAAATCCCGACCAATAATTAATTTTTACCAATTAAAGTGTGGCAGATATGTTTGGTAACTTACTAAATTTTTACCAATTAAAGTGTGGCAGTTATGTTTGGTAATGATAAGCTTATAATTTTCCTTTTATTTTCATTATTTTTTCAGAATTTTATTGATGATTTTGAGCTTTGGTTGATGATTAATTGCATTTGAGATACTATTTTTATGTATTTTGTGTTTCATGTAGGTACCTCAAAGATATTTGAGGTTTTATGGCTCAATACGTGCAAATCGAGGCAATTCCGAGCTTCAATGTTAAGATTTGATACTTGCCGTTAGGGTCCGTTAAGAGTTTCAAGGCAAATCAAAGCTAATGAAGGCTAAGCGGGCTAACACGGAGGAAGGACTTCGCCCGGCCAAAATCGAGGCTTGAGGGGGCAACTGGAGCACATCGATGCGCAGGGGCCGGCGCTATCGAAATCTTCCCTTTTGCGCTGTCGACCTCCTGCCGCTGCCACGTGTCACTACAAGAAAATAGGGCAACTGCAACAGAATAGAATTTAGTTGCAATCTAAAAAATGTGCAGCATATTTGTAAGTCGCATCCTTTTTGGGGAAAAATGGTGGGAAGAATGGCGCCCAATTTGCAACAGTTTTGCAACAACAAAAAAACATTGACCTATACTAAATTAATGAAAAACCCCCCATCAGATTTCACACTCTTCATTCCTTCTCTTGCTCTTGGGCGACCTCTCTCCATCGGCCTTTTCTTCTCAAAACCCATTGTCTTCTTCCCGCTGCCACACCACACACCATCTCCTCACTCTCTTGACTTAGTTTAACGATTTAACTCTCCTCTGAACAAGGTATTCTCTCTCGATTGATGTGTGTAATTAGGAAGGGTATTTTCTCTCCGAACAAGGTATTTTTCATGTGAATTAATGTTTCCATTACTTCAAAATTAGGGATTTTTTTTTCCATTACTTCAAATCCAAATTCAATCAAATTTTAGGGCCTGAGATGTTGATGATTGGTCACTGATTTTATTTTCATGTGTTTAATTTTGTAGTCATGTGGTTAGTTTCGCTTATCCTCTGTAAGTTCCCAATTCCACTTCTCTCATTTAGAACCCTTTTAATTTTCTCATTACCTGACTGTATTAATGTTTGTGTTAAGGGTGTTATGTTATTGCTTAAAATATTCCTCGAATTTTTTAGCATCTATTTTTCTGACTATGGCGACTTGAATGTTCTCCAAGCTGTTGAACCATCGTCAATTGATCTCCATTTTATTTCTCAAATTCAAAGGTGCAAACCTTCACCAACGTCTATGTAGTTTGACAGTTAGACAATGTCTTTTGTTAGTCATTTGGAGGCACTCAACATTCTCCACACTTTCATGTAATCCGACACTTCGACAATGACTTTTGAATGAAATGTTTAAACTTGAGTTGTTTTAAATGTTTGATTTTAGATTTTTTTTTTGTATAATGTGAAATATGAAATGTTCATTGTAATGGAAAAGTTTGTTACAAAAATGCAACGGAAAAGTATGTTGCAAGAATGCAACAAAAAATGCAACGAAAAAATCTGTTGCAAGAATACAACAAAAAAAGTCTGTTGCAAAAATACAACACGAAAAAAGTTTGTTGCAAGAATGCAACAGAAAAAATTAGTTGCTATTTGCAACGGACGTCAACTGCCCTTGGAAGCAAATTTGAAACCAAAAAATTTGAAATTGCAACGCTCGGTTTTCGTTGCAATATCAGGCAACGGAATACATACAGCTGCACAAAATTTGCAACGAGTGTTTTCCAAACCGAATTGGCAACAAACTTTTTTCGTTACAATCATCTAATTGTAACAGATTTTCATTTTTTGCAATAGAATTTTTCGTTTCAATTGCTCAGTTTTCTTGTAGTGTGTCGCCCGCTTGTTCCACCAGCCTAACGCGGCCCGCGTCCTCTGTGATGGATTCAAACTGCCCTGCTCCTAACTCGCGACCTACCCAGGCCACCAGCCTGCGTGTCAACCCATTCCTTCTCGCATCCCTCAGCCCATCCTCACCTTGGTGACCCGCGATCCCTTCTCCTGGAGCCCCACGTCCTGGCCGTGAACAAAGCCCCCTTTTCTTCATTATTTTGCCCCTAAATCTCCCTTGTTTTCCTATTTTGCTCCTGGCTTCTCTAACTCTTTTTTCCTTGGTTTTTATCCATTCTAGCCAGCCATTTTTTGAACAAGCCTCCACCAGTTTAGGGCAGCAGCCCTAAAACTCTCCTTAAATCCATTTCTCAACCTCTTCACCTAATTTAAAATGCATCCATTTTGAAGGCTTAGAGCATCAAATCAAGGGTCAAGGGAGCAAGATTAAGTGAAGTCAACCAAAAATTTCAACTTCAATTGGTTTAATTCTTCCACTTCGTTATTTATTTTATTGTTGTAATTTTTGGAGAAACTTTGCATTTATCTTGATGATGAGCTAAATATATTTTTGGATTATGATTATTATCTATGTTGAATGGTGATGCTGATCTCTATATGAAGTATTACTTATATATTTTTGGTCGTTATCATTGTGTGCTTAATGCTTTTAATGAAGTCATTAATCATTAAATGAACACTAGAATGATAGGATACGACGTGAAAGCCCTTCCTATTATTTTGAAAATCATGATAATTGTTTACGTCTTTAAAGCACACCGATTGTCGAAGGCCGTAGATAGTCATTGGGTGCTTGATCTACCACGCGGCTATTTTCTCCCCTATGTTATGTGTTGCAATGATGTGAGCCCGTAGCAAGGATGAGTGATAGCTAGGTTTCATATGCATAGCGAAAGCCTGTAGCAAATATTAGTGTGCACCTGACTACCAAAAATTTGAGTTAAGAAAAATATAGAAAGTTAAATTAAACATTGGCTAGACTAGAAATATCACAATCCTACTTTTTCACCTTAATTTGATGTTGCCGTCGTTTCATCGTCGCGTTAATTTAGTTTACTTTCTTGCTTTTATTTTGTTTATTTTATTTTTATTATAAATCTAATTGACGTTAGCTTAGATAAAATTACGTGTGCCCAATTTTAGTACTTAGGATTAATTTCTAGCTCTATCCTTGTGGGATCGACTTGTACTTACGAACTTTATTACTTGATACGACAGGGTAATCTTACCCGTGATCAAGTTTTTGGCGCCGTTGCCGGAGAAGCACACTATTGTTTTAAGATATCATAACAGTTTCAATTGAGATTGTAATTTAGACACTTTTATTTTCTTGTTTTTAATTGTTATTGTTACTTGGGCTATTGCACTTGATCTTTTTGTGTTGTTCTTTGTGTTTGTGCGTAGGTGTATGCGACACACCCAATCGGTAAAAATTTTATTGTTGCCGATTGATCCAGAAATTAAAAGAACTATCCGAGTTCGCTGTAGAGTGCAAAGAACTATGGCAGAAGTGGGTGCCGATATGTCCCGAGAAGAATCCCAAGAGGCTAATGGAATGGGAATAGAGAAGAAGCCCAAGGGGCTAATGAAAGGAGGAATAGAGAGAATCCTATTAAGCAAGAGAGGCCACTCCATGACTTCACTATTCCCTTCATGAACGACTATCTACCGAGAATTGTGAGACCTCTCGTGGCCGCGAACAACTTTGAAATCAAACCATCTCTCGTCTCTCTAATCCAATGGAATGTCCAATTTGGGGATTGGTGACCGAGGATGCCCATGATCATATCATGAACTTCATGGAGATTTGTGACACTTTCAAGATGAATGGAGTGTCGAGTGAAGCCATACGCCTTCGCTTTTTCCTTTTTCCCTTGGGGATAAAGCGAAAATGTGGTTAAACTCGTTGACTTCGGGATCTATCACAAATTGGGGAGAGCTTAGGAAAGCTTTCTTGGAGAAATACTATCCTCCGGTAAAAACGATCCAATTGAGGAATGCCATCACTTCTTTTCTTCAACTTGATGGTGAGACCTTATATGAAGCTTGGGAGAGATACAAAGATATGTTGAGGAAGTGCTCACATCATGGATTGCCTCGGTGGTTGATGGTGCAAACATTCTATAATGGTTTGCTTCCATCAACAAGAACCACAATTGATGCGGCCGCGGGTGGTGCATTTATGACTAAGAATGTGGATGATGGGTATGATTTGTTGGAGAAGATGGCCTCAAACAATCATTTTTGGGAAAGTGAAAGAGGAGCTTAAAGAGGTGTAGCCATGGTTCGTGAATCCTCAACCGAAGTTGCTAGCTTGACCGTTCAAGTAGCAGAGCTTACCAAGGTTTTACAAGCTACTCTTCTGCCACAAAAAGTAGTATGTGAGCTTTGTGGAGGTCCTCACACATTAGATATTTTCCACTTGAAAATGGAATCAATCCAATTTGTTTCCAACTTCAACAGGAACCAAAACAACCCTTATTCAAACACATATAATCTGGGTTGGCGAAATCATCCTAACTTCTTTTGGAGTAACAACAACCAAAACCAACCTTCTTCCTCCACTCAAAATCAAGCTTCTAATACTCTTCCCTGATTCTCTAATCAACCTCACCAACACCAACCACCATATCAAAATCAACACCAACTAACCCAACCACCACCCAAGAAAGAGATACCCGTGGAAGACCTCCTAAAAATCATCCATGACCAACAATCCATAATCCTTAGCACCCAATCTTCCGTGAGAAACCTTGAAATCCAAATGGGTCAACTTGCATCTTCCATCAATTCTAAACCCCAAGGAAATCTTCCAAGCACCACCGAGCCAAATCCCAAAGGGAAAGAACAATGCATGTCTATTACTCTTAGAAGTGGGAGAGAGTTGCAAGTTGAAAAAGGTGAATAGAAGGTGGGCGAGCAAAATAGTGAGCAAGTGCAAGAAAAATCCAAAGATAAGATTGGGTCAATTCCCCCACCTCCGGTCAAAGAAAGAGTGTATCCTCCACCTCCATTTCCGCAAAGGCTCCAAAAGGCAAAGCATGACAACCAATTTCTCAAGTTCCTTGAAATTTTCAAAAAGCTTCACATCAACATTTCTTTTGCCGATGCTTTGGAAAAAATGCCTTCTTATGCCCGATTTGTGAAAGATGTCGTCTCCAAGAAAAGAAGAGTTGAGGATTATGACACTATACCTTTGACGGAAGAATGTAGTGCCGTGTTGCAAAAAAAGCCCCCTCCAAAACTAAAGGATCCGGGTAGCTTTGTAATTCCTTGCACTATTGGAGAAAATTTTTCGGGCAAAGCATTATGTGATTTGGGGGCTAGCATTAATCTCATGCCCTTGTCGGTTTTCCGGAAACTTGGTTTGGGTGAAGCTACACCTACTTCCGTCACTCTATAATTGGCGGATAAGTCGCTAGCATACCCTAAAGGAGTGGTTGAGAATGTTCTTGTGAAGTTTGACAAACTAATTCTTTCGGCGGATTTCTTGGTGCTTGACATGGAAGAGGATAGTGAGATTCTAATCATTCTTGGAAGACCTTTCTTGGCTACTGGTAGAGCTTTAATTGATGTAGCAAAGGGAGAGCTTACAATGAGGGTACATGATCAACTAGTCACATTTAATGTCTTCAAGCCCATCAAGTACTCAGATAAATTGGAAGATTGTGCAAGAGTGGAGGTGGTTCAAAAATTAAAGGTGGAAGGATCTCATAATAGTATTTGAAAGAGCCGGGTTGAGCAAGTTTGTGAGAAGGTGGTGATCAAGTCGGAGAATTTAAAAAAGTGTGATGAAAAGAAGGGGAGGTATGTAATTCCTTCAAGAAAAAAAGTCAAAAAGTCATCTTTGAATGTGGCACAACTACCATCAAATGTGATTAAATGGAAAAAAATCTAAGTGGAGGCACCAATGATGGAAGCTAGGTTTGAAAATGGTGTCAAGAAAGCTTCTCCAAATGGTAGCGCTCAAGTGAAGGTTCGAGTGCTTCTCCATGTTCCTCCATAGGCCGATGCGAGAGAAGAAGTCAAGCTAAAGACTTTAAATTAGAACTATTTGTATCGGTTTTCTCTTCCCTCTCTTTTTATTTATTTGTTTTTATGGATTTTGTATTTATATGCATGTGTCGCTTTTCGAAGCCCTCCTGAGTTTGTGGGTTTATAGGGAGGTGTATATAACCTCACAAAAATATTTTTCTTTTTTATTCGCTTTTCTTGGGTTGTAGTGATTGTTGCCTTTCCTTGGTATGCTCATGAACATTGAGGGCAATGTTCGGTTCTAAGTTTGGGAATGGGGTTAATATTATTTTTGCCCTCGATTTTTGGGAAATTTTTGAAATTTTTAGAAAATTTGAAGTTAGTTGGACCCCATTAATTATGCTTCGATCCTTATCTCATCACCTTGGCGCTCATTGAGTTGTATGTGCATTATTTTCTTGGATTCGGTCTTGAGATTATTATATGCATACTTGAGGATATTTTGTGATTTTTGTGCTAGCTTTGCCTCATTCATGTCAAATTGTGCCCATGTGTGGATCTATTGATGAATTTTTAAGCTAAGCTCTAGCTTTGGTTGTGCATGTGTTATGAGTATCTTGTTGTGAGTTTTGATGTCGTTAGATGATTTCGAGATTAATGAATAGCTTGGCTTGTGAGTATGACAATAGCATGATATAGGTCATGTTTGACTCGTTTGTGCCATATCGACCTACCCATCTTCACATTAAATCCCTAGTGTCCCATTTGGGCCTTAATGAAAGAATGGTGTGTGCAAAAGCACACAATGACCCCCATTCGTCTTCATTTTTATCTCCCATATTGACTTATCCCATGAGCATATACACTTTATCTAACCCTTTGAGAGAGCACTTTGTGAAATGAATTTCTAAACATATGTCTTGGAGGGAATGTGAGCTTCATGGAAGTGTTGCTATTCATGTATTGGTGTGGTGTGGTTTAAATCTTGATTGATGAATTGGGGGTTGTTTATCTTGTAAAAAGGGGCCCTTGTAAAAAAAACAAAAACAAAAACAAAAAAACAAAAAGTGAAGGGCAACCCAAAATTATGAACCATTTGTGCTCTAAAGTCATTTAAAAGGGGAATTGTGGGATGAAAAATCATTTGTGGTAGTTTGATATACTCTCAACCCCAAGTTCTTGATATGTATAAAAAAAGAGAAGAAGCTAAGTTTGGGGATTGTTTAGAAAAATGGTGAGTTATGATGGAGTATGTTATTTCATGAAGTTAGGCTTGAGTGTGATTTTGAAGGTTTCACTTGTGCTCTCTTGTCTTGATATCCTTCCCTTGATTTGTAGCTCAACCTTGGCCTAAAATTATAAGTTATGCAAAAGTCCTATTGATATTGTCATGCCATGAGTTATTGCCTTGTGAAGCATATCTCTTTCGGTTTGATGACTCATGCTTGGTATCTCATTGAACGCTCAATCCTAGCTAGATCGATGCTATTTAGTCATGGGCTTGCGTTTCATGTTTTTGAGTAAGTGTTTGAGGAAATTTAGCTAGCATTAAAATCACTTCATACCTTGGTTATGCATTTTTATAATCTTAAGTTTTACTTCTTTGATGGTAATGCATGTGGGATCTTGATTGAGTGCCTTCTTCATTCCATCTTGTTCTCGAGCTTTTCCATAATCCATATTTCTCTTTGCTCGGGATGATCAAACTTTAAGTTTGGGGGTGTTGATAAGCTAATAATTTTCCTTTTATTTTCATTATTTTTTCGAAATTTTATTGATGATTTTGAGCTTTGGTTGATGATTAATTGCATTTGAGATACTATTTTTATGTATTTTGTGTTTCATGTAGGTATCTCAAAGATATTCGAGGTTTTATGGTTCAATACGTGCAAATCGAGGCAATTTCAGACTTCAATGTTAAGTTTTGATACTTGCCATTAGGGTCCGTTAAGAGTTTCAAGGCAAATCAAACCTAATGGAGGCTAACTGGGCTAATGGTGGACTTATCTGTAAAGCTTGGAGGGGGAAGGACTTCGCCAGCCAAAATCAGGAAGCCAGGGGACCGGAGCACATCCTGATACGCAAGGGGAGGCCGGCGCTAATGCTGAAATCTTCCCTTATACGCTGTCGACCTTCTGCCGGTGCCACGTGTCTCCCGCCTGTTCCACCAGCCTAGCGCAGCCCGCGTCCCTTGTGATGGATTCGAACTGCCCTGCTTCTGACCCGCGACCTACCCAGCCCACCAGCCCATTTGTCAACCCATTCCTTCTCACATCCCTCAGCCCATCCTCACCTAGGTGACCCGCGATCCCTTCTCCTAGAGCCCCACGTCCTGGCCGTGAACAAAGTCCCCCCTTTTCTTCTCTATTTTGCCCCTAAATCTCCCTTGTTCTTCCTATTTTGCCCATGGCTGCTCCAACTCTTGTTGCCTTGGTTTTTATCCATTCCAGTCGGCCATTTTTTGAACAAGCCTCCACCAGTTTAGGGCAGCAGCCCTAAAACTCTCCTCAAATCTATTTCTCCACCTCTCCACCCAATTTAAAATGCATCCATTTTGAAGGTTTGGAGCATCATATCAAGGGTCAAAGGGGCAAGATTAAGTGAAGTCAACCAAAAATTGCAACTTCAATTGGTTTAATTCTTCCATTTCGTTATTTATTTTATTGTTGTAATTTTTGAAGAAACTTTGCATTTATCTTTATATCTTGATGATGAGCTAAATATATTTTTGAATTGTGATTATTATCTATGTTGAACGTGATGCTTTAATTTAATTTCCCTCTATATGAAGTATTACTTATATATTTTTGGTCATTATCGTTGTATGCTTAACGCTTTTAATGAAGTCATGAATCATTAAATGAACACTAGAATGATAGGATACGAAGTGAAAGTGCTTCCTATTATTTCGAAAATCATGATAATTGTTTATGTCTCTAAAGCACATCGATTGTCGAAGGCCGTAAATAGTCATTGGGTGTTTGATCTACCACGCGGCTATTTCTTTCCTCTATGCTATGTGTTGCAATGATATGAGCTCGTATCAAGTATGAGTGATAGCTAGGTTTGCTATACCTAGCGAAAGCCCGTAGAAAATATTAGTGTGCGCCTGACTACCAAAAATTTGAGTTAAGAAAAATATAGAGTTAAATTAAACATTGGCTAGACTAGAAATATCGCATTCCTACTTTTTAACCTTGATTTGATGTTGCCGTCGTCTCATCGTCGCGTTCATTTAGTTTACTTTCTTGCTTTTATTTTGTTTATTTTATTTTTATTTTACCTCGTACTTACGAACTTTATTACTTGATACGACCGGGCAATCTTGCCTGTGCTGCGTTCGCACACATCAGGTAACTTACTAACTTTTACCAGTAAATAACTTTTCTTTTTTATTTGTTAATTAACTTTTACTGTTTTTATAATTCAAGAGTGATAGTCATGTTTTGAAACTTTGACCCTGAAGACCCCAAAATATTGGGCTCGAACAAGAGGGTTTTGGGGGACACCCCCACTAGCTCACGGTGCTTCATTTTGCAGATATTACAAGCTAGATATCCTACCACGACGACCACCACCGGACCACGACTTTGGCGACTCCGATGTAATGTCACTTTCGGCACCCCGGACGCGACATAACAAGGTCACCACATTTTTGGCGTGATCAGTTTGGTTTCGTTGTCGAGAAAGACTATATTTCGTTCCTCTCTAGTCACTGACTCTGTCAACCTCTACGGAGCTTTGTTCTAAGGGTGTCGGAACACCATTGACAAACACAAACACACAAACTGTCCATGTGAGCTTGACGAAGAGAACGAAATTGGAATGGAGAGGAGAGGACGACGTTAAATACATCTTGACGAGATGAGCACGATGATGCAAAAATCACCTCCATCAAAGCGTCTAAGTGCTCCCGCGCACCACCTAAGTCCGTTGGAGCGTACTTCCTGACTACACACCGGCAAAGCTCTGTTAGAGTAGACTAAACCACCTGGCAGCGTCAAAACAAAAAATGAACGACTCCACTGGTTGCGACTTGATCAAATGAGATCAACGCCACCAAAAACATCTTCAACAGACGCCCAACGCGCCACCGCTAGCTAGTGAAGTCTTCAACCTTCACGTGCCGACCAACTGGAAGTCTGGATCTAATGCATGTCTAAGTTTGACGTGCAAGTTTGAACGTGGCAGTATGTCGCCAACCACTTACTGATGTCAACTCACCCGTTTTGTCAAAGCTTCAGCCTATCACCATCAGGTGTTTTCCTTCCACTATAGTATTACCCATTTTCTTTTAAAATTGAAATGCAAACCTGCTGCTCTCATAAGAGTACATCACATACTTACTGCATTTATCAATGTGTGGACCATTCTTGTAACTTGTGCCAATTTTTGGAGTAGAAGTATACATGTGATGTTGGCTTAAAAATTTCCATGACTATTGCACATATTAAATTACAAATTATTTTTAATACACACCTCTGCATACACTTAACACTCTGTATTGCTTTGTCATTCAATCATTATGTACCAAACATGATAATATAAAACTAATAATCATTTAAAGATGTTGAATGGCTTGTAAATAACATATATTCGTGTGATTGATACAATAGATATTTTTACACAAGTATATGTCATTTAAATACACAAAGTTAATGCACATTAATCAGTAGTTTAAAATTATATGACGAACTAAAATTATGTGACGAGCTGAAGTTGTATGCCGAGCTAAAATTATGTGCCGAGCTGAAGTTGTGTGATAACCTGAAGTTGTATGCCGAGCTAAAGTTATGTGACGAGTTAAAGTTGTATGTCGAGCTGAAGTTGTATGCCGAGCTAATATTATATGACGAGCCGAAGTTGTATCACGAGCTAAAATTATGTGACAAGTTGAAACTGTAAGTCAAGCTAAAGTTGTATGTCGAGCTAAAATTGTGTGACGAGATGAAGTTGCATGTCGAGCTAAAATTATGTGATGGGCTGAAGTTGTATGCCGAGCTAAAATTATGTGACGAGCTGAATTTCTATGTCAAGACAAAATTGTATGCCGAGCTATAATTATGTGACGAGCTCAAGTTGTATGTCAAGCTAAAATTATGTGACGAGTTGAAGTTGTATGCCGCGCTAAAATTATATGACGAATCGAAGTTGTATGCCGAGCTAGAATTATGTGACAAGCTGAAATTATATGTCAAGCTAAAGTTGTGTGCCAAGCCAAAATTATATGACGAGCTGAAGTTGTGTGCCAAGCTAAAATTGTATAAAATACAAACGAGCACAGCCTCGACAACCACGAGCAACAACACGCAATGTGTTCCTCTACAAACAATTGCATGATTACTTAAAAGGTTACGTGCCCACCTCACCTCGCAGAATCTCGCAGATCAAGGTCATTACCTCGCCTTGCCGAGCTCACGTTTTAGGCCATGCGCCCATATTCTACTACTCGCAACTATTATCTTTTGAATCTCATGACTGAGCTTCATATTGTCCTCTCGTTCGAGTTTACTCGCGGTAGAATGCACTTATACTCCCCGCACGAGCTTACTCGTAGCTGAGCTTCATAGTGTACTCATGCTCGAGTTTACTCACGGTAGAGTTTTACACCGCACCTTCCTGCACTTATGCTCCCTACTCGAGTTTACTCGTGGCTGAGCTTCATATATTCCTCCCGCTTGAGTTTACTCACGATAAAGTTGTACACCGCACCTTCTTGCGCTTATGCTCCCCGCTCGAGTTTACTCGCGGCTGAGCTTCATATTTTCCTCCCGCTCAAGTTTCGTGCTTTCCTGCACTTATGCTCCCTGCTCTAGTTTAATCGTGACTGAACTTCATATTGACCTCCCGCTTGAGTTTACTCGCGGTAGAGTTGTATACCGCGCGAGTTGCTTGTGCTCCCCACTCGAGCTTACTCGCGATTAAGCTTCATATTGTCCTCCCGCTCGAGTTTACTCGTGGTAGAGTTATACAACGCACCTTCCTGTTCTTATGCTCCCCTTTTGAGTTTACTCGCGACTAAGCTTCATATTGTCCTCCAGCACGAGTTTACTCGCAGATGAGTTGTACACTGCGCCTTCCTGTGATTATGCTCCACGCTCGAGTTTACTCACGACTGAACTTCATATTGTCTTCCCCCCCCCCCCCCCCCCTGAGTTTACTCGCGGTAGAGTTATAAACCGCACCTTCCTGCGTTTATGCGCCCTGCTCGAGTTTACTCACGGCTGAGCTTCATATTATCCTCCAGCTCGAGTTTACTAACGGTAGAGTTGTACACTGCGCCTTCCTACGCTTATGCTCCCTGCTCGAGCTTACTCGCGGCTGAGCTTCATATTGTCCTCCCGTTCAAGTTAACTAGTGGTAGAGTTGTGCAACGTGCCGACATGCGCATATGCTCCCCGCTTGAATTTACTAGCGCCTAAGCTTCATATTTTTCTCCCGCTCGAGTTTACTTGTGGTAGAGTTGTACACTGTGCCTTCCTGCGCTTACACTCCCCGCTCGAGCTTACTCGCGGCTGAGCTTTATATTTTCCTCCCGCTCGAGTTTACCCATGGTTGAGTTGTACACCGCGTCTTCATGCGCTTATGCTCCCTGCTCGAGTTTACTCGCGGCTGAGCATCATATTGTCTTCTCGCTCAAGTTTACTCGCGGTAGAGTTGTACATCATGCCTTCATGTGCTTATACTCTCCGCTCGAGCTTACTAGCGACTGAGCTTCATATTGTCCTCCAGCTCGAGTTTACTCGTGGTAGAGTTGTACACCGTACCTTCCTGCGCTTATGCTCCCCGCTCAAGTTTACTCGCGGTAGAGTTGTACACTGAGCCTTCATGCGCTTATGCTCCCTGCTCAAGTTTACTAGCGGCTGAGCTTCATATTATCCTATCGCTTGAGTTTACCCGCGGTAGAGTTATACATCGCGCCTTCCTGCCCTTATGCTCCCCGCTCGAGTTTACTCGCGGCTAAGCCTCATATTGTCCTCCCACTCGAGTTTTCTCATAATAGAGTTGTACACCGCACCTTCCTGCGCTTATGCTCCTCGCTAGAGCTTAATCGCGACTGAGCTTCATATTGTCCTCCCGCTCTAGTTTACTCTCGGTAGAGTTGTATACGGCATCTTCTTGTACTTATGCTCCCCGCTTAAGTTTACTCGCGGCTAAGCTTCATATTATCTTCACGCTCGAGTTTACTCATGATAGAGTTATACACCACGTCTTCCTACGCATATGATCCTCACTCGAGCTTACTCGCAGTTGATCTTCATATTGTCCTCCCATTCGAGCTTACTCATGGTAGAGTTGTACACCGCATCGTCCTGCGCTTATGCTCCCCACTCGAGTTTACTCGCGGTTGAGCTTCATATTGTTCTCCCACTCGAGTTTACTCATGGTAGGTTTCCACACTTCGTCTTCATGCGCTTACAATCCCCGCCCAAGCTTACTCGCGGCTGAGCTTCATATTGTCCTCCCGCTCGAGTTTACTCGTGGTTGAGTTGTACACCGCGCCTTTATGCGCTTATACTCCCCGCTCGAGTTTACTCGCGACTGAGCTTCATATTGTCCTACTGCTTGAGTTTACTAGCGGTAGAGTTGTACACCACACATTCATGTGCTTATACTCCCCGCTCGAGCTTATTCGCGGCTAAGCTTCATATTGTCCTCCAACTCGAGTTTACTCGCAGTAGAGTTGTACATTGCACCTTCCTTCACATATGTTCCCCGCTCGAGTTTACTTGCAGCTGAGCTTCATAGTGTCCTCCCACTCATAGTTTACTCGCGATATAGTTGTACATCGCGCCTTCATGTGCTTATGATCCCTGCTCGAGCTTACTCGCGGCTGATCTTCATATTGTCCTCCTGCTCGAGTTTACTCGCGGTAGATTTGTACATCGTGCCTTCCTACGCTTATGCTCCCCGCTCGAGCTTACTCGTGTCTGAGCTCCATATTGTCCTCATGCTCGAGTTTACTTGCGGTAGAGTTGCACATCGCGCCTTTATGCTCTTATGCTCCCCGCTCAAGTTTACTCGCGGCTGAGCTTTATATTATCCTCCTACTTAAGTTTACTCGCGGTAGAGTTGTACATCGCGCCTTCATGTGCTTATGTTCCCCGCTCGAGCTTACTTGCGGCTGAGCTTCATATTGTCTTCCCGCTCGAGTTTACTCGCGGTAGAGTTGTACAACATGCCTTCCTACGCTTATGCTCCCCGATCGAGATTACTTACAGCTGAGCTTCATATTGTCCTCCCGCTCAAGTTTACTCACGCTAGAGTTGTACACTGTACCTTCCTGCGCTTATGCTCCCTGCTCGAGCTTACTCGCGGCTGAGCTTCATATTGTCCTCGTGCTCGAGTTTACTCGCGGTAGAGTTGTACACCGCGCCTTCATGCGCTTATGCTCCCCGCTCGAGTTTACTCGCGGCTGAGCTTCATATTGTCCTCACGCTCGAGTTTACTCGCGGTAGAGTTGTACACCGCACCTTCCTGCGCTTATGCTCCTCGCTCGAGCTTACTCGCGGATGAGCTTCATATTGTCCTCACATTCGAGTTTACTCGCGGTCGAGTTGTACACAGTACCATCTTGCGATTACGCTTCTCACTCGAGCTTACTTGCGGCTGAGCTTCATATTGCCTTTGTACACCGAGGAAGAACATGGCCGTAGCGCCCATCAAAAAATCCTCGCACGCCGAGGATAAAAAGGTCTCCATGTGCCCCATATGAGTAATTCATATACATTTCATACATTAATCCATTTATGGGCATTTTTTACATGTGCATGCATCGCTAATTAGCCAGAACAATTAGAGACATGCAGCCATTATATATATCTTGAATATCTATTACCTCATCACACACTGATGAGAGATTGGGCTCCTAGCGCCCCTCACATATTGTTTTGGTCTTATGGCTTGATTTTCTTGAAGGTCTTCACCACGCCGAAAAAAAAATCTTATTATGGCTTTATGGTCCGGTTTTCTTGAAGATCTTCGCTACGCCGACGAAAAAATTTATCATGACCTTATGACTCGGCTTTCTTGAAGGACCTCGCCACGTCGAGGATAAATTTTATTATGACCTTATGATGAGGACTAAATATCTTATTTTTTATACCTATTCACGCCAGCCGAAATCTAATTTGCCAATCAAGTATCAATTATACACGAAGGTTCCCCTCCAAGTTTCAAAAGTCAGCTATATAAACTCTTTTGGAATTCAAAGCAAAATCATAAAACCCTCGGACATCAAAAAAAGAACTACGAGCAGATTGTACTCCTTACCCTCGATGTTAGCCACGACGGATAAGGAGTGGGGGCTATTGAAGAGTCCCAGAATATTGGGTCCGAACAGGTAGTGCAAAAGAGTACTATAAAAACATACTTAGATGATTGGACCAAACCTATACTCAGAAGGAGGTCCAAGCCTGTATTCAAAGAAGAGCCTAAGCCCAACTTGTGAAGGTAGCCCATTAATATAAATATGGGGAAACTTCCCCATATTGAATTGAGTATCTTCTTCCCCAGCAAAATAGAAAAGGAGCAGCCTTTCCTCATGCTCCCCCTCATTGTTCACATACAAAAATGCATACATCTCCATTTTATCTCTCTCATACAGATAAAGACATATACACTATATTGATTATCACACCAAAGGGTTTTGAGGAACACCCCCACCGGCTCACTGTGCTTCATTTTTGCAAATATTACAAACTAGATATCCTACCACGATGACCACCATCGGACCATGACTCTGGCGACCCTAATGTAACGTCACTTTCGGCACCTCGAACACGACACGACAAGGTCACCACATTTTTAACGTGATCAAACCCATAATTAATTTTTCTTTTTAATTTGTTATATAACGTTGTTAGGTGACTTTTACTTGTAATTAACTTTAAACATTTACATGTAATTAACTTTTCTTTTTAATTTATACTCCCTCCGTCCCTAATTTATTGTCATGGTTGATCCGGCGTACCGTTTAAGAAAACCTATTTGACTGGATTATTAATATTGGTTTAATGTGTAGTTTCCTTTAAAGCCCATGTGTATATGACCCATAATTAAAGTAGGGTGAAAAAATAAGGGTAAAGTGGTAAAAGTGATGTTCTAAAAAGGTAAGTTTCAAAGTGGACAATTATTTTGGGACGGACGAAAAAAGAAAGGAGGACGATAATTTAGGGACGGAGGAAGTAGTATGTTTGGTAAATATAAATCTCAATAATTAACTTTTATAAATCTTAGTACATGACATCGTTTAAAGAATAACTTTTACTCCCTCCGTCCCTAAATAATCGTCTGGGTTGATCCGGCGCACAGTTTAAGAAAAAGTAATTAACTTGATTATTTATATTGGTTTAATGTGTAGTTTCCTTTAATGTCCATGTATATGTGGCCCATAATTAAAGTAGAGTGAAAAAGTAAGGATAAAGTGGTAAAAATGATGATCTAAAAAGGTAAGTTTCAAAGTGAACAATTATTTTGGGACGGACGAAAAAAGAAATGAGGACGATAATTTAGGGACGGAAAGGAGTATCAATTATTATGATCTTTGATACTATCTAAACTATCAGATGAGGGTTTGTAAAGCTATGATTCTGATTCACTGCTTTTATTAGGCTAATCGGGGAAGGAAAAAGGAGGGGAAATGGGCATTGATGGAGAGAGAGAAAGGGTTGGACTACAGGTCAACACTTTTTTTTCTATTATTTCAACTGCCGGTCAAAACCCTCCTATAACACCTCCCGTCCCACCCTTTTACCTACCCAGCGACACCTCCGAGGCTCTGACCTCCGCACCACCATTCACCTCTTCTTCCACTTCAAAATGGGACCGTTGTAACCCCAATTTTTTCACCAGATCTTTCCTCTCCATGGGAAACCAAAAGCATAGGTACTAAACATGGCGACGGGAAAGATTACAGAATGCCTAACGCGACGACTTGAGGGATGCTGAAATAAAAGGAAAGAGGAGGGGAAAAAAGAGGGGGAGAGAAACAGAGTCGGGGAAGAATAGAGATCGAGGGTGAAACTGGGCGGAAGCGAAATCTATAATTCACATGTAAACTAAACCGGGAAAGCTTGCAGAAGGCCTAACAGGGCGGCTTGAGGGATGCTGTAATAAAAGGAAAGTGGGGGGAGGAGAAAGAGCGAAATAGGGTAGGTGGCCTTAAGGGTTTGGCTTAGTGGTAGACATGGGGCTTTGTGAGGTCTTAAGTTCGATCATTTTCATATCCCCTTAGGAGGAAAAAAAGAAAAAAAAAAGAAAAAAAGAAATAGAGTAGGGGAAGGAGAGAGAAACTGGGTGTGAAATAAGAAGAATTTATAATAAATAGTAAATCCGTAAATTCTATTAAAAACTAAATCGGTAAAAGAATTTATAATAAATAGTAAATTAGTATAAAGTTAATAAGTAAATCCTATTAAACTAAATCAGTAAAATAATTAAGGGTTGGAGCAAGGTTTTAAAAATCGTTAGACGGCCGCTAGGCATACACTAGTGTCTAACGCCAAGGGGACTAGTCGGGACATAATCGGGGCTTAGAGAATTAAATCATAATTACCTCTTTTTTTGTTTGATAATTTACATCAAAGATCAAACACATTGACTACAAATTTAATTTTTTTTATATTTGTTATTTTATCAAATACTAGTCTATATTTGTAAAATGAATAAAAATATACAAACATACCACTAATCTCAATTCTCAATAACTCCAAAGCAATAAACCAGTCAAGTTTAAAACAAATATATATATATATATATATATATATATATATATATATATATATATATATATATATATATAACTCCACCTACCTACTGCCCCTACAACTCATATTCTAACCTATCATCCCTAGTCTCTCCCCATTCTAAATTCTGAGTCCCGAGACAGCCCTCATCTTCTTCATTTTTTCTTCTTCTTCTTTCTTCTCTCTATCTGGGAGACCGATAACCCCTTTTTCTTCCTATCTTTTTTTTCTTCTCTCTCTCTCACTCCGGCAGACCGATTCTCATTTTTTCATCATTTAATCTCTTTCCTCCTAGATCTAACCTTTTAATCTATCCCCTCTCTCAGCCCATTGAATATCCACAAAATCAAACTCCTTTTCTTTCTACCTCTTTCTCTTCCTCACCATTACCACTCTCCTTTCCTTCTCTGATCACCACATGCCACAAAATCAAAGTTACAAAAATAAATTAAGGTCGGTGGGGTTTGGCATAGGCGCCGACTCGGCCAATTAAGCGCAGACTAAGAAACTCGCGGCGGTGGAGAGGCGCCTAGCGCCTAGGCGGAGCTAGGCGGGGAATTTTAGAACACTGAGTTGGAGAGAGAATTAAAGGGCTTGCACGCTTGGAGTCTTGAAATTCAATCCTGGCCAGTAGTTATTTTGGTAAAACTAAATCCTTCTAAAAAGTAGTTAACTTTTCAGAAGAATTAAATTAATATTATACATATAAAAGTTAATATGTTGAGTTTTTAATCATTAATCATTATTAATTCTACTAAATATAAAATTTTCTAACTGTTGAGATATATCTCATATATATTTCATATCGCCCTTACAAGGTTGAAGATGACTATTTTTTAAATTGGCACATTAACCCGTTATATTTTAAACATTTTGAAAAGTCAACCTATATTAAACATTTAAGGGTATTTTTGGCATTTGAAATAATAATGGACGAAAAATATAACGGTAATGGTAGGAGGGGGAAATTGATCCAAAAAAACAAGTTGAGGGACCACATTAATTTGTTTTAAAGTCCGAGGACCAAATAATTCTTTTTCGACATGTTCAGGACCAAAAAATATATTAATCCTTTCTTTATAACAAAGATGCTTTGATGTTAGGTCCTATTTTATTTTATTTTTCCTTTTTTCATTCCTCTATGGATGAACCACTCTTTCCATGTTAACCTTCCACAGTGATAAAGTTCTTAGATGAATTGATCCGTATAAACCTTACCATTAGAGATGCTGTTAAGATGCATAGCCAGTACTAAAAACTTTCCTCCATTTTCTCCCATGTTTATGCATGAAAATCAATTATCAGTTAACTTGGTCTAAAGTCTAAACATTAAAGATGAAGAGAAGAATACAATTCTCAGTCAAGCGGGGACATCGTTTTCCACATTGTTGAACCAGATGATGCACTTATGAATTTATATAGAAACAAATTAGCCGATCCGATCGAGGGATATTATAGGCAACTAGTTTTTTTAACCCGTGTTTTAAACGTACATCAATTAAATCGTATATAAATTAAATGAAGAGGATCAATTTATTAACAACTACACATAAGTATATCATTAATCATTATAGATTCTAAAAAAGTTTTCTTATACACAACATTTATTGTTCTATTAGTTGGTTTTTTATCTTCATCGCATATCAATATCTTGAAACTAAAATAATTTGTTACTTTAGAAACTACAACATATAACTGTCCATAACTAATTACTGGTTTTTTCAAAAAAAAAAAAAACATACGTACAATCAGTGTTCTAAAACTTCCCGCCTAGACCCCGCCTAGGCGCTAGGCCCCTCTCTACCGCCGCGACTTTCTTAGTCGCCGCCTAATCGACCAGTCATCGACCTTAATTTATTTTTGTAGCTTTGATTTTGTAGTATGCGGTGACCGGAGAAGGAAGAGGGGGCAAACTGGAGAAGGAAGGAGGAGTGGTAATGGTGAAACAGAGAGGGAGGTAATGGGGGGCGAACTAGAGTAATATCTTTTTTTTTGTTTTTAGTTATAAACTTGGCTTGTTTATTGCTTTGGGGTTGTTGAGAATTGAGATTAATGGTAGGTTTGTATATTTTTGTTCATTTTACAAATATAGACAAGTGTTTGAAAAAATGACAAACATAAAAAAAATTAAATTTGTATTCAATGTGTTTGATCTTTGATGTAAATTATCAAAAAAATGGTAATGATGCCTTAATTCTAGGCCCCGCCTACGCCCCGACTAGTCCCCTAGGCGTTAGGCGTTAGTGTGCCGCCTAGCAGCCGCCTAACGATTTTTAGAACTTTGCGTACAATTATTGACTTTGACACTTGTTAATTATCATTGCATATGATATCAGCAATGTAAATTATCTTCTCTCGAACTTAAAAGACAGTCTTACATCGGATAGAGTTAATGACAATCTTAGGATAAAAACATTTTTTTCCAACATTGCTTCATTTCAAAAAATTTGTTTCAACAATGTGATCCTAAAGATTTATGAAGATTATTCTTGTTCCGTTGCACAACCCTGTAACATGGTCAATGTTTCTCAATAGCATTACTGGAACACTAATTTTAAGTGTCAATTCATGGCCTGACAACCTCGAACACTTTATACTATTAAAAAACTCTCTATAATGAATGTTTTCGAACAAACTTAATTTTTTTTCACCTACAAATAGAATCTGAACTCAAATAAGTTCTTCCTTTTGAATGATTACTTTTATTAAATTATATTTGTATTTTATGATTAAAGAAATTTCTGAGAAGAAAATAAGCTAAAATCAAAATAACGAAATTATTTTTACCGTTAACTTTTTTTTTTGTAAATTATTTTGATTTTAATAGCTTCCATTATATTTTTTAGTTTTATTGACTTTGTAACTATTATTTTTGTTTTATTTTTAAGAATTAGTTTTACAAAAAAAAATTTGTTTCGTAATTTATTATTATTATTTGTTAACATCAGTTTAAATTGTTTTGTTTTATTGATTCTGTAACTATTTTTTTGTTCCATCAAATATTTTTACTTTACTAACATATTTTTGTTTTACATAACTATTTTTAAGAATTTGTTTTAAACTTTTGTTCCGTAAATTATTTTTATAATTTTAATAACCTCAGTTTAAATTATTTTTGTTTTATTCACCCCCGTAACTATTATTTTTGTTCCATCAATTTTTTTATTTAACTAACGTATTTTTGTTTTACATAACTATTTTTAAGAATTTGTTTTAAACTTTTGTTCCGTAAATTATTTTTATAATTTTAATAACCTCAGTTTAAATTATTTTTGTTTTATTCACCCCCGTAATTATTATTTTTGTTCCATCAATTTTTTTATTTAACTAACGTATTTTTGTTTTACATAACTATTTTTAAGAATTTGTTTTAAAATTTTGTTCCGTAAATTATTTTTATTATTTTGGTAACCTCAGTTTAAATTATTTTTGTTTTTATTGACTTATTACTATTATTTTTGTTCCATCAAATATTTTTATTTTACTAACGTATTTTCGTTTTACATATATATTTTTAAAATTTATTTTAATAAATTATTTTTATTTTACTAACCTCTTATATTTTTGTTTTTTTGACTCAAGAACTATTATTTTTGTTTTAGTTACTATTTTTTTATATTTAAAGAGAGAAAAAATGTTTAAACATAATTAAAAGAGATGAGATGGTGGTGAT
Source organism: Codonopsis lanceolata (assembly GCA_013146195.2). Taxonomy (NCBI): domain Eukaryota; kingdom Viridiplantae; phylum Streptophyta; class Magnoliopsida; order Asterales; family Campanulaceae; genus Codonopsis; species Codonopsis lanceolata. The sequence goes on from CM028377.1 coordinate 43,916,069, forward strand.
GAGAGAAAAAATAGAGAGAAGACAGAAGAGAGAAAGAGAAAAAATAGGGAGGAGATAGGAGAGAGAAATAGTGAATGATAACTCAAAAATCAATAATTCAAAAGTAAGATTTTGGAGGGAGAAATCTACTTTTGCCATTATATATACTAGTGATGCTCCCGTGTGTTGCACGATTTGTACACGAGTTTAAATTCATATACTCAATTAAAGTTGAGTAATATACATTTAAAAACATTAATATGAACAAAATAAACAAAAATAATAATAAACATTAAAATTAAATATGAAAATCACACAAATTTGAAAAAAAAATGTTATTATAAATTTTGAAATATTTCTTTATATATAACATTTATCATTGAAAATGTACGATTATCACAACTATCACTGTCACATAACGAAAATTGAAGGCCCTAAGATTAGTAACTTTAGATAAAGCGACAACACAAAAAAATTAAATTTTAAGGATTGTGTTAAAAAAAGCCCATGTGTGATGCACATTATATAAAAATATATAATAATACAAAAAAAAAATTAAATTTTAGTGATAACATTGTATGGAAGTTGAACAAATTATTAAAACATAAAGACAAAAAAGTGTAACTTAATAGTTAATTATAAAGAATTACATTATGTAAAAAATATTTATTTTTTTGGAATGCTTACTTAAAAACAACATTGGTTGTCGAACATGTACGATTACTATCAATATCAGTATCACTTATTTATATGGAACACTCATCATTAGAAATTGGTCCAACAAAAAACCTTTGGCATTATTTTGAAGGTAATCACCGTAACATTGTCATAATAACTCTAGAAAAGAATTATACTCCCTCCATCTCAAAAAATAATTTCATTTGTAAAGTCGAACTAACCTCTGAATAATGTGTTTTATTCCACCTTGAACTTCATCTTATAAGATTCCACCTTGTTGGTCGAACATATATTTAATCATACTTATAAGAGTTGGATATTATTTGTTTGTCCATTTTATCTTGTTAATGATTTGTTTGTCATTGATCTTTTGAACAACAAATTTTGCAACAAATAGTTTTCAGTGATTTCAACATTGTAAACTGCTATTTGAATAGCCATACTAATGTGCATCTCCTAATGCGTCCATATACAACCGAATTAATTAATTAACTTGATGTATAATTATTGTAATTGTTTTTTATTGCTATTATTAATTTGATATTATGTTGTATAATTTATTCATTAAAAAACATTCTCCTCTATATTATTGAATGTAACTGTAAATGACAAAATAAATTTATTAATTTGACAGTTAGTTCTTATAATTTTTTCAATATTGTATTTATTCACAATTCAATGATAATTTGTTGTATAATCTAGTCATTAAAATAAATATCTACGTTTATTTTATTGCAGTTTTTGTAGTTTAAAAAAAATCCAGATTTTTTTATACTATTGAATATTGAATGTAAGGAGGCCGGAAGTTTATTATTGATTAAAGATAAATAGAAATGTGAAAGGTTTTTGAATTAATTTATGTACTTAAAATAATGATGACAATATAAAGTATCAAATACCAAGACAAAAATATCTCTTGAATTAAAACAAAAGTGTTTCCAAATATAAAAAGTGTATTTTGGTGGAATATTTCCATTATTTAGTCATCTTCTTTTATGTATGTATAGATATAGATAGGAATGACTTCCCACACAATAGTAAGGGCCGTATGACCAGTTTATGAAACTAAAGCAATTGAGTTTGTCTAAGTTCACAATTCTTGTGCCACTTCTCCAGAAAGCATCGACTATTTTGTCCTTTGAACTCCACCAGGAGTATCAATACATCAGAGTCATTGACGAATTTGAACCAGCGAATCTCCGCTGCTTCAGCAACACCAATATCAATACATCAGTCATTGACGAATTTGAACCAGCGACACCAATATCAATACATCAGAGTCACTGCTTCTGATCGATGTATCTTGGATGGCAGCCGTGACATTAATAGGTCATTAGGTCTACCACCCGACCTTAAAATTTATGGATGATGTTGGTGCTAGAGATAGTGTGGAGCCACTTTATAAATCGAACACAATTTCCACATCTACCCAATGTGGGCTGGGATATTACACACGTAACTTTAGTTTTCATTTTTTTTCTTATTTATAGTTTTCATTTGTCCCATAAAAGCAATCTGTTTCGACTTTCCAAAATTAAGGCAGATGATTAGGTGAATATTCACGGTCACCTGGACAAGGAGAATTAATAAACAGCCATCTTTCTAGTCCATAAGTTAAAGCTCTGTCCAACTAACTAAGGCAAAAGTGCGCAAAATCAAGAAATATTAGCTTGACCCGTATGGGCAGTTGCCATGGGTGGTAAGCCAAGCTGGCAAGTGCTATCGGGAGAACCCATAGAGACAGAGTACTTGCATAGTTGCATACCAGGCCAATGAAGTAGGAGACATTTAGGCTTATAGTCACTCAGTTCAGACTAAACCAAGATAGATCAATTAGCTCTCTCCTTCCCGAGGCAATTTCTAAGTAAGTGTCGTGGAAAGACGTTTGATGATTATATATCAGGTCAGTAGAATTTTTCTTTCAACCTCCTTTTCAATTATACTTCCTTGCCCCAGAAACTATTGCTATAGGCTACAGCTACAACAATGGTAAGTTTCCATGATATGACATGAGTGGGTAGTTTTTTCAGTAAACTAGATTTTCTATTCAGCCTCCCGTTTCATGGTCAAATACCAGATCAACTAGCAAACCATTAGCAAATGTAAAGGAGGTCAAAGGTAAGCGGTGGGGTGGGGGTTGGATAAAGAAGTAGCAGATGGCAAGAGTTTCTATTATTCTTGTTCGACGTTGTCAACTTCTGATTGTAGGCTAACCAATGGGATTCAATTCTAAGTTTACGGACTCGTCCAAAACCAAAGTCTATCATCGAACACTAGAATTTCGAAACCAACTTAATTGAAATCCATTGCATATATAATTCATAGAATAATATCAAGGACCGACAAAAACATGACATTACCTCATTTTAAAGGAAGGTGTTTTAACTTATATCACCAGTTTGCTAGCGGAAATCATCTTTGTAAACACCTAATTATTGGTTAAGAAATATTGAATCAAATGGCTCATTCTGAAGAATAATAACCAATTTGACGATTACATCTTTGATCAGTTTTATATGAAAATCTGCTAGCACCCAAACACGAGTACAAATTCGAGAACCCTTCTACCAAATCCTAAACCCAAACTATATAAACATATTTTAATATACAGATTGCTGGTACAGAGTTAGTCAGCTACATCAAAAAAATTCCATAAGAACATTACCATAGTAGAAGATGAACAAGCATGAACTAAAGAAAAACCAAGTCATTAGAAGACACACACACACACAGAGAAGCTTCTTCCATTATAATTTATAGGCATTCCTTCCTAATTAGTATTTCAGTTTCATCATGCCAAAGTTAACTAACAGAATCAATTTAAATATAGGAGCATATGGCAAACATAAGCAAAATAATAACAAAAGACTTGGAACACAGACTGTAATTATTTCCAAATTGCTCAATAAATTCAGTGTAGATTTCGATTGTACAATCATCAATTGATAAGTCAACGCTTAGGTCAAACAAAAGAGGGTCAAAGAAAATTTACAATTAATGGTATTGCTTAAGCTCTTGCTCTAGAGCTTCTTCTAACAAAAACTGAGAATGCTCCATCAAATCAGGGCTTAATCTGAACATAAGAACGCAAAATTCCATCTGATTGAGGGCTCCGTCGCCGTCGAAATCGCCTTCTTTCAACATACTTAAGAGATCATCGTCGGTCAAATCTTGTAAGCCCAAATGTGAGGAGTTTTTCTTAAGGCTGTCGAAAGTGATAACCCCTTTATCGTTGTCCATCAGGAGTTGAAACCCATTGCAGAGTTCTCCGATGAGACCGTCCCCACCCAGCTTATCGGCCAGGATGGGCAAGAAATCTTCAAATTGGGGTTGATTCTTGGATGCCATTATTGTGGAGAGATTCGAAGAGGATGAGGTTCTCAGAGAACATTATGGGGAATATATATATATAAGACATGGGCGTTGTGTTGGAATTGTGGGGGATTCGAGGAAGGAGGCCATTGGAAGACAACTCAGATGCAGTTAAGGCAATGGTCGTCGGCTGTAACACGGCTGATTTGTCTTTTAGGCAGGCGGGCCGTAGTTGCCTCTCGTTTTCGAAGAAGGTCCCTGCGGGTATATTCGTCATTCGACAGGAAGGGAAGATCCACGTGCCAGTAACATTAAATTTAAGACGACAAAAACCTTCGTAAGACGGTTTTACAGATAATTTTTTTGTAAGACAAATCTTTTTTATTCGACTCATCATCTGTTAGTGGGTTGAACTGTGAGAGAGTGGAGCTCCGTCGTATGAATTAAAATCCGTAAGACCGTTTCACAGAAGACTTACTCATTTAAGATCAACTAGAATCTTACCTGTGCGATGCACAAATTTTATAAAAAAATAAAAAAATTTAGTGACTACAATATATGAAAACAAAAACAAATAATTAAAACGTACTTTTAAAAAAGTGAATTTCATTATAGAGTATTAAATTAATAAAAAGTTGTTTTGCATTTTAGAATACTTTTTCATAAACAACATCGGTATTGGTCCTTGAACTCAACATGTGTTATTAGTATCACTATCTATCAAGTTTCTAAAAATCGTTAGGCTACACTAGCAGCACTAGGGACTAGTCGGGATGTCGGGCTGGCGGGCCTAAAATTAAGGCATAATTACCATTTTTTAAATAATTTACATAAAAGATCAAACACATTGACTACAAATTGTAATTTTTTTATGTTTGTCATTTTATCAAACACTTGTCTATATTTGTAAAATGAACAAAAATATACAAACCTACCATTAATCTCAATTCTCAACAACCCCAAAACAATAAACCAGCCAAGTTTAGAACTAAAAACAAAAAAGATATCACTCCAATTCACCCCCTATTACCTCCCTCTCTGCCTCACCATTACCGCTCTCACTTCCATCTCCGGTCACCGCATGTCACAAAATTAAAGTTACAAAAATAAATAAAGGTCAGCGATGTTTGACGTAGACGTAGACACCGATTTGGTCGATTAGGCGAGAAAGTCGCTAGGCGGAGCTAGGCGTGAGAGTTTTAGAACACTGCTATCTATATCACATACTCCCTCCGTCCCTAATTTATTGTCCTGGTTGATCCGACGCACCGTTTAAGAAAACCTATTTGATTGGATTATTAATATTGGTTTAATGTGTAGTTTCCTTTAAAGCCCATGTGTATGTGGCACATAATTAAAGTAGGGTGAAAAAGTAAGGGTAAAGTGGTAAAAGTGATGTTCTAAAAAGGTAAGTTTCAAAGTGGACAATTATTTTGGAACGGACGAAAAAGGAAAAGAGGACGATAATTTAGGGACGGATGGAGTACTAAATTTTGAAGGCCTTTAAGATGATAGCTCTGAACAAAACGATATATAACTGACTGCAACTAAAAACATGACTTTTTAAAAAGAGTCATATTGACAAATATTATTTACGAACATGATTAGCAATTTACATAAATGTAAGATTGTGGACATCACATGAGTAAGAATCTACTATATTATAATAACATAGGTACTTAATACAGTACCTATAAAATGTTTAATACAACATTTTTAAAAAATATTTTACCAAAATACCCTTTATGTAATTTAATTTTTTTGTTTTTTTAATGAAATTTAAATTAACTAAAATTTATTTTTTGTTTTTTTATTAAATTTAAATTAGCTAATTTAAATTTTAATAATTAATTTGATTTGAATTAGGTTTAATTTGAATTAGGTTTAAATTTAAAAAAACAAGTTTTGGGTTAAAAAAAACATGTTAAAAAAACACATTTTTTGGGTAATTTAATTTTTTTGTTTTTTTAATTAAATTTAAATTAACTAAAATTTATTTTTTTATTTTTTATTAAATTTAAATTAGATAATTTAAAATTTAATAATTAATTTGATTTGAATTATGTTTAAATAAAAAAAACCAACTTTTGAGTTTAAGGACTGGATTGAAATCAGTCCTAAACCCATTCATTTCCCCCCACAAGCCCGGGCCTGCTACCAGACCAACCCTCAACCCATCCCCCCCCATTTTTGTCTTCTACCAGACCAGCCCTCAACCCATCCCCCCTTTTGGACTGCCACCCAACCAGGCCCAAACCTATCCCCTCCATTTTGGTCTGCTACCAGACCGGTCCCTAGCCCATCTCCCTATTTGGACTGGTACAAAACCGGTCCCTAAGGCCTAAACCCAAAACTTGTTTTTTTTTTAAATTTAAACCTAATTCAAATCAAATTAATTACTAAATGTTAAATTAGCTAATTTAAATTTAATAAAAAACAAAAAATTAAATTTTAGCTAATTTAAATTTAATTAAAATAATTAATAAATTACCCAAAACTTGTTTTTTTTAATTTAAACCTAATTCAAATCAAATTAATTTTTTTTAATTTAAACCTAACTCAAAGATAATTTTTCACTTAGTATAACTAAATCAAATTAATTAGTAATTTAATTGTGTTTAGTAACTAAATCAAGTTAATTAATAAGTTAATTGTGTTTAAAATATTTTTAAATTTAAAATTTGTTAAATTAAATTTAATTAAAAAAATTATGTAAAGGGTATTTTGATCAAATATTTTTTAAAAGTGTTGTATTAAGCATTTTATAGGTGTTGTATTGAGTATACCCCTTATAATAATTACACAAAAGAATATCATCGGGATTGCTTAAATAATTTGATCCACTCAAATTATCTTTATCTAAAAGGCTTAAATAATTCATCATATGATTTCTAGGATTTGTACTTGAAAAAAGAGTGGTCTAGTAGACCCACAAACCAAACTATTTTTTGCACACAGTATAATTATGCACTTGAAACAACTTCATTCACCTTCTCTTTTGGAGTAGCAAGCGAGTTTCTAATAGTTCTAAATAGTTTGCTAATGGTTTTCTTTGCGCTTGTACCTATTTTCTAGGAAAATTTTGGGCCCTTCTCTTCAATCAGGCTATCGAACTCGAACATCGCCTTCCCTGTTTTACTCGCCAATGGAGGTGAATGTGTTGACCTTCGGATTTGTAAATTTCCCTATCAAAGTATTAGTATTAAATCTAATGAGTTTTATATTCCTAAGATATCAATAACGTTTAAATTTGCTGTAATTTAAAAATGTGTACCTTGTTTCGAGTTTTGGAGGGGACTCTTTTTGGTGAGTGACAGAAACCTGATTCAGTTTTAAAATAAGGTTACGAATTTGAGAATAATTTAAACCATGGTTGACAATGATTATTTTCATCACATACAAAAATCCAAAGACTTTTATGCATCAAGAGAAAAGAACTAACTTGTAAATTGTAAATTTCCCCATGACTTGAATTATATTTACTCCGTAATATAGAACAACCATCATTATCAAGCGACAATTTTTTAATGTGTTTCATATCATAATATATATAAGGTGATATAAAGGACTTTTTTATGATATAAAGGACTAACCCCAAATCCAGTATCAATTGGAGTGTGGATAGTGTCATCTTTCATTCTTGGGATTGGATCTTGCATTAAATCACGTAGGCACTCACACCATTGGGGAACATAGTACCCCCACCAGGGAAATAGAATTGCTCCTCTTTTTTCCTCAGCCAATGCTAATTTGACTTCTGCTTATTGATCCGGTCATGGAAGTATGGAACATTCCTGAACCCAAACCCAAATGGTAAGTAAACCTCATGATGTCTTTCAAGTGAGATAAATTTCACTTATGAGCTAAGAACTCAAAAGAATTTAGTAGTCAGAAGCATGTAATATTACCTGTACCAACATTCATTCTTGCTCTTAGGCCATCTGATCGGTTGTTTATACCCATCTGGTAGGGGAAACAAACATTCCTTCCTCTCGAAAATGGGTGGGCAGTGGCGATCCATGAAAGTAAGCGATGACGGCCATACTTCATCCACCTCTGTTAAACCAACAAATGTGTCAGTTGTACAAATAATTTTACAATCCATAGCAGGAAACTGAAATGTCCAATCAAGATATTTACCTTTGGATCTGTGCATGGAGTGTAGTTGTGATAGTCAGCACTACACTCAGGGAAGGCAACTGATTTCACTTGAAGAGAGCCCAGAAACAATTTCTTTGGAAGATTCGGCTGCTTTCATGACCTCTTTGTGTATCTGTCCCTTCTCAGAACAAAAGATTCCACCGAGATAGAATGAAAATCCACATAGCACAACAAACATGATAGGCATGGGGACTATCCTGGAATTTTTATCAGGTAGTGACTTTGATATCTCATCTTTTTGCTTAATGGTACCAAAATATAACAACCTTGAACATGTGCAAAAGAAAAGTTGTAAGGTATGTTACATATCATACCCAGAAAAAAAAAAAAAAAGACTAAATTTTCTGTAAGAATTATTGAAGGATTGACACAAGTTATAAATGTCATTTGCTCCAAAATTAGTTCAGATCCATTAATTAATTTACTTGCACATGAAAACCAAATGCATATAAGAAACCATTAAATTTAAAAGAATATACATTATCGGGTGCAAGTATAACAAACTCACCTAGATAAAACGCATTCGGAATTGATCAGCCCACTATCAAAAGAACAAAAAGAACCAATAAAACAAAAACTTTAGTCAATAATTATGTGGTATTATAAATAAACATAATTAATTAAATAGTAGGCCAAAAAAAATGGAAATTGATAAGTACTTCAACCCCAACAACAAAAGGTATAATCACTCACACATACTACCGCCCACACACACTCAAAAATGATTTCCTTTTGCACATTTACTTGATAAGCAGGTACTTCCATCTACATATGGGAACTATTTCAAAGGATGGGGCCCAAGCAAGTTCTCAAAATGAGACCACCTTCATTTTATAACATTGATAAAACATTGGAGAGGAGTATAGTAAGCTCCAGTGTTCTAAAACTCTCCGCCTAACTCCCCGCCAGGCAGGCCTCTCTACCGCGACTTTTTAGTCGTCGCCTAATCGACCAAGTCGGCGCCTACGTTGCCGGTCTCCCAGATAGATAGAAGAAAGAAGAAGAAAAAAAGATGAAAAAGAAGGGGTCTGTCTCGAGACTCATAATTTAGAATGAGAAGGGATTAGGGAGGATATGTTAGACTGTGGGTTGTAGGGGCAATAGGTAGGTGGAGTAATATTTTTTTTGTTTATAGTTCTAAACTTGGTTGGTTTATTGTTTTGGACTTGTTGAGAGTTGGGATTAAAGGTCGGTTTGTATATTTTTGTTCATTTTACAAATATAGACAAGTGTTTGATAAAATGACAAATATAAAAAAAAATTAAATTTGTAGTCAATGTGTTTGATCTTTGATATAAATTATCAAAAAAATGGTAATTATGTCTTAATTCTAGGCCCCGCCTAGACCCTGATTACGCCCCGACTAGTCCCCTAGGCGCTAGGCGCTAGTGAACCGCCTAGTGGCCGCCTAACAATTTTGAGAACCTTGGTAAGCTCCCACTTACAAAACGTTAGTGCTGACTGCAGTACAATGTGAGACTAAAACTAACATGTGTATCTATTACGGGTTAGCTTTCTTCAAAGCTGCCTATGGACTCTATGATTCTGAGTTTAATCTCAAAGCTGATGATGACATATACTTCAGGTCAGGTGACTATTTTTATGAAACTTATAAATGCTCACATGTTGGCTTCTGACTTTTCTTTTGCATTTGCATCAAAGTCACCATGTTTTTTAGGCCAAAATACGCACACACACAAAAAAAAAAAAAAAAAAAAAAAACCTGAAGTTTTCACCAAATTCCAAAGTGGTACCCAACCTAAGATTTGTGTCATGCGCATATCTGACATTACAAATTATCCCATAATGCACCATCGGCAAGACGACCGTTTCAATTGGTACGTTAAGTAGCACGTGCAATAGGGGTAAAATAGACATTTCCCTGTATACCTTCACAAAAACGGTGGGAATATAAACCTTTCAGATCTCTCCTCCATATCCTCCAATGGCCGAACGAGTCCACCCCACCGACTCTTCTCCACCTCGAATGGAGTCGGTTCCGGCAAACTCCACCCAACTGGTCACGGAGAAGCAGCTCCCACCACCGTCAGGTACATACGTCATCCAAGTCCGAAAGGACCAAATCTACCGCTTCCCTCCTCCTGAAAACTCCAGAAAATACGCTAACCGCCGTAATAAACCTCGCAGAGGCCGCCGTTGCTTGCCGGACCTTCTCCATCCTCTTCCTTCTAATCATCCTCATCGGCGTCACCGCCAGTATCTTATACCTCGTTTACCGACCCGAAGCACCAAAGTATTCCGTCGACGGAATATCCATCGGCGGGATTAACCTCAACTCATCGGCGTCGATCTCGCCGGTAATTGACGTCTCCGTCAAAGCTCGCAATACAAACGATAAGCTTGCTATTTACTACTACCAGAAAGGAAGTTCCGTTGACTTGTACTATTCCGTCGTTGAGCTGTGTAACGGCATCGTGCCGAGGGTTGTTCAGCGGGCTAATAATGTAACGGTGATTCAGACGGCGTTAAAGGGGTCTAACATTGTTCTAGGAAACGGCGATCGCACGGCGTTGGTGAACCAGCAGAGACAAGGGAGAGGTCTATTTTACCCTGCACGTGTAGGTATGCAGGGAAAGGTCTATTTTACCCTATACGTGCTACTTAACGTACCAATTGAAACGGCCGTCTGGGCCGAGGGTGCATTATGGGACAATTTGTAATGTCAGATATGCGCATGGCACAAACCTTAGGTTGGGTACCACTTTGAAATTTAGTGGAAACTTCAGGGTGTTTTTCGTATTTTGGCCTCTTTTTTATTTATTTCAGATCGGCTTTCCCTGATTTTGGCTAAAGAGCGCTCTCACAGTCGAACATACCTTGGATGCATGAAGAAGGGTCCTGTTTTCATTGACCCAAAACTCAAATGGTTAGTTGTGTTAAAACTTTCTCTCTCTCTCTCTCTCTCTCTCTCTTTATATATATATATATATATATATATATATATATATATATATATATATATATATATATATCATGAGCTTCAGTTCTCTTATTTGTTAATCCACCCAACATCTCCTAAAGGAAAGTTATAGAGTTGTCCTGGCTACATTGTAATGTGTCTACGCTAGTATAATACTCCACTCAAGAAATTTAGGGCATGTTAGGCTAGGAAAGTTATTCTAGGGTAGATGTTTGAATGTAATACTCCAGTTTTCACTGACCTAAAAACACAGATTTTTTTTTAATGTACTAGCAAGGTTCACGTGCGTTGCACGTGGTGTTAATAATTTTTTTTAAATGACTTGCTAGTTTCTTCATTTTTATGTTTACTTTTAATTATTGGATGTTTTTTGTATTTTAATTATTACTCCCTCCGTCCCTAAATTATCGTCCTTCTTTCCTTTTTCGTCCGTCCCAAAATAATTGTCCACTTTGAAACTTATCTTTTTAGAACATCACTTTTACCACTTTACCCGTACTTTTTCACCTTACTTTAATTATGAGCCACATACACATGGACTTTAAAGGAAACTACACATTAAACCAATATAAATAATCAAGTCAATTGTTTTTTCTTAATCTGTGCGCCGGGTCAACCAGGACAATAATTTAAGGACGGAGGGAGTACAATTTTTGAAACTTATAAATTGTGTTGTTGTGCTTTTAGCTTTTTTGATATTTTGTTTTCTAGTCATTTATAATGTATACTTTTAGTCATTGTATAGCAACTTATCCTACAAATTTGTCTTTTTTGTTGGTTATTTTCATTCTCTTTTTTTATTATCAAACATGAATTCATTCACTTTTATGAGTGTGTGAATTGAAAATACGTCAAACTTACTATATTAAATAAACACATTGTTTTTGGAGACTTTGTTTATGTCGTTTCCGAAATTTATGACTGATATTAGAAAATAATATATTGTGTTAGAAAATCAAACTTTCAACCCCAAAGTACATATATATACTTACACTAAAAATACGAAATTCACTCAAAATATCTATAAAGCTCCACTTTGCCACCCAACCTAAGTTTTGTGTCATTTTCATATCTCATTTTATAATTCTTTTCTAGTTTGCCCCCTAGCCACCGACGAAGGTTACCAATCTGACGTTAATGTGCACATGGTATTTCACGTGTAGGGCATTTTAGTCATTTTTACAGCAATCTTTTCTCTGTTTTTATTACCCAAAGAGAAACTTCATTTTCTTCTTCTCCGGCAATGTTTTCTCTGCATCTTCTCTAATAATGACCTCCTATATAAATTTTAAGTGAGATAAAACTCAAGAGTGTATTAATGTTTTATTCAAATTATTATATAGAAAAATAAATAAAAATAGAGCAGAATCATATAAAGATATTGAACTCAAGATCAGATAATCACACTCAGGTGTCAAGGCCGCCACGAATTAGAACCCACCAAAAAATTAAAGACGTGCGACATAATATACAAACATACACCAAGAATTTCCCCCCTTTTTCCCTCGTACAACATAATACACAAGCATACACCAAGAATTTCAAATCTCATATTAATTTGAATTCATCACATACGTATACGACAATGATGAGATAAATCATGGTTCAATCCGTCTTCATCGTCCATACAACTCCAACAAATTTCTCATCAGCACCGTTGATATTGGTTATGGTTTGATTGGAGCAAATTCTCGATCTTAAACATTATTCGTCACTCCATGTTTATCACTATGATTATCAGACATGACATCTCATTACCAAATTTGATATGGAATATGGAAATGCTAAAAAATTACGTTGTGGGCCAAAGTGGATTTTGTGGATACTTTAGTGGAAAATTTGTATTTTGGACTAATTTTGATGGGGCCAAAATATGATTAGCTCCCAAAATTACACACCAAATCTCACATTGCACACCAACCTACGAAGTGTCTCATTTTCATAACTTATTTTGCTATTTGTCCCACTTTGCCCTCTCCTGTCTATGGGCGTTTAAAATAGTAATGGAAAATAGTATGTGCATGTCACATGAATATTATTTTGGTCATTTTGCTTGGCGCACAAAATTAGATTTGGCTATAACTTCAGTATTTAGTTAACCATTTAATATTTAGAATATATTTTTAAATAAAAATAATAAATAATTATTTTAATAATCCAAAAATAATTATAGGGCCAAATTATAATTTCCCCAAAGTATTCACAAAATCGTATAGTTTACTCCTATGTAAAGTTTGTCTCATAATGGTATCTGACTTTACTCCCCCCCCCCCAATTTTCCACCTACCACTGACGGACGTTAGAAAATTCATGTTAAATAACATATGGTCTTCCACGTACGGGGCGAAAATGTCATTTCTCTTGTCAGGTTAAGGAGTAAATGTATTGAAAGTACAAACCCTAATCTCACACCCTCTTTTTCTCTCTTCTCCCGGTGTAAGTTCTCATCTCCGGGTCCATAGTAATAGCCACAATCTCCAGCTAGCCCTACCATAGCCGCCACCATCTCTGGGTGCAAGTTCCCATATACGGCCCAAACCCTTCCCACTCTGGTCACGCCTATCGTAGCTCTAGCGTCGTCCTTCTTCGATTCTAGCTAAGCTCCATCTCCGATCTCCCTCATTCTCTCCCTGCAAAAGTCATGCTTAAAGTAGAAATCGGAGGCTATAGAGTATACTTACTAAAAACTCTTGAAAAAAAACATGCAATTAACAGAAAACCCATAAACCTTATCAACGAATTCATCAAAGAGAGAGGTGGACTTGAATGAAGATAAATAGTTATGGGTTTTATTGAAATACTCTTCAATTTTGCAGGATAAAATTGGGCATACGACTAGTATGCATATGTTTTAAAACAAAGTATCAAAATTGAGAAGATGTTGAAGAAGCTATGATTTTAGATGATTTTGACCTCAAAGAAGCTATCATGGCGGTCAGGTTGGTTTATTTAAAGAATTAGGAGAGAGAAAGTAAAGGTAAAGTCGGATGAAAGGGGGATGAGAAATTGATTGATTTCGGTGGTGGATGGGTTTCACTAGAGAAGGTGGGTACGTGGATCCAATTTCATACATCAAATTGGAGATGGAGACGTATAACTATGAGTGCGAGTTTTTTTTCTTCATATTTTTCGTTTACTTTGTTTTCATTATCAAGATAAGAAAAGTGACAATGAAATGGAAAAAATGCATATCTATCATCTGGGTTAAGAGAGAAATTTAAGAGAAAATTTGGAGGGAGTGGACAAAACGAAGATCAGGTTATGGGTTAATTTTTGTTGTGGGAAGTGAAGATCAGAAAAAAATGGTTGGTCTTTTCTCTAGATTTTCATTCAGTAGGAAAAAATGGAATGGTAAACCCCACTCAATTTTAACATTTGAACTTTAAGCACCACAAAGTTTACGCAGAATTCCTAATATTTTCCTCGAGTTAACGTCGTGGAAGATGATCGATGTATTTTATACGTCGATTTTATATGCTTCTATGACTTAAATTATGCTATTTCACGAGGCTTTTGGCTACTGATATGAGTTTTCAGTGAGTTTTGTAAGTTTCAGGGTTTTTAGTGAAAATATGCAAAAGTTCCAGGGTTTATATGCAAATTCGAAGAAGGGCCCAAGATGAAAAATGAAGAAGAAACGAAGGAAGTCCAAACTGGAGAACTTGCGGTCGCAAGGTATTTCAGACCTTGCCCCCGCAAGGTGGACAGTAAGTTCAAGAATCAAAAGGCCGGAGTACTGGAGACCTTGTGGACGCAAGGTACCTCAGACCTTGCGACCGCAAGGTGGTCAGAATGCGCAAATTTCGTATTTTCACAAGAGATTCGATTGCAATACAACTCCATGGTATAAATAGGAACCGATTGCCAAAGCCTAAGAGATATAAAAAAGAACGGCTGGAAACAGTTTTGTATAGATTTTAGATAGTTTTTAGGTTGTATAACATATTTAGATTGTGTAATTACAAGTATTGAAGATCAAATCATGTTTCCGCTCATCTCCATGTGCTGTTCATTGTCTATGATGAACTAAATCATCCATAATCTAGGAGGTGGGAGGTAACTTGTATCGAATTTATGTTTTAATTCATCTTTATGTTCATTCAATTCTTGTTGATTGTGGTGTTTATCAATCCCTCTATTATTTTGCTTTGAACAAATGAATGTAATCGCAAATAATAAAGGCCTAGAGGTGCGAATAACTGCATGACCAATGTGCATATGTCGTACACTGGCTCACCATCATAATAAATTGGATCTATCGATGCACGAGAGTGATAAGTTAGGACCAGGTTCATACATGATTTAGGTGACAGATAAATCATATGTTCTTATGCTTAGGATATAGAATGGATGAATGTTGCGGGGATGGAGGCTGAACCAATAGTTCAACAGACTATATCTATCTTTAGTGAACGAACCCAAGAAATTGAATGATTAGTATTGTGAATTAAACATAAAGGAGATACAAGTGAAACCCGAATCCTAGATTGCCACCTACCATAAGATCTTCATAACTATAATTACTGCTAATTAGTTAAACACCTAAATATCAATAGTAGTTTAGAATAAAATTATTATAAAAACCCCCTTTAGATTAATAATTTGTTATCAATAAATTACACTATTTGTGATCTCTTGTCTCTGTGGGTTCGACCCTTGCTTCCAATACTATTCTATAATAGTCTTGTCCACTTGCAAGGAAAAATTTAAAATAAGACATCGATCAAGTTTTTGGCGCCGCTGTCGGGGACAAGCTAGTTCACGTAGTTAGTTTGTTGGTAGTGTAGTTTTTAATTTAATTTTCAGTTTTTATAAAAATAAAAATACAAAAAGATTTTCATTTTATTTTATTTTTAATAGTTAGTTGTTTTTAAATTGCTTTAATTTATTTTTATGCACGGTCGTAGATCTTTGAATCCTAAATTGGTAGAACTAAATCAAGATATAAATAATATTAAAAGGAATCAAGAAGATTTTGAAAATCTAGCTCCCGAGCCTGATAATCAAGAACAATTGAATCAAGAGGATCCTCTGGTTGATCCTACAATGGAAGAAAATAATAATCGAAATCCTGAAAATCTAGTTAACCAAGTTAACATGAATCAAAGAGAAGAAGAACCTGCAAGAAGAAATATGGAAGTAGTGGTAAATCAAAGAACTATTAATGATTTCAATAGACCTTCATTAAATGTAGTAACATCATGTCTAGTCTTGTCAGATGCTGTAAGGAATTTTGAACTAAAAGACCATTATTTTAACATGATACCATCTTTTCATGGAATGCCTCATGAAGATCCTGTCAGTTTCTTAAGAGAATATGAATACATGATGAGTACTTTTCCTTTAGGAGGGTTGACTGAAGACCAAATTAAAATGAAATATTTTCCCAGTGCATTAAAAGAACTGGCAAAGCGATGGTTTATGAACTTAACACCTAATAGTGTTTATACTTGGGCTCAACTATATGATTTGTTTATGAGTAAATTCTATAAGCATGCATCTCTTACTGAATATAGAAAACAAATCATGTCATTCCAAAACGAACCAGGTGAAACATTCCATGAGTCTTGGGATAGATTTAAAAATCTGCTCATTATGTGTCCTCATCATAATTTGGCTCAACATGTGTTAGTGCTTCAATTTTATCATGGTCTTTCACCAGGCTTACAAACTATGGTTGATAGTGCAGCTGGTGGTTCTATTAATAGAATGACACCAGAAGCACTAGAAGAATTATTTGATATGTTAAGTATTAATTCTCAATAGAAAAGTGCTAGAGGTAAAAGTAGGAGTCTATATCAAATTCAAGAAAAATCAGATACACAAGCTCAATTTGAAAATTGGCAAATTCAAGAAGCATGTGCTTTATGTGGATTATATTCTCATGCTACTAATTTTTGTCCATCAAGTGCTATGTATGCTGAACAGGCTAATGCTATGAATATGTTCCCTCAAAGGCCAAGGAATGATCCCTACTCAAACACATATAATCCTGGTTGGAGGAATCATCCTAACTTTTCTTGGGGAGGAAATAAGCCTTTACAACCCCAACAATTCCAGCCTCAACCTCCACAATTTCCAAATCAAAATCAATTAAGGATTGAAGAAGTTCCTAAACAAGATGGAGCAAGCAAAAGTCAAGCAGTGTTGATGAAATATATGCTTGAAAAGATTGAAAATTTAAAGAAGCACATTGCAACTTCTGAAGCCGAGAAAAGAGAAGAAAGGAAGTTCCCTAGTCAAACCGAGCAAGCAAAGTCAATCACCGTCTTGCGAAGCGGTAAGGTAATAGGTGAAGAGGTAAGTGATCCTGTTCATTCTTCTAATGTGCCTAATATGGTAGAAAATTCTGAAAAATAAGTTGAGAAGGATGATAATAGTAAAAAGAATAATGAATCGATTAATCAAGAAGTAGAAGAAGAAGTAGAAGTTCCAAATAAGGAACAAGAGAAAGAAGTTCAAAATAAAGAGATAGAAGTAGAAGTTGAAAAAGAGTTAGATCAAGAAGAAGAGGAACCTTATGTGGCTCCACCACCATATGTTCCTCCAATTCCGTTCCCAAGAAGA
Organism: Codonopsis lanceolata; assembly: GCA_013146195.2. Lineage (NCBI taxonomy): Eukaryota > Viridiplantae > Streptophyta > Magnoliopsida > Asterales > Campanulaceae > Codonopsis > Codonopsis lanceolata. The sequence continues at coordinate 43,933,707 of CM028377.1, forward strand.
CTTATGAAAAACCGAATGGACAAACAATTTACTGAAATTTATAATATGTTATCTAAAGTGAATGTTAATCTTCCTTTGTTTAATGTTATTAAAAATATTCCAGCTTATGCAAAGTTTTTCAAAGATCTTCACTCTAAGAAACACAAGTTTGAAAACAATGAAAAAATTATTGTTTCCGAAAATGTAAGTTCTGTTTTACAACCCGAATTACCCCCTAAGTTGAAAGATCCTGGTAGCTTTAATAGCCAAGTTTCCTTGGGAAGCTCTAAAAAGATGAAAGCCATGCTAGATCTAGGAGCTAGTATTAATTTGATGTCTTTTGCGGTCTATAAACAATTAGGGTTAGGAGAACTAAAACCCACTAGTATGCAATTACAATTAGCTTATCGTTCAGTTAAAAATTCTTTGGGTATAGTGGAAGACATCCTAGTTGAGGTTGATAAACTAATCATTCCAGTCGACTTTGTGGTTCTAGAGATGGAAAGGAAGATATGTACAAATAATGAAGTTCCTATATTGTTAGGCAGACCATTTATGGCCACTGCCAATACAATGATAAATGTGAAAAATGGTAAACTCACAATGTCAGTCCTAGGTGAAACTGTTGAAATCTCTGTTTATGATGCCATGAATAGACCTAGTGACATAAATGCATGTTTCTCCATAGACGAAATCGAAAAATTATCAAATGAAACTTTTGAAGAAGATAATAAAGATGAAGACTATGAGAGAGATACATTTATAGTTTATGATGATAGTCCTATCCCTCCCATAAAAATTGACATTGATGAGATTGAAAGAGAAATAGAAGAGGAAGAAAGACAAGAAAGAGAGAAGTTAGAAGCTCTTAAAAAGAAAGATAAAGAAAATAAAGAGAAAGAATCAAAAAATAGTTTTGATGAATCTGACAAAGTAGAAAAAGTAAGTAATGAAATTAAAGAAGATGAAGTAGAGATTTTGAAATCTCTTTATGAAGAGATAGAGATAGAAGATGTTAAAGAAAAGAATGAGGAGACTAAAATAGTAGAAACAATTAAAGCAGAAAATTCTGAATTTATGCCATCTATTAAATCTCCTCCAGTTGAAGAATTAAAACCATTACCATCCTATCTAAAATATGCATTTTTTTTTTAAGCTACAATGACCAGTAAGTAGAGTCCAGGTCAGAAGGCAACTAAACCCTAAATATTTTCTCTCTCTAAGCCGCTCTCTCCTTGCGCCGCCCTTATTCATGGCTGCGGCTCGGCCGTGGCATCAAGCGAGGACCCTCCTCCGGCTCCTCCATCTCCAACGGCAAAAAAATCCTTTGCTTCTCTAGTTTCTCAATCTTCTTTCACGTCCCATAATCTTCCATTCATCCCTCCTTCTTTGTATAAGGGTGAACCTTCCTTGCGCCTAACTCCAGATATTATTAACACTCTTTCTCTCCCTTCAAACTCACCCTTGTTGGCAAGTTCTCACATGGCCGCCTCCATGGACACAATGCGGAAAGAGTTCTAACTTTCGAAAGTTTCCCTATTTGGATTCACATCTTGATTCAAACTCATCATGAAGCCGATTTCCAGCTTCATAGGATGGTCCTATGCGTGATTTAAAAGGTATTATTGTCTTTTCATCTATGTGCTAGGGTTTGTATTGAAATTGATCTTACCAAGCCTTTACCAAGCGGTGTGGCTACATCTAGAAGAAGGTAGTAAACCTTCAAGAGAAAGGCAAAAGACCTTGATCGACCTTATACCCACACCTATGATCCTACTTCAAGCGCCAAGAAGCCGTAAGAAAAGAAGTTCCTTAAGCTTCTAGATGCGGGTATAATTTACCTAGCCTATCAATCGGATATTGATAAATGGACAATTCGTTAGGCTCTTAATGTTCAAGTAGTTCCTAAAAAGTCATAAATACCCAAGGAATTACAGTTGTTCGAAAAATTCGAAAAAGATGAATTAGTCCCTTTGACAAGAACAATAGTTAGTTTTCTTTCTTTGCTTTATCTAGGTTTATATTTTATGTTTCTTTCTCCAAGGTAAGGCTCCTTTGCCCCCTCTTAAGGGTAAGGTTGGTTGTCCCCTTTATTGTTTTCCTTTTTCTCCCTTTTTATAAAATCTAGCTTTTATAAAAAAAAAAAAAATAAAAAAATAAAATAAAATAAAATATGAAAAGGTAAAACTAAATGCGGCAACTAGAAAAGACCACTTTCCTTTGTATTAGTCCATTATGTGCATGCATAAAATACATTTAGAAGAAGGTAGTAAACCAAATTAACCTTGAAAGACTAGCCGGTCATGAATATTATTGCTTTCTTGATGGTTTTTTTTTTACAATCAGATCCTCAGCCCAAGACCAAGAGAAAACAACTTTTACATGTCCTTTTGGTACTTTTGCTTTTAGGAGAATGACTTTTGAATTATGTAATGCACCAGCCACCTTTCAAAGATGCATGATTTCTATATTTTCAGATTTAGTTGAAAGATGTTTTGAAGTTTTCATGGACGATTTTTCAGTTTTTGGAAACTCTTTTGATCACTTCTTAGAAAATCTTACTTCAGTCCTGAAAAGATGTTGTGAAACAAATTTAACATTAAGTTGGGAGAAAGTCACTTCATGGTCAAACATGGAATTGTCTTAGGGCATGTTGTGTCGAATAAGGGTATTGAAGTTGATAAAGCTAAAATTGAAGTTATTTCACAACTATCTCCTCCAACTTCTGTTAAAAGTGTTAGAAGTTTTCTAGGGCATGCTGATTTTTATCGAAGATTCATAAAAGATTTTTTTTCCAAAATCTATAAGCCTCTATGTAACCTGTTAGCAAAAGATAAAGAGTTTGTTTTTGATCAAGAATGCTTAGACGCATTTAATTTATTAAAAGAAAGATTAACTACTACCCCTATTTTATCCAGCCCTGATTGGTCTCTTCCTTTTGAAATCATGTGTGATGGATCAGATTTTGCAATTGGAGCCGTGTTAGGACAAAGGGTAGATAGAAAACCTCATGTGATCCATTATACTAGTAGAACTCTAAATGATGCACAACTAAATTATACCACGACAGAAAAAGAATTTTTGGCAGTTGTGTATGCTTTAGAAAAATTTAGATCATATCTGTTAGGATCAAAGGTAATAATATTTTCTGATCATTCTGCATTAAAATATTTATTAAGTAAGAAAGATGCTAAGCCTAGACTAATGAGGTGGATGCTATTGTTGCAAGAATTTGACATTACAATCAAAGACAAAAAGGGAACCGAAAATGTTGTAGCCGACCATTTGTCTAGATTATAATTTTCGCCCTTGCTTGAACGTTAATTTCTTGATGACCCAGTTCCCATAAATGAAGATTTTCCTGATGAGCAACTGTTAGCAATTAAAGATTCAAACCCTTGGTATGCTGATTTTGTCAATTATTATGTGTGTCTGACATCATAAATCCTGATTTTGATCATTATGAAAAGAAGAAATTTTTGGCTGAAACGAAAAATTATTTTTGGGAAGCACCTCATTTATATAAAATATGTTCGGACTCTTTAATAAGGAGATGTATTCCAGAAAAAGACCAACAAAGTATTATGGAATTCTGCCATGAATACTCTTGTGGAGGGCATTTTAGTGGAAACAAAACTGCTAGAAAAATTCTCCAATCTGGTTTATATTGGCCAACTGTTTTTAGAGATTGTGAACTGTTTTATAGAACATGTGATAAGTGTAAAGAACTGGTGGAATAGGAAAAAGAAACGAAATGCCCTTACATATTAATATGGTTGTTAAAATCTTTGATGTTTGGGGTATTGATTTCATGGGTCCTTTTCCAGTGTCAAATAATTGTGAGTATATTTTAGTAGCAGTCGATTATGTATCTAAGTGGATTGAAGCCGCAGCAACTAAGACAAACGATGGTAAAACTGTGGTTAAATTTGTGGAAGACCTATTTGCTAGATATGGAGTACCTAAGGCCATAATAAGTGACCAAGGGACTCACTTTACCAATAAGTTATTGAATAATGTTCTTAAGAAACATGGTGTAACTCATAAGTTAGCTACACCTTATCATCATCAAACATCTGGCCAAGTTGAGGTAAGCAATAGACAAATTAAAGCAGTATTAGAAAAGACCGTTAGGCCTAATCGTAAAGATTGTGAATCTAAACTTAAGGATGCTTTATGGACATACCGAACTGCTTTCAAAACCCCAATAGGAATGAGTCCATATAGAATGGTATATGGCAAAGCATGCCATTTACCAGTAGAAATTGAGCACAAAGCATATTGGGCTGCTAAAGAATTGAACTTAGATTTGACTCTGGCTGGAGAGGAAAGACTGTTTCAATTGAATGAACTAGAAGAACATATGTTGAATTCGTATGAGAACGTCAAAACATATAAAGAAAAGACCAAGAAGTATCATGATATGAGGTTAGCCAATAAGATGTTTAAACCAGGGTTGAAAGTGTTACTTTTTAATTCTAGACTTAGGTTATTCCCCGGAAAGTTGAAATCTAAATGGTCTGGTCCCTTTATAATTGTACGAATTTATCCCCATGGAGTTGTTGATATTCATAATCCAAAGAATAATGAAATTTTCAAAGTTAATGGACACCGACTCAAGCCATACCTTGAGCCGATGTCAGTTGAACGAACAATTGAGTTGATTCGTTTGGCTGACAATGAACCACCCAAGGATTAGGTTTGTAGTTTGGTCGAGCCAAAGACGTTAAACAAAGGCGCTAGGTGGGAGGCAACCCACTGTTATGAATTTTATTGCTTTTGTAGATAATTTAAATATGCTATTCTTCGTTAAATGTATTTTTGGACATTTAATTTTTAATTAAATATGCCAAAATTCAAGTTTGGGGGAGAAAAGCATCTTAGTGTTGTATTTATATGTTGCTAATAATTTTATTTTAGAATTTTTGTAGAGTTTTTATAATACAGGAAAGTGACGAAACGTAACAGAATATAACGGAGGGGCCAAACTGCCAAATTGCTGAAAAGGATGAAAAACAAATAAGATGGAGCCATTCTGCCCACCTTGCGGACGCAAGGTGTGGAAGACCTTGCGACCGCAAGGTCCTCAGTAAATGCAATTATCGTGAAGTGGTATAGTCAATACGTGGGAATCAGCAGGAATTTGAAACACATGATTTGCCTACCTTGCGGACGCAAGGTAAATGACACCTTACGACCGCAAGGTTCCTTTATTTAAGAATTTGTCGGGCCTCATTTGCAGATCACCAGAACATTATTCCTCCATTCAAACAAAGCAGCAGCAGCCGCCACCCTCTCTTCCAATTCCGGCGAAATTCTTGATCTACTTCTAATTTTCGACTCAAAATCTCGAAGATCTTCTACCCTCTTCATCAATCTTCATCTTCCACCTCTCTATCATCCTTCCATTGCACTCCATAGAAGCTTGAAGAAGCTTGAAGAAAGGAGAAGAAGACTCTATTGTTGCCGACGCCAAGCTCTAAACTCCGGCTACAATCCATCTCTAAGGCTGCAAACACGTAATTCTAAACCCCTTCTTTAATTTTTATTAAATTTTTGCATGCTAGGGTGTTAGATAATTTTTACGTAGATATATTTGCATGCTTTAGGAAATAAATTTTAATTTTAAAATTTTAAAAATATATTTTTAATTGTTAAATATTTAATATTTATTTTGTTCAAACAAAATGTTTCGTAAACGTAGAAATACCGGTGCTTCCACCTCCCGCCCTGTTCAGGAGGAGGAACCGCAATATGACCACCGCCGATTTATTTCCTACGAGGCCTCTGAAAAATATGCGGCCAAACTCTCCAAGTCCTTAGTTCCCGAGAGGGGATTTAAGGCTGAAGAATTTGGCCTCCGTCCCAACTTTACGGCTCGTAGGTGGGGGTTATTGACCGACTCTCCGGACAAGGCAGTTGTGCCTATTGTCCGTGAGTTCTATGCCAATGGTCAAATTGGCATGGATGGGGGGGGTGATAGAAACTGTCTATGTTAGGGGCGTTAGTGTTGACTTTTCGTCCCAAAGCATTAACACATATTACGGCACATCCAACTTTGCGGATGGTGCCGACCATTTTAGCACACACCTCCATACCCATGTCCCTCTCGAGGTGGTCAATGCGACCATCGCCCTCCCTGGTGTTGAGTGGACCCAAAACCGTAATCCACCCTACGGTCCACGCACCATGGAGGAGTCCTTCCTTCTGAACACGGCCAAGCCCGTGTTCAAATTTATTTGTGCCTGTCTCATGCCTTCCAGTGACTTGGGGTAAGGCTGTCCTGATCTACACCATCATGACTGGTGGGTCTGTTGATGTCGGCCGCCTAATCAACGGCCAAATTAAGACCCTTATTAGAGGTGCCACGAATGCGGGTTACGCGTTCCCGCATTTGATCACTGAGTTGTGTAGGGGGCCACGCGTGAGATGGCCCAGACGCGCGGAGAGGCTTAAGGCTGGTCCGGCCATTACTAAGGTCATTTTGTTTGAGCACCAGCAGCAGCCGAGAGTGCGGATTCCTTACGGGAGGAATCCGAAGAGGAGAGGAGGACCCACTCGTAGGGATCTCCAATAGGCTAGAAGAGGTTTCCCTTGAAGCCCAAATGGCAACTCAACAGTTGGCACAAATTCGTGTCGACCAAGAGCGGCTGTTTGGGTGGTTTAACACAGTGGGACAAAATGTCTCCACTTATTATGGGTTGCCTCCTGGCACGATCCCCGAGTTCCATCCTCATTCGTTATTTCCGCCCGACTCATCGTGAGTCGAGACCAAAGTTCCATCCTCTTTCGTTAGGTGGGCCTGCTATGTCCTTTTGATATTTGTCCTTCCCCATCAATCCCCTCATATGTTCCTCAATTTTGAGGACAAAATAGAAATTAAGTTTGGGAGGGGGATTCTAAGCCCAGAGTCTTAGCAGGTCCTAGCCTAAGGAGGAGTGGAGTTGGGCTACGTTTTTAGGGTGAAGAAAATTTTCTTTTCTCGATGACCATTTAACTCTTCACCCGTTTTTCCTGTTTTTAATTTTTTCTTATTTTCGGAGGTGTTGCCGTGACCAGAATACTATAATAGTAAGTACCTTCAGGTACCCATCAAATGAGTCATCGTCATCTCCAATTTTCTTTAAAAAAAATAAAAATAAAAATAAAAATAAAAATAATATTTTAATTTAAAATTTTCATCCTCGAGTTTAGGTGTGGTAGTACTAGTCAATAAGGAGTTAATGCAATGAACCGCATAGCTAGTCCGTAGATCCCTCTGGAATTTACTTGATTTTGCGAAATTTTTACTTTTCTCCAAATTCTTCATGCACCCACGCCAGTCTTAATTATGGATTGATTAGAATAGTTTTATAAAGTTTATAGCACCTACTTCATTACAACAAGATATGCACAAGAATATGATGTATAGCCATTTGAGCATGATTGTTGCATTAAATTGTGACTTAGGGTCAATTGCATGATAGTTAGATCCCTTGGATTTTTCTCATTTATATATCTCAAGCACACTTTCGAACCGTGTCTACATGTTAGTCTCAATTGTCCCTACCATCTGTATTAGCGAATGCTTATATGAAATCCAGTGATGCTAAACATTCAACCCCACAATTCCCATAGTTGATATGATATTTTGTGTGTCTTACTTTCTTTAAAAACTACATAAGCATTTGGCATTAAGAAATGACTTAGGTCATCTTTGGATCGTTAGAGCCTAAATATTCCCTGACCTTTACTAAAAGTATCCCTAGTGTCCCCGTTGAGCCTAATTTAAAAAGAATGGAGTGTGCCAAGCACACTATTAAACCCCCATTCGACATCGTTTCTATTACCCACATTAACTTAACCCTAAAAGCCTATACACTTTTAGCTTACCCTTTGAGAGAGTAGGATGTGGGTGGGAAATTGATTTTAGAGGACCATTTTTTTCAGATAGGCTATTTTTCGGAAAACTTTTTCTTTCCGTCGTCGAAAAAAAAGAGAAAAAAAATAGAAAAAGAAAAGAAAAGAAAAATATATGTATCGACGAAAAATGAAACGTAAGAAGAAGAGTGCAAAAAGATTCAAAAGGGAAGCATAGCTTTCAAAAGAAAATATGTTAGAAAAATTCTTGCTGAGAAGAATGATGTGATATTTTTAGAAGTATATATTGCCCAAAACAAGTTTGGGGGGGGGGAAGAAGAAAACTGAAAAGTAACGAAAAGAACCCCCCTACTTGTCGTCTTTGCAGATCCTAGCCTAAATAGGGAAAACTTCCTTTTGCTTGGAAGTGTGAGGGATAAATGGTAGTCTTACTCTCTCACTTTGAATTCCAATCTCTTTCCATCAAATCCCCCATCACCTTGGCATTACATTACAAGCTAAATAAAGACCTAATGATCTTCTTGTCAATGCTTGTGTTGTTTTAACTACTAAGTGAGTCATATGGAATCGATCAAACACTTCATGTTCATTATTATTCGCCCTAAAGCTCACCGTGTTAGCATAATCTTAGCTATTACAAGTAATTGGAATATGAGAGCATTGTATGTCATACATAGAAGTGCATGGGATGGATGTATAAGTTTTTTAAATCCTTGGGACCTTTCTTTCTGTGATAGATCGGGTTTGGATGGTAGATCTCATAATTCTTAATGCATGATTTTTTATTAAACTGTGATTTTCATATGAATGTGGTGTTTAGCTTAATAAAACTGTTTTAGTTGAGATATTCTCTAAGATTGGTGATCACACACACACGGAGAAAGTAAAAGTAGTAGCAGTTTTAAGAAAAGATCAATTGGTTTTATGTGACTTAGCCTGCATATATGTGGTGAGCATCGAACTGAGACTGTTTTTATGCCATGCTTTTATAACTTAAGGTTGAAGCCAAAAAGATTTTTGTTTTATTTTTATATAGTTTTTATCTACTTTTGTATTTATCTGTTTTTGTATTTATCTGCATAGTCGAGTCACTCGAAAGAGTCCCCTTGAGTTTGTGGGTTTATAGAGGAGTGTAAATAGTGTCACCCTCCAAAAAGATTTTCTAGTTTTGTTTTTATTGTTATTTAATTGCTTTTGTATTTATAAGTATTGTTTACTCGTGGACGAGCAAAGTTTAAGTTTGGCGGTATTTGATTGATGTATTTTATACGTCGATTTTATATGCTTCAATGACTTAAATTATGCTATTTCACGAGGCTTTTGGCTACTGATATGAGTTTTCAGTGAGTTTTGTAAGTTTCAGGGTTTTTAGTGAAAATATGCAAAAGTTCCAGGGTTTATAAGCAAATTCCAAGAAGGGCCCAAGATGAAAAATGAAGAAGAAACGAAGGAAGTCCAAACTGGAGACCTTGCGGTCGCAAGGTATTTCAGACCTTGCCCCCGCAAGGTGGACAGTAAGTTCAAGAATCAAAAGGTCGGAGTACTGGAGACCTTGCGGACGCAAGGTGGTCAGAATGCGCAAATTTCGTATTTTCACAAGAGATTCGATTGCAATACAACTTCATGGTATAAATAGGAATCGGTTGCCAAAGCCTAAGAGATATAGAAAAAAAACGACTGGAAACAATTTTGTATAGATTTTAGATAGTTTTTAGATTGTATAACATATTTAGATTGTGTAATTACAAGTATTGAAGATCAAATCATGTTTCCGCTCATCTCCATGTGTTGTTCATTGTCTATGATGGACTAAATCATCCATAATCTAGGAGGTGGGAGGTAACTTGTATCGAATTTATGTTTTAATTCATCTTTATGTTCATTCAATTCTTGTTGATTGTGGTGTTTATCAATCCCTCTATTATTTTGCTTTGAACAAATGAATGTAATCGCAAATAATAAAGGCCTAGAGGTGCAGATAACTGCATGACCAATGTGCATATGTCATACACTGGCTCACCATCACAATAAATTGGACCTATCGATGCACGAGAGTGATAAGTTAGGACCAGGTTCATACATGATTTAGGTGACAGATAAATCATATGTTCTTGTGTTTAGGATATAGAATGGATGAATGTTGCGGGGATGGAGGCTGAACCAATAGTTCAACAGACTATATCTATCTTTAGTGAACGAACCCAAAAAATTGAATGATTAGTATTGTGAATTAAACATAAAGGAGATACAAGTGAAACCCGAATCCTAGATTGCGACCTACCATAAGATCTTCATAACTATAATTACTGCTAATTAGTTAAACACCTAAATATCAATAGTAGTTTAGAATAAAATAATTATAAAAACCCCCTTTAGATTAATAATTTGTTATCAATAAATTACACTATTCGTGATCTCTTGTCTCTGTGGGTTGGACCCTTGCTTCCAATACTATTCTATAATAGTCTTGTCCACTTGCAAGAAAAAATTTAAAATATGACATCGATCAGAAGACCACGTGTTATTTAATGTGACTTTTCTAACTGCTGTCGCGGCTAGTGTGGAAAATATGAAAAAATATAATATCAGATATCCATTATGGGATAAACCTTAGGTTGAGGTACACTATGTGATTTGGTGGATATTTTGGGGGAGAAGGATTGTAATTTGACATAGTTATAAGGAAAATATTATCCTTACAAGACTTAGTAGTTGTAAGTAAAGTTATAAAATTAGTTGTAAGGCTAACAATGTTGTAATTATTATTTGTCTTATATTTAAATTTAAAGTTAAAAAAATGCATTACTGTCAAAAAATGAAATTTAGAAGTTATTTAATTTATTTTGTTTTCCTTCATTTTCTTCCACCAACCTCATCTCTCATAGACCCACCACCACTACCACCTCATGAAATAACATTATTAACCCAAAAATCTATTGATTTTATTTTATTTCTTTATTTAATTTCGTACTCCTTCGTTCAAATTAACATATACGCAAAACTCATCATTTATAGACTTACCACCACCTGAACCTTAATTTTCACTATTTACAAACTTAAATTTAATTTTTTGAATTTTCAAATTTGATGATTGAAACTCAAACTCATATGAAGATTAATTTGAAAAATTGATGATTTGAAAATCTAACAATATCGTATTCCACTTAAACCACCACTGCCATGGTTACAATCGCCCCCACCACCACCACCAGCATCCCTGCAATTGCCACCACTGGTATCACCACCACGAAGAAACACGCACACCTTGCCTTGCTAAAACGGAAAAATAAAATATATTCAACTTCCATTAAATCGGATTGCTTTCTTCAAACGGATCTCCTATAAATTCTAGTGTTCTTCTTTAACAAAACGCAAAGATTTGTCAACGAAGTTCTTCATTTTTTTTTAATCTTCTTGACATTATATCACCTTGCCTTAACGCATTTTCTTAGATTATTCACAAGTAATTACTAAACATACTACATAAGTGCCTAATATCTTGATACTCACCAACAAATATATTATTATAGTTACATTTTTTTTTTCATATACACCTAATAATGTCTTTCCCAACCTATGATGTCTCACTTTCATACACAATTTTTATATTTGTCCGACTTTGTCCTTCTCTGTTCATGGGTGTTAAAAACAGTAATGGAAAATCATACATGTTAAGATTATTTTGATCATATTTTCATTGTGACGCAAAGTGAGATTTGATTATATTTTCATCATTTAGGTTGTCATTTGATATTTAAAATATTTTTTAATTAAAACAATAAATAATATTTCAATAGTTATACTTTGTCTCATTTTAAATTCAAAGACACAAAAAATGCATTACTCCAAAAAAAAAAATGAAATTTAGATTTTATTCAATTTATTATTTCATCCTTCACTTTCTTCCGTCAACCTCATCATTCATAGATTCACTAACAATGCCACCTCAAATTTCACTATTAGCACAAAAGTTAATTTTTGATTTGATTTCATTTTCTAATTCCTTACTCATACCTTCAAAGTAACTCATTTGCAAAAGCCATCATTTATGGACACACCACCACCACCACACCTTAAATTTCATTTTTTACAAACTCAAATTCAATTTTTAAATTTTTCAAATTTTCAAATTGAAACTGAAACTCATATGGATCTTTGAAAATTTGATGATTTGGAAATCTCACAATGTTGTATTTGATTACTTGGTATGTATTTGCTAATAAATCTATTTCTTTAAAATCATTAGGTGCTTCCAGAATTTCTAATGATCCTTTATAGCTATTATGAGATAATCATAACCAAGACTTTAAATTGGTGTCGTGTAATTAACTCGTGATCCCGATTGAATATGTGCCAAGCTCAGATGATATATCTTTCATGTACAAATATCAAGTTTAATGGTATAATTATCACTTTGAATCAATTCCTTCTCAATCAAAACCAGTTTTTTTTTTTTTATAAATGTAAGTAGTTTCCACTTTCCAGAATTGTCTAAGAATAAGGAAGGGTACTGGAACCCTACACTAGTTTTTTTTTTTTTTAATCACTATAGATTTGTATTCTGAATTTGTAAGGTGTGGTTTTATGGTTGGTGTGTCGATGTAAGCTAGTATCATGGAGAATTGTATAAAAGGCTTACAACTTCTCTATCAGTTGAAATTAGAGTTTGTTTATGATAGTATGAGAGAAACCTATAGCATCTCTACAACTTCTCCACCATATCAGCCTTATGATGCAAGTCAAGACTCGAATTCAACAATTTAGATGTTTTTGCTATTAATCATCCGTTTAAAATTACTTTTTTAAATTGCTTTTTTAGCCAATGCACACATGGACCTAATTCACGATCGTTGGCATCTAGTAGCCCCAATAGTCATAGAAAGATTCTTTGAGTTTGTTTGGATTAGCAAGAAATAGCCAACACTAGGGCCACTAGTCATAGAAAGATTCTTTGAGTTAGTTTGGATTAGCAAGAAATAGTCAACACAAGGGCCAATAATGGACAGAGAAGGAAGCATGTGCAGGGGAATTAGTCATTGTTCTACATCATTGTTGACATTGATCTGATCCGATGTTCAGATTATTGAAATTCAAATATATTCCTATGGTTGGTAGTATGATTAGGTATGACAACAGAAATTGTTTGGATCATCAGCTTGTAGTTAATAATATAATAGTTGAAACTGTTAGATATCTTGATTGGAGACAGTTGAGGGGTTGAAAGAATTTGAAAATAAATGTACACTGTGAGGTTCCCGGGAATGTGCTCCGCCCGCGCTGATAGGGGTGCGCGTGCGGCGGGATGGCTCCACCCTCCCTTGTTTAGGGAACGAAATCCAAAGTGCGAGAGGAGTGTCTATATTAGCACGTTGGAATGTGCCTCGGTTGCCCTGAGTGAATTTTGTATCCAATATGGGAACTTATGGTTTTCCATATCAAGTTATCCCTTATTTCGTGGATAACAGGATATGGGAATGCATTACTCTTCCATTCCCATTCTCCCCTTTATCTTTAAGGGAAAATAGAGAAGTGCAAGAAAGAATATTGCGACGCCCCCACTATGGATTTTATAAAAATAGCCTTATGGCCTATTTCGGATCACTATGAGTGCTTTGGGTTTTCTACGTCAAGTTATCCCTTGTTTAGGGGATACCAGGACATAGGAATACATCACCTTTCCATTCCCATTCTCCCTTGTTTAGGGGAGAACGTGAAAGTGCAAAGAAAGATGTTGCGAGGCCCCACTGGATCCAAAATGTTTTAGAGTCGCCACCTTTATTTTAAGGCAAAAATAAAGGAAAACCGAAAAAAACCGAGATTTTAGAAAGCGGGTTCGGAGGCTAATTTACGAGTTGGGAAGGTGCTTAGGCACCCAACTTCGCCTTTCGATCTCAAACTTTTTGGAAGTATGCTTATTGTCACATTTACTTAGCAAATAAATAAGGTCTTATTTTGACAAGGGAAAATTAAACATACATTCGTGGCCACATTATTTACGGACTCGCAATTGTCTCTTTCAATAATTACAGACACATTTAAAAATATTTGGCCATTATAACGACTCTTTTAGTATTATTTCCTAATAAAATCCGGCCGCATAGCTATATTTTGATATTGAACCGGACCGAAATAATACATTTACAAATAAAGACTTTATTGAATAAATAAAGTAAATAAATACAAACTCATCTAAAAATATTTTGCCATAATAACGGCTACATTTAGTACTATTTCCTAATAAAATCCGGGAAGCACAACTGCTTATATATCTACATTGGGCCGGACTGGAAATAATACTATTACATAGAAATAAAAGACTTTAACAATAAAAGCTTACAAACGGTAGGGGTGTGCTCGCCTGTCCCTCGGGAGAGAGTCTTTTTTAGCAGTGCTTGAAGTTGTGTGTTGTATGAATTTGGGCGGCGTAATCGCTCACGAAAGTTACTTTTCTCGGGATGGGCGGGGTGTTTATTTCGGTTGTTTGTTTGATGGAAAAGGTTGAATTTAGGCGAGTAACGACTTACTTATTTTGACCTTTTAAATCGAGATTATCCACGATTTTTGGACCAAAAAGGGTGGATACCTAGTGGGGGCTAAGGTACACTATTGTGTTTGGCGGAGGTTTGGCGGGGCTTCGAGGCTTTGTGGTGATCTATCGCTATTTTATTTCTTCTTTTTACTGATGAATTGAGCTGAATGAAGGAGCTGGAGGCCTCTATTTATAGGAGGAGGCTGGGACATCGCTGGAATTTTGAAATTTTATCAACCGCATCAATCGGGTGTACGCCGCGCTGAACCAGTTGCATTTTACGGCAAAAACTTGAATGAACAGTGCTGGGAGATAGGGTTTGGGCGCCACCCTATGGAGGTTTGGGCGCCACGCCTAAACCTTCTTATGTGCTTCAATCGCTTGTACAACTGCGTTTGAAAATTTGCATTACATGATAAAAGAAGTTTGGGTGCTATGGGAGGTTTGGGTGCCACACCCAAACCCTTGGTAGGTGGTGCCTAAACCTCAAACCTTCTCCTGACACTTTGTCCCCTCAGTTTGTCCTTTTGTGCATCCTGCTTTGTCCTTTTGCAATTTTGACCCTGTAACTTGACATTTGTTAATGTTTTAACAGTTCTTGATATTTTTTGTCATGTCATGTATCTGGGGTACGAAATTGGGGTGTCTACATACACATATGCCTTTCTGCAAGTATGGACAACAAAAAAATAGTGTCTTTACGAGCTTTGAGCTGTGATTTTGTTCTTTAACATAGAAGCAGTATTTGATTTTTAATCCTCTCATCTGACTTCTCTGTTTGCTCTTGGTTTTGAGGCTATTTTACATGATTGGCTTGAACAAGTACAATACTATTAAAGTGAATCATCTTTAGTATAGGGCAATAAAGTGATATTACTCTGAAGCTTAGGGAAAAGGCTTAAACTTTCTGAAATATTATTTAGCCCGGGAGAGTTAGTGCTGAGACTTAATAAAAACTTAAAAAGGACACTTGAAACCATTCAACTTTTGAAAACTACCTTACACTACTAGTCTCTCACTACTGCTCTGTACTTTCAACCCTCTCCAGCACATTACTATACTAGACCATAGAACATTAACTATGTTTGGGAAAGATTGATGTCCAGATAGGGGATTCACCATTATCTCTTTTTTTCGGATATTTGAGCCCTAGTTATGCTCCATATATTCTTTATTTGATTTTGTGTTTATATTTGTCTAGTGTACTTCAGTTGTTGCCTCAGATTTCTATATGTTATTCCCCATATTACCTTTATTTAGGGCTTTACCTAAACTACTATTGGAATTATTTTGTTTATGTTTTAGGTCGGTGCAATAGTATCTCTCAAGAGTATAGTAAATTCAAGCCATGTTGTTGCCGAGGTAATCATCTCTAGTATTGATTCAAAAACACAAGTGGGAGGTGCAGATTTCGGCCGTAATTGGTGTGAAGTATCCATTCAAGTTCCTGTGGAATGGGACAAAGAGTTAATTAGGCCATATGGATTGTTTACTACAATTGGAGATGCGATTGGAGCACTTGTAGCTTGGCCTTTAGCATTGGTATATTTGTATCATTTAAGTCCATTAATAGTTATAATATTCGTCATTTGTTTACTTGTACTAATTAAAATATGTATATTCTGTAGGTAACACCGTTGGATTTTGACTCAAGTTAGTTGCATCTCAAAATACTAAACATCGAGAACTTCTTATATTAGTTAGGATGAATGACAGATGTTTTATTAATGTGGTATACTAATTATTTTTGTTTCTGTGATATAATGATTATACATGGTTAGTTTTAATTTAATATGCTTAGATTATCGAATGACTTGATCTGGATAATGTAGTTAAAGTGTCGGTGACTAATCATATGATAAGTTTTTGATGATTTCGTATGTGTGTTTGTTGTTGTACGTTTTACTATTTTTTCATATTTTGTTTATAGATATAATTACAGTAGCATTAAAATAAATTGATGAGCAGGGATGTTAATTATTACCCTTTAAGGGCTCTTTTTAGTTGTTTCAATATTACTAAATGAGGCCTTTTGAAGTGTCATAATAGCTAGTGTCAAAACAGCTATTATAGATTAGCTAATGAGGCATTTTGAAGCACCTTAATACCAAACCATAGAAAAGCCTCTACAGATTAGCTATTGAGGCACTTTTAGGTGTCGTTTTAATAGTTTTATTGAGGCATTTGATGGTAGTTAATACAATTTGAATTTTTTTAAGCGACACTTGTAAGAGTCACAAAAGTTAACTTTTCACATTTTGAATTATTTTACGGGACACTTGTAAGTGACACTACTGAAAATATATTGAGGCTTTTACATGAGCCTCATTATGTTGGTTTGTTAAAGCACTTGAAAAAGCCTTAATAGTCTTTTGGGGCTTCAAAACAAGCGACACTTGGACCAAGTGCCTCCAGGTTTAAAAAGCCTCAATAGGGTACCTATCGAGGCACTTTTAAGAGCCTCGAAAGACATAATTTGTTGTAGTGAGAGTACAAGCCAACTAAAGCACAACTCACCTTATAAGTCATAAGCATTAGAGCTGGTGCTGAAGACTTATCAGATAAAAAAAACAGATGAACAGTGTCATTAAATGAAATTTTCATATTCCAAAATTACCCCCATTTAATAATAATAATAATAATAATAATAATAATGGGTAATATTAATATTATTAATATATTAATAATACTAATTGAAGTGCACCAAAATAAACGGCCCGAACAGATAACCCAATAGTGTACTCCAAAATTATACTTAGAAGATTGGGTCAAGCCCGTATCCGGAAGAAGGGCCCAAGCCCAATCACATACTAAAGCCCAATACGGAAAGACACATTTCTATAAATAGTAGGACAACATTACTATGAAGAGGTGAGGGACTATTTTTCTTCTCTATTTTCTGATTATTGAGAATACACATTACAAATATTGATTATCACACCGGAAGGTTTGTGGGGACACCCCCACCCACTCACGGTGCTTTATTTTGCAGATAAAAACATGCCAGATATCCCACCACGGCGACCACCGTTGGACAACGACGCCGACGATCCCGGCCCGACGTCACCATCACCTTCGGCACCCCGGACACGACACGACAAGATCACCACATTTTTGGCGTGATCAGTTTGGTTCCGTTGCCGGGAAACGACTATTTCGTTCCTGTCTCCGTCGACTTTGACGAGGCTCATTCAAGGTTAGAATACCACCGAAAAACACAAACACATCTTAAGCGCCGCCATCTAACAGACCCGGCGAATCTTCAAAGGCCGGCGTCCACCTATCCATCTTCATCTTCTCCATTCGAGACCCACACCTTCGCCGTCTCCCTCTACCAACCAATCCACATCCAACCAGTCAAGACTACTCCAGCCGGCCACGCCACCTTCTTAAAATTGCTCCGGCCAAATCGCCTTTCCCCCACTTACCTGTTCAAACCCAGTCGCCTCCCATCTCCAACACCAGATCGCTTAATCCACCAAACCTGCCATGTATGGCCAGGCGAAATCCATCTCCAGCCCTTGTCTCAAGCTTACCTCAATTGAGATCCAACTCCGGCCAGTTCAGACTCGTCTTCGCCCACCATAGCCTCCGGCTAACCAACATCTCCCAGCCGGACCCTCCTTCCTCTCTAATTGATCTATCCACAGCCCAGCAACAAACCCACCAAACCTGCCATGTCCGGCCAGGCCTTCTCCATGCCCGATTTCGCCACCTCCATGCCGGCTGTGAAACAAACAAGATCTTTCCCCTTACCGCGCCAAAGCAGAAAAGTATTACCTCTAGAGGGTGCGCCTGAACCAGACGAGTCCAAAGCCACCTGAATCACCGCAAATGGAGCAGAAATGCTCGCTCACGAACTGCCAAAAGCGGCTGAAAGCTTCGCCGTCCATCCACTCGCCGGCCTCCTTCCGATCACTCAGACTTGGCGTGTTCACGGGTCTTCGACGAACTGCTCTTATTCCTATCAGACTTAGCGTTTGTCAGGTGTATTCCTTTCCGATAAACTCAACTGCTCTCCCGTTTTTTACTCATTCAAACTTAAAACTCTATTTTCTTGTGCACGCAACCGACAAGCCTCAATCACGTAGCCTGCCATCCCTACTTGTCATATAAGATAAAATTAAAATAATATCTTAGCCTCAATCACGAACTGCTCATTGTCTGTCATATGACTTTGCAGGACAGGTACTATGGAGTAATAATAGAATAATAAACAATAAAAAAAAAATACATAGGTGATTGTTTGGTCATTCAATCAAGAAAAGTAAAATAATATAATAAAAAATAATTGTCCACTTTGAAACTTACCTTTTAGAACATCACTTTTACCACTTTACCCTTACTTTTTCACTCTACTTAATTATGGGCCACATTACATGAATATTAATGGAAACTACACATTAAACCAATATAAATAATCAAGTCAATTACTTGTATTGAGTATAATAGATGACCGACTTGTATTGAGTAGATGATTGACATGATAAACATTTTCACATGCACTGCTCATATCCTTTGAATATACATGACTAATTAATGGAGTAAAAAATTAACTAGTAGTGAAATTATTTGCCGAATTGAAATTATATGTCGAGCCGAAATCATATGCTGAGCCAAAATTATTTGTCGAATTGAAATTAATTGCCAAATTGAAATTAATTGCCAAATTGAAATTAATTGCCGAGCTGAAATTATTTGCCGAATTGAAATTAATAGCCAAATTGAAATTAATTGCTGAGCTGAAATTATTTGCCGAATTGAAATTAATTGTCGAGCTAAAATTATTTGCCGAATTGAAATTAATTGCCGAACTAAAATTATTTGTCGAATTGAAATTAATTGCTAAGCCAAAATTATATACCGAACTGAATTTATTTGCCGAACTAAAATTATTTTCCGAATTGAAATTAATTTCCAAGCTGAAATTATTTTCTGAATTGAAATTAATTGCCGAGCTAAAATTATTTGCCGAATTGAAATTAATTGCCGAACTAAAATTATTTGCCGAATTGAAATTAATTGCTAAGCCAAAATTATATACCGAACTGAATTTATTTGCCGAACTAAAATTATTTTCCAAATTGAAATTAATTGCCAAGCTAAAATTATTTGCCAAATTGAAATTAATTGCCGAGCTGAAATTATTTGACGAGCTAAAATCAGATAGTTAGCAGTAACATAACTTAATCAATTAGATGAAATATATATTACCTCGTCAGGTATGATTTATTATACGCAACTATTTGACAATAGCATGCTTTAGCGCTTCCCGTAGCGAGTAAAAATATTTTCTTATAAATTTGACAACGTTACTCTGATTAAGTGTACACGGGCTCGTTAGCCTCATCAATTTAAATATTATATTATTTAACTTTTGTCGGCATAGCGTGACAACTAAATGTGATTCAAGCTCCCCTACTTATGAGAAACATAACATGCATAGATTTATGCCGAGCTAACTACTTGTCCACCATATCAAATAGTTATAAAAAAAATTCCTCGCTTAGAGCTCGCAAATCGCTAGTTTCAATGTTACTAGCTCGAAATAGCATGTTTACACTACCTATCATATGTTAATATGACACATGCATTCTCTAAAGCTTCACACTCAAATACTTGCATCTTATAAATTCATCGTACCTTCTAACAGCGCGACGTGTCGCCGCAATAATTAATTTACTATTCTCGCACAATAGGCCCACGTTTAAATAATTTTATATGATCAATATGTTTGGACTATGACAAACATTGTATGGCGAAAATATGAATGACGAAAACGTGATTTTTGCCTATACAAAGATGCTCCTAAAACTGTCAGGTACAAAATACAAACGGGCATAGCCTCGACAACTACAATCAAAAACACAAGTTGTTCCTCTACAAACTATTACACGATTATTTACAAGGAACCCAGGGCTCGCACCTCAGATTATGCTCGCGCTGCCGAACTTCATATTATTATCATTCACGTGTCTGTGCACGCCACGCTCGCACCAGAGCTCGACCTTCAAATCATGCTCGCGCCAATGCCGAGCTTCATATTATTATCATTCACGTGCCCGTGCGCGCCACGCTCGCACCAGAGCTCGACCTTCAAATCATGCTCGCGCCAATGCCGAGCTTCATATTATTATCATTCACATGCCCGTGCATGCCACGCTCGTACCAGAGCTCGACCTTCAAATCATGCTCGACCAATGCCGAGCTTCATATTATTATCATTCACGTGCCCGTGCACGCCACGCTCGCACCAGAGCTCGACCTTCAAATCATGCTCGCGCCAATGCCGAGCTTCATATTATTATCATTCACGTGCCCGTGCACGCCACGCTCGCACCAGAGCTCGACCTTCAAATCATGCTCGCGCCAATGCCAAGCTTCATATTATTATCATTCACGTGCCCGTGCACGCCACGCTCGCACCAGAGCTCGACCTTCAAATCATGCTCGCCAATGCCGAGCTTCATATTATTATTATTTCACGTGCCCGTGTGTGGGTCCCAATGGGCACAATAATAAGCTAGAAGGGGGGGGGGGTTGAATAGCTTATTAAACACATAAAACTTTTTGGTAAATACTTTGAAAGATACTTGCAATCTATCGAAAAGATTCAAGTAGTGGAAGACCTTCAAGGTAGTTGTTCTAGGTCTGCCGATAAGGACTACCGGTAGACCTTTACAAGTTACTTAAGTTCTGCTGTAAATGGATAAAGATATTCAAGGTAATTTTGCAGTTAAACTATCAGACAAACAGTAAGGAATAACACAAGTATTTTGGGATGGTTCACACTATAATGAGTGCTACGTCCACCACCAAGGCAGTCAACCTTGGATTTAAATTGTGCACTATGTTTTCCACTAGATCAATTACAAGGAATATCCCTAATGGATCATGTACAAAATATTGACTTGTGTTTGGGGTCTAGGGAATTAAATATCTGTAAATACAGGATATTTAATTCGTGCAGAAGTATAGTTAATGAAAGTAAACAACAAGAAGATAGAACAATAAATGTTGATGAGCAGCTTCTTGTTGTTGACGGGACTTCTAGATCTGTTGAGGATCTCTTGATTTGCACTGAGCTGTAAGACTTGGAGTTATGGAGTTTCAGAGCAATCATTTAAGTGTTCGATTGATTTTGTACAGTGCATTTGTTCCAGTCTTCAATGGCAGTATTTATAGCAGGTGCACTTCAAAAGATCCGTTGGAGAAGACGAATATTTCAACAGCTCTTTTCATCAATGCATTAAATGCATGGGGCTGTCAGTCAAGGATTTTCGTCTTCATAGAAGTCTAGAGCATGGAATGATTTCTGAGATCTTCAAAAAAAAAAGGTGGGCGATTTAGGTGTCAGATCTGAGAGTTGTTGCAGAAACTAGGGGACAGTCTGCTTTTCCTGCTTTCACTGTTCAGGACGAAAAGTCTTCCTGCTTTTCGGAAAGTTGCTTTCGGCGGCTTGACATGTCAGGGAATGTCTTGGATTAATTCAAATAAAGATTAGATTAGATTGAATTAATCCAATAAGTCATTGCTGGACAAGACACGTCAGAAGAAACTAGGTGGACACACGGTCTGCCGTTCTTTAAGCTTTGAGCAGGTCTTCCGATGAAGCTTGTGGAGAGGTCTTCCACTGAACCTGTGAAGTCCTATAAAAACTATACTGGCAAAGTTCTATACACAGTTGCCACGCTAATCGATACGCAGCCCGATTAGCCACTGAAGTATAAAACTAATGTAATGTATTGAGCAGATATAAATCTAACATAAGAATCAACAATCTCCTCCTATTTATATTTGGTCATCATTACTACAAATGAGGGCTTTAAAACATACTATTTGATAGATAATAGCATGTCTGAGAAATTTATATATATAGTAACAGAAGACATGCCTCTATCAAACAGAATAACACCTCAAATGTAAGGGACTAATCTAAGTGCATACAAGGGTAAGAAAATCATAGAACAGCACACAGATTAGCAGCAGTTCAAATAAATTTAAACTGATTGTTTAAATTCTAAACAGATAAGAATATAAAGCAACAAGAATTTAAACAAGACAATTTTGAAAAGCAAATTATCTTCTGTATTTATAAACAAGATGTTTACATATCACAAAGTTTTCAAAAAGATAAGATAAATACAAAGGTAAGGGAAGAAAAGATACATAAACTACCAAGGTCTTTTCCCTTTGCCTTTGTCTGCAGCCTCCTTTTCTCTTCGCTCGCCAAGCTCTTCCATTCTTCGTCAGATTCGCCATCTCGCATCGCCGGAGGTCTGGTGGAACGAGAACGGTAGTCCAGTTCTTCACGAAGACGGCTGTTCTCTTCCATCAGCATTCTGTTGATTGACCTCATTTGCTTCTCCTCCGTGATGGCCAGATCACGATCACGGTTGGCATTCATGACGTTGTGAGCAGAGTCGCGAGCAATGCGGTTGAGCTCTAGAACAGGAGAGCGACCGTTGCCGAGATGGAGAGTGATGGCATGGAATAGCTCGTAGAAAAGTGAGGAGCAGATACGGACACACTCATCTCGTTGAGCTTCAACGTTGATCTTGACATCGGTAAAGTCGTGTCGTATCTGTCCAAAGCGAGTCCGAACATCCTCTTGGAATTGTCGAGAAGGGCGGCAGTTCGGTCATTGGCTTTGAAGCAGCTGGCTATTTCGGCGTAGCGTAGTGATGCTTGTAAGCGCCCAGTCGCTCATATATAGCATCCACCGTGACAAAATTTCACTATTGGTCGGGCCGATGAGAAGAGGTTGCCTCGCCAATATGAATGGTGCCTAGCAGTGGTAGAGTGCAGCCGTATGGGCTGTTGGAGTGGAGGAGTGATGGAGTCGGAAGAGGACGAGTCTTGGGTTGGTATGGTGTTGGTGGAGGAAGATATGGTAATGGGAGGAGGTGGAGGAGGGGTTGGTGGGGAATCCAGCTCCATATCAGTGTCAGAATTTTCACTGGAATGGGAGGATTCGGTAGGGGTTCTGAGAAACCGTAAAGAAGGGCAGGTAGAAGAGGGATTTTGGTTTTCTAAGGGAAGGTTGAGAAGGTTGAGGAGGTTGATGGGTAGAATAGGTTCAAGCCACGACGAAAGTTCTAAAAGGAACTTGGCCAGCAGAGTCTAATGGCCGGGTGGTAGGGTTTTGAGTTGGCCGTGTGGTTTGGGATTGGGGAGGTGAGGAAGGTGTAGATGGGTCGTGAGTAGTTGAAGGGTGAAGGAGGAGGAGGAGTTGGGTTCCGGGCCGGCTCCTCCCGAATTTGAGGCCCTCCCAGGATAGACTCCTCCGAGGTGGTGAATTCTCCGAGTAGATGACTCAGAGAATAGATGAAGGGTTGACAGCTTGAGGTTTGGGTGACTAGATGAAGGGTTGACAAGAGGTCAGGCCGGTAGATGGTCAGGCCCAGAGAGGTAGTTGGTTGGGCGGCCGGTAGTGGTAGATGGTTTGGTCATAGAGGTTTGGGACCCAGTAGCTTTCCTTTTCTTCCTTAGCGGCTGAATAGGAGACTCACCGCTTCATCTGCAGAGGTTGGAGGGATCGCCTGGCTGGTCTTCAAAGGTTTTACGAAGTCTTCTTCGCTTTGGCTCGGGGAGGTGCAGGAGATGGTGAGGTTGATTGACCGGTTTGGGTAGGTGGCCGGGTGGAAGAGGTTTGGCCGGCCGCTGAGTTTGAGAGGTTGGCCGGGCTTGTGAAGTTTGGGCTGGGTAGAGGAATGGATTGGTCCGTGCCTAGTGCCTGTTCTTTTCGCCTTCCTTCATCTCTCTTCCTAACCCATTTGGCCTCGCTCCTCTTCGCTTGGAGTGACCTCTTCCCGCCTTGTCTTTTTGCTTTGCCCTTGGCCGCCATCTTGGTTCTAAATGCTTCCGCCTCATCGCCTGTCTTTGGCCTTTGATGGAGGGACGCGCCATTTGATCATCAAATTTTGCAGGCCTTTTTGTGGGTTCTTCGCCGGCCATGTGCTTCCATGATGAAGCGAGTGAACCAAGATAGGTGCAGTTTGGCCACTTTGTCAAGAGTGACCGGCGGTAGACCCTTCGCAAATGCCGCTTGTTCTCGCATTCAAGATACTTATCGAAGAACGAGGTCCGTGAGTTGCTTCTCCTTGCCACCGTAATCAACTCATCTTCTTTCAAGGAAGAGTTGACTTTTTCATCATCCCTTAGAAGGGCATTGATCACCTCGACGGGGGCGCTGCAAGTGGGGTTGTTCTTTGGCTTTCTCCACCCACCGTTGTAATTGGCCGAAGATGATGGCCCCCAGCTTGAGACGGAGTCAAGAAATACTAAGATCGACTGTTAAGTTGATTTGTTGGGCCGTAAACATATCATGTGCTCCACTCTTGAATAGAAGCCCCTTGTCAATAAGGTGGCTTGAGCAGTATACGTCCAGAGGGAAAAGATTCCTGAGCATTTTCCCTTGAGGTTCCCTGTAGGTGTCTACTCCCCTCATGGCTTCCCGTGCATGTACGCCTCACCAGAAGTTGTCGCAAGAGCTCCACCGTAGTGTGCACGCCGATGATAGTGGAGATTGATTTAGCGGTAATGAGATGACGGGACGAATCCATCCTCGTAGAGCGGTTTTGTTCATGAGCTCCATTCTCTCGGTAGAATTCTTCTCGCCGTAAAGATGCTATAATTTTTGTCGTTGAGGCGTAAGAGGGGTAGAATCCCGCAGGCGCTCATGTCCTCGCAAGCTTGACGCCCGCAGCCTATTGTATCGATTGATCAAGGTCAATGCACATTCCTCGAATGTACATCTTAGGTCCGTGAGCGACAATGATGTCAGCGAGAGGCGGAAAGGTTGATAGCCCTAAGGTTGACATCCGCATCGAGGAATGTCTTTGGGTTCAATTTCTTTCCGCTGCCTCGCTCGATTTTGAAGTTCTTGCCTGAAAGAAATGCAAGATAAAAATTAGGGCTTTTCATCTCAACAACTAAACAAGTAGGAATTTCAAGGTTTTCTGAAATAATTAGAATTTCTGAACCGAAAACTTGAAACCCTAGGTTGTTTAGAGTATCCACACCCGAGAAATGTAAGACAGAAGTTTTCAAAAGAATAAACAATGAAAATACATAAACGACTGTTAGTATTCTAGGTTTGTAAGAACAACAATGGCGACATCCGTATAAACTTGAAAATGACCGCTTGAATTCCAAAACAATTTTAGGTTAGGAAATGAAATGCGAACAAGACGTAGTAAGTTTCAAGTAGAGAAGAGAGGAGCGTACCCATTGTCGTTGATGAGAAGAAGAAACAAGAAGAATTTGGATTTGCAGAAAGTAGTTACAGAGAGAGAGTATGAATAGAGAGAGAAATATTTTGTCAAAGGGTTTCAAAGTTTGGCAAATGACGGTTCAAGGACTATTTAAAGGCGAGAAAATTTTAGTTGAAAAAGCGGGAACTTAAGATATTTTCTTAAGTACCAAATTTTATCCTTGACCCCCTTTATTGCTTTAGAAACCTCTTTAAAAAATAGACTAAGTAAGAGTACTAACCTTGAAGTCTTCCGGTAAAGGAGTACTTACGTCTTCCGATTAGTCTAAAACTAAGTCTACCGGTATGAAAGAAACATTAACAAATAACTTTGAATTTAAGCAAAGAAGAGGATCAATCATACCAAGATTTCTCCTTAAATAAGCAAACCCGGTGGCATCCAAAGGTGTTTTGTGAGAATGTTCCGCTAATTGATGCTCGCTTGGAACATATTCCAAACCGATGTTACCTTTTTCCACATGATCTTTGAGAAAGTGATAACGATATCAACGTGCTTGGTCTTGGAGTGCATCATCGATTTTTAGAGACCGAATTGCCGATGTGTTGTCACACATGATTGGGCGCTTGCCCTTGATGTTGTAGTCCACTAGTTGTTGCTTCATCCATAGGAGTTGAGAGCAACAATGCTAAAGAATGTATTCTCGCTTCGTGGTTGAATTTGCAACCGATCCTTGTTTCTTGCAAGACCATGAGACAAGTCTATTTCAAGGAATTGACAAGTCCCACCGGTGCTTCTTTCGCTCACTTTGCGCATAATCTGCATCCGAGTATCCAACTAGATTGAAATTGTTGTTTTTGGAATACCGATGCCTAGATTTGTTGTTTTTGAAACATATCTAATGATACGCTTGGGCAAGCAAATGTGACTCCTTTCGATCTCGCCTCGAAATCTAGCACAAACACAAACAACAAACATAATGTCGTCTACTAGCAAGAAGGTAAAGAAGTGAACCTATGATTCCTCGGCACTTGGTCATGTTCTCTTGCTTTCCCTTCTCATCTTTGTCAAGATGGCGCGGTAGACATTGAGTTTCAATCCTTTAGTCGAATCAAGACCGAACTTCTTGATTAGTTCCTTTTGCATATTTGGTTTGGCCGATGAAGATTCCATCTCAAGTCCGTTGTATCTCAGCAGCCCTAGAAAGTAGGTAAGTTCACCCATCATGCTCATCTCGAACTTGCTTTGCATCGACGCCTTCTCGAATCTTTTACATAGGCTTTGTTAGTTGATCCAAAGATGATGTCGCCCACATAGATTTGTACTGTAAGAGAATGGCCTTTGTGCTTGAGGATGAATAAAGTAGTGTCTATTCTTCCTCTCACGAATCCTTGTTCTATTAAGAACTTGATAGAGTTTCATACCAAGCTCTAGGAGCTTGCTTCAGCTTCGTAGAGAGCTTTCTGAGTCCTAGACGTGATCCAGCTTTGTCTCGAATTGACAAATCCGGAGGCCGCTCCACGATACGCTTGAAGATCACGTATAAAGGCACTTTACATCCATCCGATACACTTTGAAGTCCATGAACGATGCATAGGCTAGAAAGAGTCTCGATTGCCTCTAGTCTAGCAACAGAGCAAAAGTTTCATCAAAGTCAATTCCTTCTTCCCGTTGGTAGCCCCTGCAACCAGCCTAGCTTTGTTTCGGTGACATTTCCTTCTTCATCTCTTTTGTTTCGAAACCCACTTGGTGCCGATGATCGGATGATCACGGTCTTTGAACTAAGCTCCACACCTTACATCTTTCAAACCGGTTCAACTCTTCTTGCATAGCTTCAATCCAGCTTATGATCTTCGATAGCTTCATCAATCTTCTTTGGTTCGATTTCGATACAAATGCATAAGCAAACATAGTTTCTTCTCGAACTTTATTTCGTTATTTCTCGCATTTAACTCCCCGAGTTGAGATCACCAATGATTTGAGAAATGGGATGATCTCTTGCTTCAATAATAGCTTGGAGGAAGATCACTTCAGTGGGTTCTTCCCTTAAGAATTCTAGTAGTTGAGAAGGAGATTCACCAAAATCTGTTCAAGAATTAGGTTCTTCAAAACCTTCATTTTCTCGTGAACAAGAAGGATGAGTGATCTGAAAGGTGCTTGGGGAAAAACAAGAGATGGGTTCGTGGTCAACGTAAGAGTTGTTATCGGCAGAGTTCTCGCCTATCTGGGTGAAGGGTTAGCGGAACTTGAGGGTGCGCTGCCGTTTTCGATGAGGAGTGGAAGTGGATGTTGTATTAGTACATGTCCTCATCATTATCGAATCATTAGCAACGCTCGAGCCTTTCTAGGCTCTAACAAGTCATATTCATCAAAAGAAACATGCACGATTCTAAAATTTTTAAATTAGTTTTACCGAAAATGCGAAATGTTTTTGAATGTTTGGAATACCCTGTAAAAAAATTCCTTCGTCGATTTTGCATCAAATTTTCCTCTATATTCTTTTCCATTATAAAGAATAAAACATTTACAACCGAAGATTTTAAGAAATCCTATGTTTGGGATCTTCCTCTCCATATTTCATATGGAGTTTTGTTATGAAACTTGTTTACCGTGGATCTTTTGGGTAAAACATGCGGTGTTGATCGCCGCCTGCAAATACTTGAAGTTTAGCTTCGCCATTGATTGTTCTTGCCGCTCAATCAATCGTGTTCTGTTCTTCCGTTCGGCCTACACCATTTTGTTGAGGAGAGAGAGTTGTGGCCGATCCCGTGGTCATCGCAAGATTTTCTACACCATTGTTTTTGAATTCAATGCCATTGTCCGATCTTATGTCGCTTATGTCTTCAAGCTTTGAGTTTGAAGTCTTCGAAAAGAGCAAATGACTAGATCATACGTTTCATCTTTAGATGTCATAGTTTCAATCCAAGTGAATCTAGAGTAGTCATCAACTACTACAAGTGTATACTTGTCTCTCGAAATATTGGGCCGTTGTGATTGGTCCAAAGAGATCCATATGCGAAGTTGAAGAGGTCTGCTTTGTAGACAATACGACTTTCTTTTGAAGGAAGACTTGGAAAGTTTTCCTAGTTGACAAGCTTTACAACTTCTGTCATGGTCGGCACCGTAGGTAGACCTCGACAAGCCCATTTTGGAGAGCTTGAGAGAGGTGCTTGAAGTTGAGGTGATCGAGACGCTTGTGCCATAGCCACCGTTGTCACGAACATTGTTGGCTACTAGACAGTTTGAGAATCTCCCTAGAAGATTTAAGTCCACGACATAGACGCTTCCTTGTCTATTGCCTGGTCCAAGATTGTAGAGCAGGATTCACTGTCTTTGATGAGGCACTGGTTGGAGTTGAATTGGCATAGAAGTCCTTTGTCGCAGAATTGAGATATGCTCAGTAGATTGTGCTTTAAACCACTTACTAGAGAAACTTTGTTGATGGAGAGACTTCCTCTAGTAATTGAGCCATATCCAATTGTTTTTCCTCTTGCATTATCTCCGAAAATAACAGTGGGTCCTTTTGCTTCAGCTATATCTGTAAGAAGACTTGCTCCTAGTCATATGTCTCTCGACCCTGCTAGGTACCGATGTCTTTGTTTTCTCGATTCTATAGCCATGAAGCATTCCCCGAAAAGAAATTAAAGCAAACAAGGTACCCTTTATTTTCTTTCGGGTCCTAAGGATTAGCAACCTTTTGGAACCCATACCTGCTTGACCTTGAGAGAACTAGGTCTCTCAGATCTTGGAGTGAACCTTAGCAAGCATTCTGGTGCCAGATGGCCTAGACAATTGCAAGAGTGACATAAATGGAAAGTCCATAGAGAACTGTTAGTGACTTCAACTGAAGAGTACTTATGATTATTCCTTTTCTTGACATCCATTCTTGGTTCAGCTTGCTTGTTGATGGTAGACTTAATTGGTTTCTTTCGAATCTTCCTAGGTAGGTTACCAACAGACTTAGCTTTAGCTTTTCTGTTGATTACCTTTTTAGAAGGATTCGGTAGAATACCTTTAAGTTTACCTTCAACAGGTAAAGGAGTCTTGCCTGTTTCATAGACAAACTTGATAGTTACCGGTAGAGGTTTAGTAGGTCTACCGCCAGCAGACTTTGCCTTAGCATAGTTGTTGCCGGCAGACTTCACTTCTTCTACCGTTACCTTTTCAGGTTTCTCATTTGAGTCAGTTATTTTGGCTTTTCCTTTCTGAACTTTGGGGTAAACGTAAGGGACACTTGAATAACCAAGGCCTTGTTTCCCTATATTTCCAAATGTCTGTTTGGAAAAAGGTATATCATTAGCAGTCTCGGAGGATTCACCTTTCTCTATGACTGAAGAGATTGTCGGAAGAGGCACATCTGAATATCCTATGCCAGTTTTATCATTACTAGATTTTTTGCTTGAAAGGATTTTTTCGAATGCATCCTTGGAGCTGTTCCAGGAGTCAATTGTCTTTTGCAAGGCAATTTTCTCTAGGTCAAGTCCTTTGATGTGCTCAGATAGACAATCAATTTTGTCATAAAGGAATTTGTTTTCTTCCTTCAGCTTGATACTCTCTTGTTGACAGCCTATTGAGAGTTTGAATCTCACCGCCATCATAGATTTCTCACCGTAAGTTTCTCACGCTTGGCCAGTTTAACATAGGCTACTCTAAAGGAATTAAATTCTTCAAGCATATCCTGGTTATCCTTGAGAAGTTCTTCCTTACTGAAGCTATCACAGTTGGTTTCACTTTTAAACAAGGGACTGGGTGAAACTTTGACTTCATTTTCAGAGTCATAGGTAGGACCTGAATCATGAGCTATTAAGCATATGTTAGCTTGCTCACAATCCTCTTCCTCCTCTTCTGAATCAGTCTCAAACCATGTAGCAACCTGTTTGTCTTCTATATCTTCAGCCAACATACCCTTCTGTTTTTGAAATTTTCTAAAGGAGGGTTTTCGGTATGCTTCAAATTTTGGCTTAGGACATTTTGAGGCAAAATGACCAGGTTTCCTACAGTTATAACACACAAGCTCTTCCTTAGATGAGCTTTCACCATTCTTCCTAAAAGGTTGTTGGTGTGTGTTTTTCCTTCCATATTTTGCAAATTTTTGAAAACGTTTTACAAACATGGCAAATTGTTCGTCTGATAAAAAATCATTTTCACAGGAAGAAGTGGAAGGTTTGTTTTCAACAGTGATTTCTTCTTGGACCATGGCTGGCAAAGACACAGTTCTGAACTGTTTGTCTTGCTCTAGAGCTTGATTAACTTCAAGTTCATAAACCTTTAAACTTGCGTAGAGACTACGAAGAGTCATCTCGTTTAAGTTCTTGGATTCTTTCATAATCGTGGTCTTAACATGCCATAAGCTACCTAGAGAGCCTAGAAACCTCATGTTCATTTCCTTTTTGTCATACGTTTTACCTAGAGAAAAGCAACTATTAATTACCTCACTGAAGCGATCGTATGCTTGTCTCAAGGTTTCCTTAGGATCCTTTTTGAAAGAATCAAACTGTTGGATGTATGTATATTTTCTGTTATCTCTTGTGTCTTGGTCTCCTTCCAAGTATTCCACAAGAGCTTCCCATCTCTTTGCACTTGTACATCGAATCACTTCTTTGGTATGTGCTTGTGTCTAGAGAGCTGGTGATTATGTTGATTGCTTTACTGTCAAGCTCTACCAGCTTTCTATCATCCTCTGTCCATTCAGATTCTTCTTTAGGTACTTCTGCAGGATTCCCATCAATGGAGGCTAGAAGATTTGCCTTCATTGGTACATGTTGACCAGCAGTAACACATTTCCATAATCTGTTGTCAATAGAGTTCATAAATCTCATTACTTTATCCTTCCATACATCAAAATGTCTTTCGTCCAATATTGGGACGTGGTTAGCATTAGATGTAGGCAGCATGTAGTGTGTTTGTGCCATTGTATCGTATCTCTCAAGAGTTTAGTCTTGGAAAAACTTGTTTTCAAATAGTAAGGCTCTGATACCAATTGTGGGTCTCATTGGGCACAATAATAAGCTAGAAGAGGGAGTTGAATAGCTTATTATACACTTAAAACTTTTTGGTAAATACTTTGAAAGATACTTGCAATCTATCGAAAAGATTCAAGTAGCGGAAGACCTTCAAGGTAGTTGTTTCAGGTCTGCCGATAAGGACTACCGGTAGACCTTTACAAGTTACTTAAGTTCTGTTGTAAATGGATAAAGATATTCAAAGTAATTTTGCAGTTAAACTATCAGACAAACAGTAAGGAATAACACAAGTATTTTGGGATGGTTCACACTATAATGAGTGCTACGTCCACCACCAAGGCGATAACCTTGGATTTAAATTGTGCACTATGTTTTCCACTAGATCAATTACAAGGAATATCCCTAATGGATCATGTACAAAATATTGACTTGTGTTTGGGGTCTAGGGAATTAAATATCTGTAAAAACATGATATTTAATTCGTGCAGAAGTATAGTTAATGAAAGTAAACAACAAGAAGATAAAACAATAAATGTTGATGAGCAGCTTCTTGTTGTTGACGAGGACTTCTAGATCTGTTGAGGATCTCTTGATTTGCACTGAGCTGTAAGACTTGGAGTTATGGAGTTTCAGAGCAATCCTTTAAGTGTTCGATTGATTACATGCATGGCTTTGTTCCAGCTTCAATGGCGATTTATAGCGGTGTACACTTCAAAATATCCGTTGGAGAAGACGAATATTTCAACAGCTCTTTTCATCAGTGCATTAAATGCATGGGGCTGTCAGTCAAGGATTTTCGTCTTCATAGAAGTCTAGAGCAGGGAATGATTTCTGAGATCTTCAAAAAAGGTGGGCGATTTGGGTGTCAGATCTGAGAGTTGTTGCAGAAACTAGGGGACAGTCTGCTTTCACTGTTCAGGACGAAAAGTCTTTCTGCTTTTCGGAAAGTTGCTTTCGGCGGCTTGACATGTCAGGGAATGTCTTGGATTAATTCAAATAATGATTAGATTAGATTGCATTAATCCAATAAGTCATTGCTGGACAAGACACGTCAGAAGAAACTAGGTGGACACATGGTCTGTCGTTCTTTAAGTTTTAAGCAAGTCTTCCGATGAAGCTTGTGGAGAGGTCTTCCGCTGAACCTGTGAAGTCCTATAAAAACTATACTAGGCAAAGTTCTATACACAGTTGCCACGCTAATCGATACGCAGCCCGATTAGCCACTGAAGTATAAAACTAATGTAATGTATTGAGCAGATATAAATCTAACATAAGAATCACCAGTCACCTTGGGGGAAGGGAGTACAACTCCTCGAACGGAAGATGTTGACTTCCTCGTGATCGACCTCGTCTCTCCCTACAACGCAATTTTGGGATCCCCATCCCAAACAAAATTTCAGATGGTCGAGTCAATCGCTCACCAAAGGGTGAAGTTCCCAACAAACAACAGATCTGGAATGGTGTTGAATAACCCGACAAGCACCCTCGAATACATTTATAAAGAAAAGAAATGCAATGAAAAAAATGACCATCACTTTTCTAGAAAGAGAAGTAGTTGAATTAAGAAGATCAATCGAGAGGACTAGGGGAGGAAGTTATCCCCGAAGAGATACAAGCATCCATGTGGATGACATGCACACACCAAGGTTCTAAAAATAGTTAGGCGGGCGCTAGGCGCCAGACCAGCGCCTAGAGCGCCTAGGCGGATATACGCGGGGCCTAGGCGGGTCGAGAAATAAGACATAATATCTGATTTTTAATATATTTTTTGTTATAACCTAATTATTAAACAATTTTTTTTAATTATACTAATGCTAAATATCACCTAATAATTTAAAAGTAATAATTACATTATGATGTTAAATTTTAAAGGTAAAACTTAAAATTTAATATCATCTACGGTTCAAAATATTACAAAAATAGTCAACAGTTCAATTATCCATATGTCCGTTGACAATTACAAATTCACAAAAATAATTTAATAATTTTAAATTGATATTTATTATTATTATTATTTTAAAAACCCAAAATGACATTATTTAGGGCCAAATTTTTTTAAAAACTAAAAAAATAGGAAAAATCAGCAGTTGGCCGTCTAGCCCGCCTAGCCGATTTTTTCGCCGATTTGCCAAATTTCTAGGCGCCGGGGTGGCGCCTAGCGCCTTGGCGCCCGCCTAGGCCGATTTTTAGAACACTGGCACACACCTATGAACACCGAGCACACCCTCGTAACCTCAGACACTACTGCAGAAAAGATAATCACAGTAGAAAGCTTGGACACCAGGGATCAGCCAATCATCGAACCACATGAGGATCTGGAGGAGATCATAATTAGCCTTGACTTTCCCGGGCAGAAAGTGAAGGTTAGAAGAAAGATACCTGAAGAAAAACGGGTAGCGATCATCAAACTTCTGAAAGAAAGTTTGGATGTATTTGCGTGGAGAGTTGAGGACATGGAGGGCCTAAGCAATGACTTGGATGTCCACAAGCTAAGCATAGATCCCAGTGAGAACCCCGTTTTGCGACCCCCTCGCCACTGAAAACAAGTGGTTTGGGAACTTAAGCACGTGAGAATGCACTCGGCTTCGTCATGGACTCTAAAAATATGTGTACAGAGTCGCCACCTCTATTTTAAGGTTAACTGAGAAAAACCAAATGTTACCATAAAATGTGTAGGTTCGGGGGCTAAGTTACGAGTTGGGCAAAGGCTAGGCACCCAACTCGCCCTTTCGTTCTCATTTTTAAGGTTTTGCTAAAACATGCTTTAAATATGTGTTTAGTCTAGAAACATATTTTATATAGAAAATATTAATTATTTTGTTTTAAAATATTATTTGGGCATAATAACACTACAAGAAAACAGAGCAATTGAAACGAAAACTTCTGTTGCAAAAAATAAAAATTCGTTACAAATAGACGATTGAAACATAAAAAGTTTGTTGCAAATTCAGTTTGGAAAACACTCGTTGCAAATTTTGTGCAACCGAATTTATTCTGTTGCATGATATTGCAACGAAACCCAAGTGTTGCAATTTCAAACTTTTCGGTTGCAAAGGTGCTTCCCAAGAGCATTTGACGTCCGTTGCAATTAGCAACTATTTTTTAATGTTGCAATTTTACAATCTTGCAATGAAAACCAAGCGTTGCAATTTCAAATTTTTCGGTTGCAAAGGTGCTTCCCAAGAGCATTTGACATCCGTTGCAATTAGCATCTATTTTTTTATGTTGCAATTTTACAACATTTTTTATGTTGCAATTTTACAACAGACACTCCTGTTACAATGTTTATGTATTTCTGTTGTTGGTTCGTAATTGATTTTTTAAAAAAAAATAATAGTCATTGCAATAGAAAATTATGTTGGAAAATTATTATTTCTTACTAATATTGGATATATAAACCTTTCGGAATTGTACCTGTTTGAATATTTTACATTTCACATTTCATAAAAAAAAAATCTTAATTCAAACAACTAAAGTCAACCAAGTCTCAAACATTAAACTCAAAATTCACTATCAAAGTGTTAGATTACATGAAAGTGTTGAGGATGTTGGTAGCCTCCAAGTGATCCACAAAAGACATTGTCTTACTTTTAAACTACATAGACATTGCTGGAGGATGATGGGCTCTAAGTTACCGAATTTTCTCTTGCATTTGCTTGAAATTAGCTTTGATTTGCTCCATTTTGCAGCATCGTCAGATTGTATTTGATTTTGAATATCATCCCTCACAAAGCTTATCTTCAAATTGTTGGGTTTGTGTGCATCTTCATACACACATCCATATGAGGAACTTGTGTTGCTACTCAAGATCTTCGATGCAGGGACCAATTATGTACTCTTTATTAAACCTATTACGAATAGACACCCAACTTTTCTCCATAGTTCATAAACTAAATATCTATGCATGAGAAATGTATCATGAACCAACAATATGAGACATGTATCAGCATTAGCAGCTAAAGAAAAAATGCTTCGCCACACAAATAAATCTAATAAGGGCTAACATTGAAGCTTTCTGAACTTCAAAACATGCTCACTCTTACTAACAGGTCATAAGAATGGTATATTCAAATATCCAAGCACTCTTAGTGATCCATAGGAATTACCTTTATCGAAAATTGGGAACTCAGCTTTGAACCTAGTGCACACAGTTTCCTGAATCTCTTCACTGGTTCCTGGTTTTGCCAAAATTTGTTGCAAAGAAATGCCAAAATTTCAAACCTGCCCAAAGGATAGCAAAGACAAAGTTAGGGCATTCTAATCGAGATCAAAGAAAATATAGGTAGTACACCCCAAAAATAAGATCACTCTTACTGTAAAATGATTTACAAACCTTGGTCTTTGAATTTTTCATACAATACGTTCAACTCTTTGTAATTTGATTGTGTTAAACCACTGGGGAGAAAAGACAAAGAAATAGGTCAGTCGTTAGGCATAGTTCGGCAAAAAAAAAACAGTTGCAATTTAATAATCTCCAGGACAAATGAATGAAGCAACAGGACAGAGAACCAATCAACAAAACAACTATTTTGCGGTTCAGAAACCAAATCAAAATGTAACAAACGCAACGAAATAAAAAATTAAATAAAGAAATGGTTTTACTATTAATATAATTCCATTGGAGGGCGTTGGGTAATTTAATTCTTTTACTTCAACATTGTAAACAAACAACCTGATACATGATCTCGGAAGGGAAGGGGGTGGAGAAAAAGGAGAAATTGTTTTGTCAATATATAATGAAAGGGAATAGTTGACTGATTTAATTATTCTACTTCAATATTATAAGTAAACAACTGATTAAGATTTGGTTTTATTTATATAATTAAGAGGGCATAGTTGACTGATATAATATTAAGTATACCCTGTTCTGGATTGTGGTTCTTGCTAGAAAGTTTTGCTTCAACAACTTTTTACAGATCAAACCCATGTTCGACATCAAAAACCCTCTTAAGAAACACTGATGTTACATACGGATGGCATGAGTTTTTCGATAACAACAATAGATTTGCAAAAGGACTTTTGTGGCTTCCTGTGGTTTTGATTTATTTTATGGATCTGCAAATCTTGTACTCAATTTACTCATCATTCGTAGGTGCAGGAATCTTAGTAGAGAAGATAGTTCAGTGAGTACAAAGTTCAAAGGTCATGCGTATGGGATTGCATTGATGAAATACACTTACACGGTTCCTGCATAGTTGACTGATAACATTTGTGTAACACTTTCTCTCATTAAATACCAATCAAACTTCATTGGTGAAACATTAGACCACAATGTTATTTCACCAAACACTTATACAAAATGTTATTTAACCAAACAAGTATATGTGAGTTCCATTTGATGCAAAAATATAAAGCATGAAACTGTAACACAACTCAGAGCATCCTTATTTTTACATCAGTCTTCAACTCCTTAATTTACTGTGTTTCTTGTAATCAGAGAGTTGGTGGGAGGTCGACTACATATAGTTTGGCTCTGCACTTGATGTAGTTGACACACTACTAGAAAGTCTATCATAATTTCTAATTAAAATTGAAAAGGAAACTAGGGAAAGATAAACATAAACGATAGAAATGGCGCTTACCCTGCTAGTACTCCAACTATCAGCCTGTTGTCTTTTCATTAGGTATAACTCTCTGCTGAAATTGGAGAGTACAGGAAAGCATAGTAACTCGTACAAAAAAAAACTTCAGTTCCATGTTTTTGTCCTTGGAACTATATCCAATTCCAATTCAACTATGCTTACCACCGAAAGAAACAAAAAAAAAAGCCCTGCAAAGTAAAGCCTTGAATTTTAGACTGTCATAGTTGTGAAGGAAGTTCATATAACAACTAAGGGCTGAAATTATTTTATTGGTGTAAGATTTTATTTATTATGCATAAGAATATCAATGAACTTCCTTCACACCTATCATATCTATATGTAATAGAAGACTAAAACATGGATTAATCACTCGTTGTTTGGTCAACTGACTCCCCGCTACTATATCTTAATTAGCGGTT
The DNA here is from genome assembly GCA_013146195.2 of Codonopsis lanceolata. Lineage (NCBI taxonomy): Eukaryota > Viridiplantae > Streptophyta > Magnoliopsida > Asterales > Campanulaceae > Codonopsis > Codonopsis lanceolata. The sequence goes on from CM028377.1 coordinate 43,971,252, forward strand.
GATCACGAAGGGATACAGAAAACACAAGCATACGCATGGTAGCTGATCGATGTATTTTATACGTCACTTTTATATACTTCTATGACTTAAATTATGCTATTTCACGAGGCTTTTGGCTACTGATATGTGTTTTCAGTGAGTTTTGTAAGTTACAGGGTTTTTAGTGAAAATATGCAAAACACAAGGGTTTTATATGCAAATTCCAAGAAGGGCCCAAAATGAAAAATGAAGAAGAAACGAAGGAAGTCCAAGCTGGAGACCTTGCGGTCACAAGGTACCTCAGACCTTGCCCCCGCAAGGTGGACAGTAGCTCAAGAAACCAAGGGCCAGAATACTGGAGACTTTGCGGACGCAAGGTACCCCAGACCTTGCGAGCGCAAGGTGGTCAGAATGTGAGAACTTCATATTTTCACAAGAGATTCGATTGCAATACAACTCCATGGTATAAATAGGAACCGATTGCCAAAGCCTAGGATATAGAAAAACGGCTGGAAACAATTTTGTATAGCTTTAGAATAGATTTTAGGTTGTATAACATAGTTAGATTGTGTATTTACAAGTATTGAAGATCAAATCATGTCTCCGTTCATCTCCATGTGCTGTTCATTGTCTATGATGAACTAAATCATCCATAATCTAGGGGGTGGGAGGTAACTTGTATCGAATTTATGTTTTAATTCATATTTATGTTCATTCAATTCTTGTTGATTGTGGTGTTTATCAATCCCTCTATTATTTCGATTTGAACAAATGAATGTAATCGCAAATAATAAAGGCCTAGAGGTACGGATAACTGCATGACCAATGTGCATATGTCGTACACTGGCTCACCATCATAATAAATTGGACTTATCGATGCACGAGAGTGATAAGTTAGGACCAAGTTCATACATGATTTAGGTGACAGATAAATCATATGTTCTTGTGCTTAGGATATAGAATGGATGAATGTTGCGGGGATGGAGGCTGAACCAATAGTTCAACAGACTATATCTATCTTTTGTGAACGAACCCAAGAAATTGAATGATAATTGTTGTGAATTAAGCATAAAGGAGATACAAGTGAAACCCGAATCCTAGATTGCCACCTACCATAAGATCTTCATAACTGTAATTACTGCTAATTAGTTAAACACCTAAATATTAATAGTAGATTAGAATAAAATCATTATAAAAACCCCCTTAGATTAATAAGTTGCTATCAATAAATTGCACTATTCGTGATCTCTTGTCTCTGTGGGTTCGACTCTTACTTCCAATACTATTCTATAATAGTCTTGTCCACTTACAAGAAAATAATTAAAATAAGACATCGATCAGTAGCCAAAGCATGAGTAATGGGAACAGAAGGCTACACAAAGCCTTCCTCAGATCTTGGATATGACCCATTTATCGCCTAATCTGCTTGGCCTGATAGAAGGTACTCTGACCCAAGCCCTGCAAATAAATAACTTCAGAGCTATAATTATTGATCATGAAGCTGCTAATGTAGTACCAGGGGCAGTACAATTGGAAGTAATCCTAATCCAACTCCAAGAACCATATAATCTAGTCCTTTTCAAGGTCAATGCAGTTATAATGAAACTATAGTTGGTGTACAGGGAACAAAGGTTTCTAAAGCAAAATGCTTTACTACTTAACTAATATATTTGAGTATGTGGTTGAACCTCGGACAGGTGCAAGATGCAAGAAAACAAAGAATTCTAGTAATATATATGGTTTTTAGCAGAGCAGAAAGTAAGTAAGACTATCATCTTCCATCTCCATCTCAATTTCTCAATTGTTCTGTCCCACGAAAGCATTGGAAAAGAACTTAAGAAGGTGTAGGACTGATTGAGCCCAAGAAGCAAGTTTATTTTTGGGATAGTGAAAATCAACGTAGTAGTCCATGACTTTGGTATTGAGAAATCAGAAAAGAATTCCATGACAACTTTATGAGGATCGCTAGAAATGATGTCAAGGAAATCCACAGCTCCAAATATTAAAACGAGTGCAAGACTGTTAAGATCAATAATGTCAGTTTGCCTAATTTTAAAACACCTATTAATGATGCATACAAAACCCAAACAACTCCAAACCCTTCCTTGCAAACAACAGCTCACCTTACAAATGCCTTAAGATTTTCTATTCAGAAGATAAAATCACATGAAAAATCACAAACATAAGCAATAAAGTAGGAGTAATAGTGAGTCACATGAAAAATTGCTTAAGATGCAATATTTTAATGAAACATTTAGATCTAAAGCAGAATATGTAAGATTACTTTGAGATTTTCTAATCAGAATATGCTTATCTAATAAACATGAAACATTAAAGCATGTGAAACATTTTGATATAAATCACAAACACGTTCCGGGATTACCCCTTCCTAATTGCACGCATCAATCACTAAAAATGGAAGAAGGATTCTTCCCTTTACAAAGCAACAGATTGAGAAAGAGAGAGAGAGAGAGATATACCTTGTTTAGAGGAGAGTGAAATTGTTAAAATCAGTTTACCAAACTCAGCTTCAGCAGCTTAAAATCCGAGAGTGAGGATGAGTTAGACGGCGTGGAGTGTGGCTGCCGGAAGGAGACGACGAGATTTGAGAAGAGAAGGGCGGAGTAGAGAGGTTGCACGAGAGCAGGAGAGAGAGGGAGAAGGGTCGAGATCTGATTTGGGGGTTTCATTTTTCTATTCCAATAGTCAAGACAATAACACAAAATTTCAACTAAGTATTACAATTTTAAAAAATAAAAATCTAAAAATGTCGTAAAGCCTCTCGCAATTTTAGGCGGTATTGTTCCCTCCAGTTTTTCCCCAAAAAAAGACACGACTAAAATGGGTTTCTCCATTACAAATACTTTTTCCACTTCATATTCTCACTAAATTAAATTATGTTGTAATATTTTGTTGCAGTTGCCCTATTTTCTTGTAGTGTAACATCTATTTTGTGATTATATGAACATAGTTTCAGTTTCTAATATATTATAACTTAGCTACGCTTTTAAAACGTAAACATAAAATAATTATGATCTTATGTACAAATATTATTTACAAGCATGGATAATATTTATCTTATATTTTATTTATACTAGATTTTAATATAACATTATTTATCTCTAATATTTACAATGCATGCATAATATAATTATTCTATATTTAATAATAATGGGAACAGACTAGTAGGTGGGTACCTACCACTTAAAACGTGAATGTATGAACCCGGTATATACACCTAGGCTTAAGCCCTCTAGGCGTTTCTTGAGTGTGCTTCACATGTCCTTCTGAGAAAGGAAGTCTTTTATTTCTTTTTTTTTTCGTCTTGTTGTCTTGACTTGTCTTCTTTTTTCGTGCAGCATAACGGTATCTTGTTATCTTTGGATCGACTTATCGGGGGGCAAGGACTGAAGCTCGGGTCGAGGAGGCTTGCTCGAGGCAAGGAGGAGGTAGGCTGGCTTACGGGGTAAGGCAGGAGACTTTCTTCTTCTTCGGCAGAGGGAGGGAGCTCTCTGTGTGTGTTTGTGTGCCTTGAAATTGGTTGGTGTATGAGAAATAAGAAGCCATGGGTTGTATTTATAGGAGGAAATATGGACGGGCAATCGACAGCGCGATGTCTCGGACTGATTGTATCAAAATATCTTCTAACGTACCAAACAGATCTCGATTCTGAGTTTCTACACAAAACTGTGGCCGTTTCACTATAGGCTGTTTGTGGCTTGTAGGAATATGTAGCCTAAACTAAAAATCAGATTCGAGCACGTGTCATTCCACACAAACCTCATTCCAAAACAATACCAAGTTAATCCTAAAGGTCCCTTAGTCATCCAGGGTTTAACACATGGTCAACTTAGGCGGAAATACATATTTTCTAGCTTAACATGTCATTTTCTATTCCACAGTAGTTATAAATCATAACTAACATAATCAAAGTCCCAATATGAACTTTACACTTATCACACATCAAACCCAACATATCTTGAGCCCAATCGGACTTTCATAAGGCAATTACTCAAGTCCACAACACAAAACACATTAATCACAACACGTAGCACGTAATTAATCATGCTAATACACCCTAATGCACAATTAATCAAATATGAAATTCTTGGGTGTTACACCCTCTCCCCTTAAAAATAATTTAGTCCCTAAATTCTCATACCGAAACCATCGAAGAAGTGACGGTATAGTTCCCACATATACTGCTCAGTCCTCCAAATGGCTTCCTCACTCTCGTAATTCTGCATAGTAAACACGGAACAAAGCACAACGTAACATTTACATGTTTTAGGGATATCTACGACTGATTTACAATTTCCATTTTATACACTACATGGCTTAAATACTCAAGTATTCCATGCATAACTCATTATTCGTGTCTGGTCTTTGCTCAGGCTCTGAACCAAATCTCAACTCAATTACTATTCCAATACTATTAGGATACACTAATATAGTACTTTAGCTCTCAACTCATCGCTACTCAAGTAGTAAGAGTATAATACTCGTTATTAACAACAATACCATCACTCACAAAGGTGAACACTTTAGGCATATTAGTCCTTGAAATCCCATACACCAATAGGTAGAGCTGTCAAGGTGGGTTGGCGGGGTGGGCCAACCCGCAACCCGCTATAACCCGTCATTTGGCGGGGCGGACCAACCCATGAAATGTGTCGTGCTGGTAATTTGTCAACCCACCCCAAACCCATCTTGGGTTGTGGGTTAGTCAGGCCAACCCACCAGCTTTTTCCCTGATTAATCTAAATAATAAAAATAATCATAAATAACACAAAAAAATGTCACAATTCATTAAAAAAATTATATTTTCTATTATTATATTTTTAATAGTGTTTTCTAACAATTTTTTCTGATATTAATAGTATAAAATGAGAAAAAAAAATAGAAGTAAGAAACTATTTTATCAATACTCTTTTTGTATGTTCTTATAATCATCTTTCTATAAATATTGCAGTTAATATACCTTACTCTGACATCTTTAGTTTCTATAAGTGCAACTTTTTGAACGAATTCAAAATCATTTACTAATATTTCAGATATAAAAAAATAATCTTACATTTTGAGTGAAAATGATTTAAACTAATTATTTCAAATTTATGAATTGGTTATTTGAAACTAGTATATGGTGGGTCAACTCGCCCCAACCCACGTCAACCCGCAACCCGCCGCGGGCTCAACCCGTTTGACCCACCTCCTAATGAGTTCATATTTTCTCAACCCAACTCACCTTTTTAAAGTGGTGGGGCGGGCCAACCCAACGGACCCATTCCATTTTGACAGCTCTACCAATAGGTCATACCATAAGATACACATACAGATAAGGTGATCAGAGATTCCCCAAAACAAACGTCTATTCACATATGGTGACATTCATACATATGTCACGTTCATAATAATAGGTAAACACAAAAGGAGCACAATGCTACTCACAAACTGTCATTCATTTTACTGTTTCATTCCATTTGATAATATGATCAGTCAATTACTATTCTAGATAATACCAACTTAGTTCTTCGACGAATATCTCTTGACAACCAATTCAGGGCGCCTACTGAAGTGGCTTCAAAAGCTTCCGTCGTAAGGGCACCAGGTATATGTCACCAACAATTGTATCCATATATAAAGTCTCATGCACATTTATATCATACGAGCAGAGAAGCATGCCAGGAATCTCATGTACACATATTAGTTCTTGTGGGTTCCCGGGAAACGTTGCTCCCGCGCCCCGCGCGCCCTTGGATAGGGGTGCGCGTACGTGCGGATGCGGTGACATCCACTACTCTTGTTCCACCCTCCCTTTTCTAGGGGAAGACGAAATCAAAAGTCCGAGAAGAGTGCTGTCTATGTTAGCGCGTTGGAATGCGCCTCGGTTGCCTTTAGTGGATTTTATTATAAAAATAGCCTTATGGCCCGTTTCGGATCACTATGAGAGCTTTGGGTTTCCCGCATCAAGTTATCCCTTTTTTAGGGGATATCAGGATATGGGAATACATCACCCTTCCATTCCCATTCTCCTTTTTTTAGGGGAGAACGGAAAAGTGCAAAGAAGGAGTGTTGCGAGGCCCCACTGGATCCAAAAAGTTTAGAGTCGCCATCTTTATTTTAAGGCAAAAATAAAGCAAAACCAGAAAAAAGAAAACCAGAGATAGAAACCGGGTTCGGAGGCTAAGTTACGAGTTGGGAAGGTGCAATGCACCCAACTCGCCCTTTCGGTCTCAAAATAGTTTTTGGCTAAAGTATGTTTATTGTTATATTTATTTAGCAGATAAATAAAGCATTAAAAGACATGAAAATAAAACAAATACATCCGTGACTACATTATTTACGGACTTGCAACCATTTCCTTACAATAATTACAAATGTATTTAAAAATATTTGGTCATTATAACGTCTCTATTACATAATATTTCCTAATCTAATCCGGGCAGCACAACGGCTTATATTGACTACATTGGGACGGATTTTAAATACAACTTTAAATAATAAATGAACGGAAAAGTAAATGGATAAATAAAATAACGCCCTTAAAGGCTTTTACCTTTTAGAGCGGGGTGTGCTCGCTCTGTCCTTCTCGGGAGAGGGAGACTTTTATTGCTGTTGCTAATGTGATTTGGGCAAAGTGACGGCTTATATATGGTGTTTTTGGCTCACTCACTCGGGCAGAATGACGGCTTAGTTTTTGTGGTTTTGGCCTTTTTGGTTGGGCGGAATAACGGCTTATATTTTGTGTATTTCAGCTTATTACTCGGGCAGAGTAACAGCTTACTTTGGGATTTTTGGGCCGGGGAAACAAGGTGGATACCTAACTACTAGGCTAGGGACTACTTTAATCGGTTGGTTTTGTGTTTGGAGGAGGTTTGACAGGGTTTCGAGGCTTTTTGAGGTGACCGCTCACTATCTCACTTCGCTCTCTAATTCTTCAGCGTAACAATAACGCGGAGAGTTTTATCGCTGAAAAATGGTGTCTTGAATGTCGACCCCAGGGCCTTTATTTATAGGATGGATTGAGGACACAGAGGGGATTTAATTTCCTTCTTCACGCATCAATCAGTTGTACCAATCGCAGATAATTTTGAACATTGCGGCCACTATTGAGAATTCTGGGAGCCGGGAAGCCAAAACTGGGCGCTAGGAAGGGAATCTTGGCACCACCCATTACAAAACTTGGCATGGCTCCAAGATTTCATGTCGGTGGAGCCAACACTATTCACAAGTTTGATTTTTGAGCAAGTGCTAAATGAGCAAGTGCATGCAAAGCTTTATCAAATGAGTGCTGCAAAGGTAAATAACGTGTTGTGTTTGGTTGCGTCTACCGAGATAGACTGCCTACGTACCCTTATCCAAGGAATCATACCAATCGTAGTTCGCCTCGTGGCTGTGCGGCATGAATTGTTTCCTTAGGAACTCAGCCTCTACTGGAGAACAAAACCTTTCCCTATGAATCCGGGGTTGTGTGCCCCTTAAAAGAAAGTTTTCCAACACAACGAAACCTTCACCGGAGAACAAGACCTTTCCCTATGAATCCGGGGTTGCTTGCCCTTTAAAAGAAAGTTTCCAAACATCAACAAATGCACTGCTAAAAAGGAAAATACCTTCATTTCCTTTACCTTTGTCGTGTCCATGCAGCAAATTGTCTGGCGATGTTGCTTTGCTGCCGCTTGCTTTTTTCTTCTTATTTGCACTTTGGAGATTTTTCTTTTTGTCACCATTCCAGCCCTTGCTGGAAAACCTTTTCCCCTGTTCCGCTTATGTTTTCGGCTTTAGCTGGAAAATTTTCTTAATGCTGCTGCATTTTTCTTTACTGCTCCTTCTAACCTTGGTCAGAAACTTCCTTTTTCTTGCTACAGCATCTCTTGGTACCAGCTGAAATCATCTTTTCTTTGCTGCTATTTTCTTTTCGCTCCATTTTCTAGCTTCAGCCAAAAATTTCTTTTTCTGCCGCCGCATTTCCTTTTGTTGCATGCACCTATAAATTTTCTTTCTTGTACATGCATTTTCCCTCTCCCGATTTTTTTTTTCTGCATGCCTGCCACTTTTCTTTATTTGTATGCTTATTACCTCCTTTTTTTTTATTCTGCATGCTTACCATTTTTCTTTATTTGCATGCTTATTACCTTTTTTTCTCTCTTTTTTTTTATTTGGTCCGCCTGGATATACTTCAGATTTGCTAGATTTTGGCACTGCTTGGCACTTTTGAAGCATTCTCGGATTTATTGATAATGCTTATGCATATCCTATTTATGCCTAAATGATGCAATTAGGTAATGATGCATGAAATTTATATGATTTATTATTATGATGCATGATTAAACTAGTGGTCACTACTTAACCTTATTATGCATGATTTATACTATAAATGCAAATGGGGCTACATGATGCATGCTTATGCCGCAGGGATATAGTGAATGTCATGGGAATATTTATTTTCATGATTGGTGGCATTTTATTTTCTTTTTAGCGCACCCCTAATGCAGCTTATTGGATGATAAATGCACATGCTGGATGCGTATACTTACTTTATTTGATGCAAATGTGATGCCTAAAAATTACAGGATGCTTATTAACATGATGCATGGGCATTCTCATATTCTATCATGCATGCAATAATACAAAATGCAGTACATATCTTTAAGATGCAAAATGCATTTTTACAATGCCTATAATGCAAAACGTTTATCTAGATGCAAAACAATACATAAAAAAATTTTGTTTTGTTTTTTTTTTTTTTGTTTTAAAACATGTACAAAGATTTACAATGCAATATAAATTTATATGATGCAAAATATAAAAAAAACATGCAGACTCAAGACAAACGCACAAAGCAAAGCTATATCGATATCTAATGGGTAATGGCACGCTGTATTTCCAAAACGGATTTTAAAGGAAAATACCTTCGGGTTTGAGCAGGCTTTTCTTTCTCTTTTTTTTTTAATGATATGTGGGGAGAGGAAAAGGCAGTCACCTCCTTCTGGCCATATAATTGTTGTAGGGCTATACTTGGCATAAGACTATTCTCATAGCCCCTGCATTTTTCTTCGCAATCAGATAGCGCAGCAGTGCATGGTCGGAACTCGAGTCGTCTGGCTGTTTCAGGACTATGGCAACGCAGATGATGAATAGGACGAGGACACTTCTGGTGCCTCTCGATGAGACTGAGTCTTTTATGTGCCTTGCAGAAGAAGTATATGGGACCGTCCGGGCGGATGCCGCAGACACTGATGGACCACTCCGGGGCTTAAGCTGCAAATGAAGGATAATTTTGGGGGAAACAAAGGGGGTAGAGGCAATAATAGATATGTACAGGCAATTAATGTATAATCTAAATTTCTTTAGCAATTATTCCTAAATTGCACCCTAGGACTTGTAATATTATATTTTAGTATTTTATTGCAAGCTTCTGTCGTGGTTTTTCTTTTTCTTCTGTCAGTCGAGCCCCCTTGCATGATGAAGACTGCAGGTAGGATGCCGAGGTTTCAAAGAGTCCTTTCCCTCTCCTTATTCTCCTGATATATATATTTTTTATTTGGCTCTAACTTTTGCCTAGGCTGCCCTTCCGGGTTTTTAGCCTAGCGAGCCCTTATTTCTCCTTTTTTTATAATTTGCTCTAACTTTTGCCTAGGCCGCCCTTTCGGGTTTTCAGCCTAGCGAGCCCTTATTTCTCCTTTTTTTTATTCTTTTTTTATTTTATTTTTTTATTTGCCCTAACTTTTGCTTAGGCCGCCCTTTCGGGTTTTCAGCCTAGCGGACTGGAAAGGGAAGCACTTGCCGGATATGGTGGCTCGGGCACAATACCTTTTAAGCTCGTTGAGATTGGAGGGCTGAACAAGGTTTTCTTTTTCCTGGCTTGTGGGGAGTACGGCATCTCCTGACCGGATCTCTTTGACAATATACGGTACATCGTGGAAGAGAGTGGTAGCAGCCTTTTGATAAGTAGCCCCAGCATCTTTCTAGGCCAGATGACATGACATGATAGCAGTAGGTCTCCCAAGGAGTGATGAACAAGGTCTTTTCTTGGTCTCCTGCTGCCTTTGATTTGACTATAGCCCAGCATGCCGTTGATAAGAAAAACTGTTGGACTTGGGAATGGTCACTACATCGCACAGCCAGATTGGGTTTTTTTTTTCTTGTGTTGTTTTTTTTTCTACTTTTTCCTTTTTTTTTTTTTTTTTTTTTTGTGTTTTTTTTTTACCCGAATGAAGTTAACGTGCGGCAGTTTCATGCTTTCTTTTTAAACTTGTAGTGACCATTCTGGCTTGATGCGGTGGAGCTTTCGCTTTATCTACTGAGCATCCGGACATGTGGGGATCCGGTGTTTGACTATGGCTGGGTCTACCCTTGGCACATCTTCATAGGACTAGGTAAGCATGTCCACGAACTCTTTGAGGAGATCCATAAGTGTTATCCTTTTCAGAACCTTGTAGGGAGTTACCGATTTTGTCTTCTTTGATTTCATTGTCCAGCCCCCTGATTGAGAGTGGGTAAGTCTTCAGTTGCTGACGATGAATGATGTTGTCCCTGGTGCTCTACTGACTTTTACAAGCTCAAGCAAATAATTTTTTATTTTTTGAGTCCTATTGAATGACTCATCATTATAATTATTTAATGCATCTTTTATGTAGGTGCAACTAAGAAAAAAGAGACATTTAGATTATTATTAAAAGCAAACCGTACATGGTTTATTACATTATTAAGGACCTGGGGTTTGAGATCCTCAATTTTAGGTAGCGGATCGGTAGATGACCGATCCGTAAGGCTAGGGAAAGGAACAGGGGTAATATATCCGAAGTAGTTCACCAGATCTGCGGGCGTCAAAAGTGGGCCGGTCGTAGCATACTAGTTCTGCAGAGGCTTATTAGAAATAGACTCAAACTCAGCAGGGAGCTCTTTTATAATAAGCGTCTTCATCCATCATACCCAGGAAACTATTCCCCAAATTTTCATTAGAAACTTCTTGGCTTAGAATTTTAAGCATCATGGTTCTCAAATTTTCGATGTCAGCCTCCATTTTGGCCGGCGGAAAAGTTGGGTTTTGGTAGATGCTGGCAGGATTAGGGAAGGCTAGGTTAATTTTTGGTTGCGGTACCTGGTAAGGATTTTGGGTAGGATAAGGATATTGGGCTGGATATGGATATTGGGCTGGATAAGGATTCTGGATAGAATATGGATTTTGGGTAGGATAGGGATATTGGACTGGATATGGATATTGGGTAGGATAAGGAGGGTATAATGAAAAGGGGTTAAAATTTTGGTAATAATAGGTATTTGGTGGGTTGGTGTTTGGCTGGGAAATTGGATTTGGAGGAACATGGAAGGTTGATGCTTCTTGGGGGACTGCATGGGAAGAGATTACCTTACTTTCTACTGCCATACTACTCGGATCTGTACCCTCTGAACTGATTCTGCCCTTGTCTGATATGATACTGATACCCTTTGTTCTGATTTTTGCACTTATTTTCCGTATCAACCGGCCAGTACTATCTCTACCTTTCCAAATTTGGGTCAGGTTTCTGGGGAAAATGGGTTATGGAGGTATCAGGAGGCTGGCTGAAGGCTTTCTGGGTTTGGACTACAGCGTGCCTTTATTAGTATATTTTATTATTATTTAATTGTTCCCTACAGTTGACCGGATAAGCACCTGCTTTATTTTGACGGTCTCAGGACTTTTCCTGGAACAGTGGATTCTTTCTTCAGAGTATAGGACCAACGTATTTCACCTGCCTTTCGACTCCCCAAGATCGGACTGATCCCGGGCGAAAGGCCTATACTCTTTTCAAGATCCACCATTCGAAATGGTCTAGGTCGAGCATTAGAAAATAATAAATCAGCCCCAGTGTATTTTTTTTTACTTGTGCAGATTTTTTTCTTTTGACTTGTGCAGATTTTTTTTTGACTTGCGCACATCATTGTTTTTTTTGACAAGGGCTGACCCACAATTTAAAATGCAAAAACCGGTCGGTCTTTAAAGTGTCCTCAGAATCTATATGCAGTCTAACGTTGGCTTATGCAGGGGGTAGGCTGGCCATGGTGTAGGATAATAGTTCGGAATATAGCTATATGCGTGTGCGTGTGTGTGGTATCTAAAAAGCAATAAAGTCTTTATTTATTTACAGTTATATAAACAGAAAAATAAAACAAATATGGCATGTCTTGCTGTTATGTGTGGATTTTCTCGGCTTTTTAATTTGAGCGCGAGCAAGCAAGCACACCACATTTAAGAAATAGAAAGAAAAGTGGGGAAACTATTTATCCCTATTAATTACAAATTTGGTCCTATGTCTTCAAAATAAAATGATAGAATGAATGCAAATATGTACAAATGTACAGAATAAAAAAATGACAGAAAGAAATAATAGTACAGAGCCGAGAATAAAGCAATAATTAAAATAAAGCCCCGGCCCTTTTATTGTGTTGCCCGGATTTTTATTGCAACATATATATAATATATATATTTTTTTCGAATTTTTTCGAATTTTTTTTTTCGAACTTTTATTTTCGAATTTTTTTTGCTTTTTTTTTAAAGAAGAAATATTTTTAAATACACCTGTAACAGTTATCGGAACGAAACTGCTGCAAGATGGAGGATCATATCCACAAATATAGACACGGATGTATAGGAACGCAATATTCAAATACATAAATTAATATAACAAGCATACTTTAACCAGAAACAAATAAAAACGAAAAAGTTTTATTTTATGAGTCTAGCCCTCCATTTTATTTAAAATAAAACGATCTCCCCAGCGGAGTCGCCACTGTGGGTTCCCGGGAAACGTTGCTCCCGCGCCCCACGCGCCCTTGGATAGGGGTACGCGTACGTGCGGATGCGGTGACATCCACTGCTCTCGTTCCACCCTCCCTTTTCTAGGGGAAGACGAAATCAAAAGTGCGATAGAAGTGTTGTCTATGTTAGCGCGTTGGAATGCGCCTCGGTTCCCTTTAGTGGATTTTATTATAAAAATAGCCTTATGATCCGTTTCGGATCACTATGGGAGCTTTGGGTTTCCCACATCAAGTTATCCCTTTTTAGGGGATATCAGGATATGAGAATACATCACCCTTCCATTCTCATTCTCCCTTTTTTAGGGGAGAACGGAAAAGTGCAAAGAAGGAGTGTTGCGAGGCCCCACTGGATCCAAAAAGTTTAGAGTCGCCATCTTTATTTTAAGGCAAAAATAAAGCAAAACCAGAAAAAAGAAAACCAGAGATAGAAAACGGGTTCGGAGGCTAAGTTACGAGTTGGGAAGGTGCAAGGCACCCAACTCGCCCTTTCGGTCTCAAAATAGTTTTTGGCTAAATTATGTTTATTGTTATATTTATTTAACAGATAAATAAAGCATTAAAAGACAGGAAAATAAAACAAATACATCCGTGGCTACATTATTTACGGACTTGCAACCATTTCCTTACAATAATTACAAATGTATTTAAAAATATTTGGTCATTATAACGGCTCTATTACATAATATTTCCTAATCTAATCCGGGCAGCACAACGGCTTATATTGACTACATTGGGCCGGATTTTAAATACAACTTTAAATAATAAATGAACGGAAAAGTAAATAGATAAATAAAATAACGCCCTTAAAGGCTTTTACCTTTTAGAGCGGGGTGTGCTCGCTTTGTCCTTCTCGGGAGAGGGAGACTTTTATTGCTGTTGCTGATGTGATTTGGGCAGAGTGACGGCTTATATATGGTGTTTTTGGCTCACTCACTCGGGCAGAATGACGGCTTAGTTTTTGTGGTTTTGGCCTTTTTGGTTGGGCGGAATAACGGCTTATATTTTGTGTATTTCAGCTTATTACTCGGGCAGAGTAACAGCTTACTTTGGGATTTTTGGGCCGGGGAAACAAAGTGGATACCTAACTACCAGGCTAGAGACTACTTTAATCGGTTGATTTTGTGTTTGGAGGAGGTTTGGCAGGGTTTCGAGGCTTTTTGAGGTGATCGCTCACTATCTCACTTCGCTCTCTAATTCTTCAGCGTAACAATAACGCGGAGAGTTTTATCGCTGAAGAATGGTGTCTTGAATGTCGACCCCAGGGCCTTTATTTATAGGATGGATTGAGGACACCGAGGGGATTTAATTTCCTTCTTCACGCATCAATCAGTTGTACCAATCGCAGACAATTTTGAACATTGCGGCCACTGTTGAGAATTCTGGGAGCCGGGAAGCCAAAATTGGGCGCTAGGAAGGGAATCTTGGCGCCACCCATTACAAAACTTGGCATGGCTCCAAGATTTCATGTGGGTGGAGCCAGCACTATTCACAAGTTTGATTTTTGACGCTTGGATTTCACTCTTTTGCGCATCCTGCTTTTGTCCTTTTGCACTTTTGACCATGTAACTTGACATTTGTTAATGTTTTAACATGTCTTGATATTTATGTCATGTCACATACCAGGGGTACGAAATTGGGGTGTCTACAGTTCTACAGTAGAAAGCAATCATTTCAAGAAGCGTCTACTACTAATGAGTAAGACATTAACATCGTATTCGCACTCATGTCTATTGTAATCACGAGTTAGGTAACATGAACCTCTCAAGGATTATTCCTTACTACACGTCACACACAGATGAGAACACCTATTATCCATAGCCATTCTACAATACCTGGCAACGACACATCTTATACCAATTAATAACTGACAATTACCATGGCCTAAATACAAACCACTCATCGATAACACCCAATAACTAGACAACAAACCCACCTAGGCCGAGGATCCTATCCCGGCTACGAGCTTCCATAGCTCTAATACCAACTGTAACGCCCCGATCTGTAATCTTTATACGAACCTCGGGTCAAGCGCCTAATAAACACATAAAACACTTGCAAAACCACCACTAATTACGGGCTGAACAAATCACACATGATAAAACATAATCACTCCCGGGAATAATATAAACACCACAACTTCTAAAAAACCAGGAAAACAAAAACCTACAAGCTATTACTCGTGAACTAAATACAACGGCTTCAGGTCAACCAACTAGTGAAGTACAATACACCAGTAACAATCAAAACCCATAATTAAGTGTATATAACTCTATACATCCATGTCCTCACAACTATACAAAACAAGCCTTCTAGAAGCTACAACTCAAAGCAACCTGCTAGATCTCACGTGTCTCGCCGATCACACGGGAACTCCCGATCTTGCTGGATCAAATTCCTGGATAACTGCACACTAAAGTAAACAAACACGTGGTGAGTGATAACTCAGTAAGTTACTACATGCAACTACATAACATGATGTTATGTACATATAAACACCATATCAGTCAATCAAGTCTTGTTGTACATATACTTGCACACATCACGTTGATCATGTTATAATGCATATTGACCCAACGTTATTAAACATATAATCATGATATATAATCTGATTGTAACTGAACAGAATCTGCAGGAGAGCTTTTCGACTTGTCCTGTAATAAACATTGTAGCTATGTTGCTGAAGTGATACACATATAGAACCGCACGATAAATCCTAATAAAACACCGTAGTTGTGCTGCTGTCGTGATACACTTATCCAACTGTCTAAATCCGATAGTATCCATAACTGAAATCCATATCCGAACCCAATAGTATCCAGAAAACACCGACCTTGAGACTTAGCCAAGAGTCTCATTACCTCGAGTTTTACCCAAGAGTCATAGTTGTGTTGTTGTTGCAACATCGAGTTTAACAATTCAGTAAGATTTTAAATGTAGAGTAACAACAAAACGAATACGACAGGATTCAAATTCAAATACCAACCAAAGGTCGGCACACGTTCCAAAAAAGGTAAATGCCAATGAAATATCGGAAGCCTAACAATTTGGAATAAATAATTCAAATAACCTAAGTGATGCATAATACCTTACCTTAGCGATGAGCCGAAAAGTTACCTTGAGCACAACGTACTGTTATCTACGCTTATTCGAATCTAAATTATCATAGTACAAAATAAAATTCTTAATTTAGTGACCTTCTAGTAACTTTTAAAATTTAATACATAATTAACAATTTCTAAATATATAGTTAATATAATTATATAGAGTCTATTTCTAACTTTTGTAACTTGGGGCAATTTCTGAGAGTATAAAAACTTATTAGTACAACCTACAAAGTTAGGGGATGACCACCGACCATTGAAATATATCTCAGGTTTCATGTTTTTGTTTTTTGGTGCGAGAAAGTTTTACTTTCAATTTCATATAATAGCAATAAAAAATCGTATATTCAAACCCAAAATTTACTTGGCCCAAGTCAAAACAAATCAATTTTCCCTATGTACAATTTTATTTTACTTTTGTTAATTTAAGTATTAGAATCAAAACATTATGTATGTATGCATGCAATAATTTAACAATGTATCTTCGATGAGATGGAAGTGGCAATGATGGTTGCGGCAATATGATGATTAGGGGTGACAATTTGAAGTACAATACGATTGATCGATATGAATACAACACAAAATTATAGAGTTTGAGCTGATGTTTATCGGGTTCGGGTCGTTATAGGGCTAATACGATAAGACACGATAAAAAATGAGTTGTTATCGGACTGACTTAATAAGCACGGGAAGACACGATAACTAAAATATATATGTTTTTAAAATATAATTTTTAAAATTTACTAGGGGTTGTTCACTTCTTTCAAACTATTTTCATGATTATTTCTTAGTTTTATCATTTGAATATTTATAACTTTTAAACTACTTGACTATTTATATTGATAAATTTTCAAAATATGTATTAAAATATCAAAATTATATATTTTATAATGTTTATTCAGCTTATGGGTCTGACTACATAAATATGACCTTTTTGCTTATCGTGTCTATCGTGTCATGTTGTACTTTTCGTATTTTTATAGTGTCGTGTTCAGGTTTTAATAATAGACACGATAATTTTTCGTGTCGTGTCCATATTTGTGTTTATCGTGTCGACTCGATAACAACCCAACACGCGGATTTGCTACCCCTAATGATGATGGGTGAGGCTAGCATCAATGCTGCAAAACAATAAGGGTAACATAAACTTAACCAAATACTAGCGATGATAAAATTTTGGTTGGAGCTATCCACACCCCACTTTATACTCTTCATACCTATTTTTTACAATGTACATCACAAGGGACAACACCTCAATGCAAGAAATGAGGTGTGAAAGGTAGAAAATAGGTATGTATATGCCCACCCATAAAATTGACTCCGTCCGTTCCGGGCAAATAGTTTGTTTGAATGTCAAACTTTTTAAGAAAATGACACTTTTGGTAGTCTATTAGTAATAAAATTACATTTTTATGCCTTAATTTTTTAAAGTAAACTCTTTAATTGAAACATTTTAAAATAGAATAATAAACTATTTATCCAGAACGGAGAAAATATAAAGTAGAAAAAGTGAGGGTATTTTGATCCCAAAATTACATTCACCATTAATGACATTCTCTTTGAGAAATCAACCAAACGCCACCTAAGAAAATGCACCCAACCTTTTTACAATTAGGGTGAGGCTATTCACATGCCAAATTTTCTCAGTACTCATCCCGTGCATCTTACGAATCAATTATCGATCAATTGGGCATTGATCCACCCAAGACGTGCTCGATGCATAAAAACACCTTAGTGCTCGTTTGTTGCAGTTTTTTTGAAGTGAATTTTGACTTTTAGCTTAAAATAAGTAATATTTAAAGTGTTTGTATCAATTTATAAACTAAAAACCAATAAGTTAGATGCACACACCCTTTATGCATTAAAAAGCCAAAGTCAAATAGCAAAAAATTTAAACTTCTTTAGTTTATTAACTATTCATTAATAAACTTTTGATTATTACAAATTTATCATTTTCTCATAAATACACAAAAAGGGTTAGGAATACTAATTTCATGTTTTTTTTAATAAACATTTAATGCGGGATAAGGAATATTATAAATTATTTATTCATTTTGTTACATGGTAAACATTTTGAACCTCTACATATTTGACTACTCGCATTAAAAATTGACAAGAAAATAATAAAAGTTAAACAGAACAGACACATACGTGAATTCTAAATGTTGCTTTGTTTCATTACGCTGGAATTTCTAGTTTTTCCATAAACGCTACAAGAAAATGCACGAGATTTACTGCTTGGCCATGAATGTCCCTGCTTTTGCATAACTCTCGTTCTTTTCTTTCTTGATTAGCTTATTTTCCAACTTTCTTTCTTTATTAACTTTTGATTTGGATCGAGAACTCCCTTTCTTAAATTTGCTACCAGATCGAAAAAAATGTTTTGATTTGCAGATCTAAATGGATAGGTAGATGTGTTTACGGTGTGCAACAATGAGATGGCTTTAGGTGAGCATGGATTATTCAGGAAGGTGAGGGAGAAGATAGAGACAAGGGGTGGGGTTAGGTCTGACAATTACAACCCAAAACTCGTTAACCCATTCAAGTTGACTTTAAAATTACCCGACCAATTATTTGTTTGGGTCGAAACGAGTTATCCATTTTGAAAAAAAAAAGAGTAACGGGTCGATTTGAGTCGAGTTAAAGCGGGTTGATCCCGTTACCCATTTTGACCCCTTTTTTTCCCTATATAAACGTAGTTTTTTTAATGAAACCAGTACTCTTGTTCGTGCCGATGGCACGACACCGGTTTGAGAATTTATCAATAAATAACGGTGCCAGTATGAGCGTGATCAATGTATGAACCGAGCATGATAAAAATAAATCAATAAATGCATATTTCCTTTTACATATGAGCCAAAATACAAAATATCTTTTGATGCCACTGGGACGAATTTGGCTATGTCCAAAATGGGTAATGTCTTCCTATTAAATTATGTCTGGTAATTATAATCCAAAACCTGCTAACTCACCTAACGCAGTCTGAAAATTACCCGACTTAACCTGAGCCGTTACGTTTTTTGTCAAAATAAATTAACGGGTCGATTTGGGTCGGGTTAAAGTGTGTCGAACCCATGATCCATTTTGACCCGTTATTTGTTTGCTATATAAATATAAATTTTTTGATGAAAAATTACGGATCGACCCGTTCTGACCTATTTCAACCCGTTTAGTTCATGCTTCTCTCATTTTTATTTTTATACTCCCTCCGTCCCTAAATTATCGTCCTCATTTCCTTTTTCGTCCGTCCCAAAATAATTGTCCAGTTTGAAACTTACCTTTTTAGAACATCACTTTTACCACTTTACCCTTACTTTTTCACTCTACTTTAATTATGGGCCACATACATATGAGCTTTAAATGAAATTGCACATTAAACCAATATAAATAATCAAGTCAATTGTTTTTTCTTAATCTGTGCACCGGGTCAACTAGGACAATAATTTAGGGACGGAGGGAGTATTTATATAAAGCTTCAATAATAAAATGACACTTTTATACCTTAATTTTTCAAATAATTTTATTTTAAAATCGAACAACTTAAAATGAATTTAAAATGACATTTTTAAATCAACATTTACTTCCATAGACGTACTTTTCCTTGGTTCCTTTAATAATCTTTTGACAAACCTAAGTGTAGTATTATCAAGCAGGTCAAGACTTTTTCTTTTGGAGTTGGAGGCAAACAATAAAAATGAGGTTTTCAATATGCACAGAGAAATTGTTTCTATTTGAAAGTTATTATTTTTTTTAAATAACAATTTTAATAGCACATTAGTAATAAAATAATATTTTATGCTTTAATTTTTTAAAATTGACTATTTAAGTAAAACATGTCAAAATTGAATAATCAACTCTTTATTCAAAACAGAAAGAGAAATATATATATACATATATATATATACACACACACACACACACACACACACACACACACACACATATATATATATATATATATATATATATATATATATATATATATATATATATTGTGTGTGTGTGTATAGGAAACGAAGGTTGAGAGTGAGACGGAGAAAAGGATGGAAGAAAGCCGGTTGAGATAAAAATATTTAAAAATAATTAAATAAAAGATATTACATTTGTTTCTAAATAATTGTCAAAAAAAATTCATTCGTTCCTAAAAAAATTATCTTCTCTTTTTCTGGAAAATATTTTTTACTATTTTACCTTCATATTTTTTTACTAATTTAAATATGATTTATATAGAGGTGACAAACGGATAGGTATGAGCAACGTCCATGTGGGCAATGAGCTTAAATGAGTGGGCAAGTGAGTGTCCATTTAATAACATGAGCATAAATGAGCATGGGCGCTCGTTTGCCTATTAATATACAATTATCAAATAAAAGCAAACATTAGAAAAATTATTTAAATTTTTTTAAATAACATGTACACAACAACTTATTATTTAAAAATCAATTACAAAAAATAAAAAATGATTTTATATGGTGTCATTCAAATTGGGTGACACTAACAATCTAACAAAATTGTAATTTTTTTCATCACTTTATCTTTAAGCAGCTTTAAAAAAAATAATCATGTTTATTTTCTTCTTATGTTCAACTCAATTTTTGTGGGAATTATTTTTATTAAAAGCTGGGACATTTTCCTTGAGAAGGAAGGGGAATGGTCAAATGATGGTCAAGGTGGCGGTAGGACAAAGACGGAGTAGAATAGGAGATGGAGGCAGAATAGGTGTAGGAGATGAAGTAGGAGTAGGAGAATTAATTGGAATATGAATAGATGAATAGGAAGAGAGAGAAAACGGTTGTGGGAAAAAAAACGTGAAAAAATGGTTGTAGATGAAATGGAATCCTGGCCGTTGACTGTGTTTCGTAAAAACAAATCCTGGCCAGTGAATAGCTTTTGATATGAGTTAATCCTGGCCGGTAAATAGCTTTGTTAAAACTAAATCCTGGTCGGTAAATAGCTTTTGTAACCGCCCTGATCTGTTTTATATAATAGATTGATTCGGGTCGACATGTTCTGACCCGTTACTCATGTCGGCCCAAACCGTTTTAACACAACCTATTTCGACACGACTCGAACCACCCAATCGTCAGCCTTAAGTGGAGGCAAAAGATTGTTACTCTTATTTTATCTCTCCTTATTTAGAGTATTACTAGGTTATCACCCGTGCGATGCACAGTTGATTTAGTGTTGTTTCTGAAACTTATTTTTGTAGATATAATCTGCAGGCTATTTGAATGAACAAACAACAGCAAGATATCCACATAATTAATAAATAAATAAATAAACGTGAGATCACACCAAATCATCAAACCGAAAATTCATGTGAATTATAAAATTGAACAATTATTCTTAGTGTGAGTGTGAGATGGAGGGAGGGGAGGGGAAGTACTACGAAGACAGACTCATCAAGAAGGTGTTTGATGGAGGGGAGGTATTTCGCAGTGGTTGTTTGTAGTGTTGGTGAAACACATTTAATTAATTGGATAACATCTATTTTAAATTGACCGAGTTTTGGTAAAATAATAAAACTTAAAAAACTTCTACCATGGGAATTGAGGAGCCATAATCAAATGAAACTAATCTAAATCAAATGTAATAAAATATATCCGGTTTAAAATAATACTATAAGGTGCCGTTTGGTAGCCAGGATTAAGACCAGATAGGATTAATAAGCCGAGTTGCCTGATGTTTGGTACACAATAGGTGGTCGGGACTAATAGCACGAGTTATCCGGATAAAGTCATTATCCCCTCACTATTAATACTAAGGGGGAGGGTGGTATTATTAGTGAGGATTAATAGCGAGGGTACTAATAGTACTGGGATTAATAATATTGTTTATCCTTATCCAACTATCAAACAAGCCCTAAATACATATATAGTACCGTATGCACGGTTTTAATAGTTTTTTTTTTTTTGTAGAAATTATTTATAATAAGATGATTTTCTAAACTTGTAATAAATAGTTAAATATTTTAATTAAAATAATATGAAAACAACGAAAAATAAGGTACATATTCAAAATTGATCATATGAATATGTAATTGAAAGATTAAATCTATGAGAATTGATAAAATCTATTCACAAAAAAAATACTTTTACCATTAAAATTTGACAAGTGAAACACGTCTAAATCAAATGTGATAAAAATCTATCTCGTATTAACCGATTTTGGCAAAATTTTTTTAACCATTTATAAAGGAGACACCAGTTTTAAAATCTATCCGGTTTTAATTTTTGACAGCAAAGAAAAAGAAAAAAAATCACAACTTCACAAGAAGTTGACACGTCGAAGCACATAATTCGTTTAAAACTTTATGCATTCAACACAAAGTCGTCATGTGGTAGAAGCGACTTTTATTTAAATAATAGTTAATAGATAATTAATAGATTAGTAATTAATAATATATATATATATATATTAATAGAAGAACAAATAACATAAAATTATCTTGTGAATAATTTGTAATAATTAAATAGTATGAAAATGAAAAGAGATGAAAATTGAAGAGTTTCTGTCAAATTAAAATTGTATAAATTAAACAGGATAAAATCAAATTAGTTTTAAGAGTTTTATCTTATCTAATTAGATTTAAGATTTTTATCTTAAATTAATCAATTTTGAAAAATAAATAAAAAAACATTTACTATTTCAATGGTGACACATGGCATCACAAAATTCTTTTTAAAAAATTAGTTTTTTCACAGAAAGCCGCCACGTGGCAGCAGCGGTTTCTGTTTTAGTAATAGTTACTAGGTTATCACCCGTGCGATGTACGGTTGATTTAGTGTTGTTTCTGAAACTTATTTTTGTAGATATAATCTGCAGGCTATTTGAATGAACAAACAACAGCAAGATATTCACATAATTAATTAATAAATAAAAAAACGTGAGTGTGAGACGGAGGGAGGGGAGGGGAAGTACTACGAAGACAGACTCGTAAAGGAGGTGTTTGATGGATGAGAGGTATTTCGCAGTGGTTGTTTGTAGTGTTGGTGAAACACATTTAATTAAATTGGATAACATCTATTTTAAATTGATCGAGTTTTGGTAAAATAATAAAACTTAAAAAACTTCTACCATGGGAATTGAGGAGTCATAATCAAATGAAACTAATCTAAATCAAATGTAATAAAATCTATTCGGCTTAAAATAATACTATAAATACATATATAGTGCATATATAGTTTTAAAAACTTTTACCATGTATAAAGGAGGTAGCAGTTTTAAAATATATCCGATTGAAAATAATACTATAAATACATATATAGTACCGTATGCATGGTTTTAATAGTTTTTTTTTTTGTAAAAATTATTTATAATAAGATGATTTTCTAAACTTGTAATAAATGGTTAAAATTTTTAATTAAAATAATATGAAAACAACGAAAAATAAGGTACATATTCAAAACTGATCATATGAATATGTAATTAAAATATTAAATCTATAAGAATTGATAAAATCTATTCGCAAAAAAAAATACTTTACCATTAAAATTTGAAGTCTTAATCAAGTGAAACACGTCTAAATCAAATGTGATAAAAATCTATATCGTATTAACCGATTTTGGCAAAAAAAAAGTATTTTTTTTAACCATTTATAAAGGAGGCATCGGTTTTAAAATCTATCCGGTTTTAATTTTTGATAGCAAAGAAAAATAAAAAAATCACAACTTCACAAGAAGTTGACACGTCGAAGCACATAATTCGTTTAAAACTTTATGCATTCAACACAAAGTCGTCATGTGGCAGAAACGACTTTTATTTAAATAATAGTTAATAGATAATTAATGGATTAATAATTATATATATATATATATATATATATATATATATATATATATATATATATATATATATATATATATATATATATATATATATATATTAATAGAAGAACAAATAACATAAAATTATCTTGTGAATAATTTGTATTAATTAAATAGTATGAAAATGAAAAGAGATGAAAATTGAAGAGTTTCTGTCAAATTAAAATTGTATAAATTAAACACGATAAAATCAAATTAGTTTTAAGATTTTTATCTTATCTAATTAGATTTAAGATTTTTATCTTAAATTAATCAATTTTGAAAAAAAATAAAAAACATTTACTATTTCAATGGTGACACATGGCATCACAAAATTCTTTTTAAAAAATTAGTTTTTTCACAGAAAGCCGCCACGTGGCAGCAGCGGCTTCTGTTTTAGTAATAGTTATAGATTCTGAAGGAACTCAGCACGAGCCGACCAGGGGCCCACCATTACTAAGCTAACCGGAGAACGGATCCATTGAAGGAACTCGACATGAGCCAACCCAGGGCCCACCTCTACTGAGCTAATTAGAGGACGGACCCAGGGAACTTGTTAGGAAGGTTCCTTGATTTGGAATATGCCGAGTAAACTAGCTCGGCATGACCGTTCATCTCCTCATCGGGGTCAAAGGCCATGACTCCACCTCGGCGAATACTCTGCCAGCTTGCCTCAACACCGAGCCTATCACGATAAAGTCCAATAACTGTAGCTCTACTCCAAAGCCTGATCAAACGACAAGAATATTGCCGCACTCAGCCAACAACTCCTCTGACAAGCACCCAGTCTCTTCACATCCTTCACCTAATTTAGCATCAGAACAATAATGAAGGGCCGCCCCGCTCCACCTACGAGAAACCGTCACCTTCCGACCAATATCAACAGCGCAACAGTCTAATAGGGTATATAAGGGCGTCCAAGAGTTATAAAAAAGGACGAGCAATTTTCTAGAGCAGGCACTAGAGTTCAAGAGCTCTTAAAGTGTACCACCCCACAAAACCTCACGAAATACCCTATATAGACGGGGTTTCAAGAATCATCAACATAAACAACTTCAAATTCCTAATACTTTTCTATGCTCACTAATCTCAAATTTCTTGTTTAAGATTAGTTTGTAATCGTTGTTATAATCATCATTATCCAGGTGTTAGATAGAGTTTGTTAATGTTTGGAAATAAATACACCAGATATCCTTATTATATTTGCTGTCTACGCGGACATTCGACAAGATCATCATTTTATGCAGGATCATATTCATTTATTCTTTTATCTGATTTGATTTTACTTGGGTCCTTGATAACTTGTTCCTCCATCTTAAAAACAATATATATGACCTTTAAAAATAATTTAATCAATTTTGATATCAATAATTAACATATTTTCACGTTTTCCTCTCCACAAAAATAAGGATCCGTTTGTTTCACGGAAAATGACTTCCGGAAAACGTTTTCCTTATTTTCCAGTGTTTGGTAACCTTAGGGAAATATAGTCAACATAAAAGCTTTTCCGAGTCAACGGAAAATGAAGCTTTCTTTTCCAGAAAATGACTTACGATTTATTTTTCGTAAGTCATTTTCCGAATGTTCGAGCAACCCTCCGCGCCCTTCTAAAAGTACACATATTTACATATACGCACAATATTTCACCAAACAAATAAATTGTTTAGAAATACAAATGGAGTTTGTGCACATTATTTATAAATTAAAATTTTAAGAAATATTCACTACGTCCTAAAATTAGTGTCCACTATATTATATTATTATTTAAGGACGTCCCAAACATTATTTATTTTATTTTTTAAAACAAATTTTCATATCAATTATTAATAAAAAATTATTTGTGAGCTTGAAAAAAGATGAAACTTATTGATTTGACACCATTAATGATAAATTGGAGGTTATTAAAAGAAAATTACTTAAACTTCAACACTATTTTATATTCAATAAGTGTATTAATATTAGAATATATTTTTTGTATTTATTCATTTATTATTTTCCGTAACATTTTCCGTGTATTTGCCAAACATCCAAAAATGTTTTCCGATATATTTTCAAAAGATTTACCAAACACCTGAAAATGAAATCTTTTCATTTTTTAGAAATCATTTTTCGAAAATTATTTTCTGGAAATCATTTTCCGTGAAACAAACGGAGCATAAGTGTTCACGATCTATTAGGGTCTTTATTAAGAAATTACTGTAGTTAACTTTATGTATTAAACTAGAAGAAAAACATACCTTTTTTATGACCGGTTAAAACTCATTTTAACAACTACCCGGTTTACGAAAAGAGCTACGATATTACGAGCTAGAGTTTGTGATATTACTACAAGCTTGAGTGTTAGTGCTGTTAGATCAAATCTATTAAAAAATTTACACCGTTAGATCAAATATGGTATTTTCTAAATAATGATGTAGACATTCCAAATCACTACCAACTTAATCATCCAATGGCTTTAACACTAAAGCTCGTATTAATATCACAAGCTCTAGCTCGTAATAGCATTTGTCTTACGAAAGAGCTACGATATTACGAGCTAGAGTTTGTGATATTACTACAAGCTTGAGTTTTAGTGCTGTTAGATCAAATCTATTAAAAAATTTACACCGTTAGATCAAATATGATATTTTATAAATAATGATGTAGACATTCCAAATCACTACCAACTTAATCATCCAACGGCTCTAACACTAAAGCTCGTATTAATATCAGAAGCTCTAGCTCGTAATATCATTTGTCTTACAAAAGAGCTACGATATTACGAGGTAGAGTTTGTGATATTACTACAAGCTTGAGTGTTAGTGCTGTTAGATCAAATCTATTAAAAAATTTACACCGTTAGATCAAATATGATATTTTCTAAATAATGATATAGACATTCCAAATCACTACCAACTTAATCATCCAACGACTCTAACACTAAAGCTCGTATTAATATCACAAGCTCTAGCTCGTAATATCATTTATCTTACGAAAGAGCTACGATATTACGAGCTAGAGTTTGTGATATTACTACAAACTTGAGTGTTAGTGCTGTTAGATCAAATCTATTAAAAAATTTACACCGTTAGATCAAATATGATATTTTCTAAATAATGATGTAGACATTCCAAATCACTACCAACTTAATCATCCAACGGCTCTAACACTAAAGCTCGTATTAATATCATAAGCTCTAGCTCGTAATATCATTTGTCTTACGAAAGAGTTATGATATTACGAGGTAGAGTTTGTGATATTACTACAAACTTGAGTGTTAGTGATGTTAGATCAAATCTATTAAAAAATTTACACCGTTAGATCAAATATGATATTTTCTAAATAATGATGTAGACATTCCAAATCACTACCAACTTAATCATTCAACGGCTCTAACACTAAAGCTCGTATTAATATCACAAGCTCTAGCTCGTAATATCATTTGTCTTACGAAAGAGCTACGATATTACGAGGTAGAGTTTGTGATATTACTACAAGCTTGAGTGTTAGTGCCGTTAGATCAAATCTATTAAATAATTTACAACTGTTAGATCAAATATGATATTTTCTAAATAATGATATAGTCATTTTAAATCACTACTAACTTAATCATCCAATCTAACACTAAAGCTCAGTATTATATCGAGTTCTAACTGTAATATCATTTATCATACGAAAGAGCTACGATATTACGAGCTAGAGTTTGTAATATTATTACAAAACACAAGTTTGAGTGTTAGTGCTGTTAGATCAAATCGATTAAAAAATTTACACCGTTATATCGAATATGGTTTCCAAGTGATTCAGCTAACATTCCGGC
Organism: Codonopsis lanceolata; assembly: GCA_013146195.2. Lineage (NCBI taxonomy): Eukaryota > Viridiplantae > Streptophyta > Magnoliopsida > Asterales > Campanulaceae > Codonopsis > Codonopsis lanceolata. The sequence continues at coordinate 43,998,734 of CM028377.1, forward strand.
CGCCAGCGGCGACAAAGGAGGCCTTGCTTTAATCTCACGAGAGAGAGAGAGAGAGTGAGATATGGAGAGGAGTGAAAGCGTGCGAAACGCAGAGAAATTGGTGGAAAGGGTGATGAAAGGGAATGATGCATCCCACGACGCAGCGCATGTGTTCAGGGTCCGAGACCTAGCCCTCTCTCTTGCCCACGATGAAGGCCTCTCTTCTTCTCCAGACTCCCTCCTAATCGTATCTACTCTCTCTCTCTCTCTCTCTCTCAACTCACTGTTTGGGTTCTTTATTCCATTTTCAAACCCCAGATTTTGCACTCCTTTGGCATGTTATCTTGTAAAATTAGGTTTTTGAAATGGCTATCCGCCCTTTCCCCTTTGCTAGGTGGATAGAATCATAGAACTAAAAACAAGTCGTTTCAGTTAGTTACATGTTCTGCTATGTTGGAAGGGTAGATTTTATAGCCCCTTATTCCTCTGTCTATTGGATATCGATTGAATGATCATTTTACTATTGCAGGTTGAGCTTGCTGCACTTCTCCATGATATAGGTGATCCTTTTTCTCCCTCTTGCTTTACAAGTTGTGCAAATGATTGAGTCTTCAAGCTGTTTTTATTCCATATCGCTTTCGAAGTTACTTTCACTGCTCACTGATATACCTTATCAGTAGAATTAAACCATAACAATGTTGTACAAACTGTGGAACAATAGTGCCTTAGATTTTCATTTGAAAAAAATTTTGCACTGTAAACACCTACTTCCATACTTTTTCTCATTTGGGGGCACATTTCCAGTCATATATTATGAAGATTCCAGTTATGTTTTCGATTAAATATTTATTTATCACAGGAAGATGGTTATTTACGTTGCTATTTGGAAGCATAGCTCTCTGTGCTTTATATGCCATGTAGTTTCAGACTTTCAATATTAATTTCTTGGCATCTGCTTTGTTTTATGTGTGTTTTGGCATCTGAAAATGTATCCTGTTTCTTGTCTTCCATGTCACGGATGGAATTATATCTCAAATGCAGGAGATTACAAATACGCGAGGTTGGTGACTTTCTTTCTTAATTATGTTAGATATTCCCTATATTCTCTTTATGTTCCTCACTTATGATATGATGACAATTTTTTTGGTATTTGATAAGATCAATTGCTCTTGTTCCACTTACTTCATATTTAAGAATGGATAGATGAATAATTTGAGATTTGTTTCAGTCAAAGCCCAATTGCATATGCAGAAATTTTCCCAACCGAGTGCACGAATTTAATAAAGTTATAAATCATAATTGTTTCCTATGCGTTTTCATATTTTGAAATCGTTTAATTATATCATCATTTGTAACGTTCCTAAGCAAATATTTTTCAATAAAACATACAAGACAATCATTTATAAAGTGATCACAAATTTGGTTTTCATTTAAAAAATTTCTCTATAATCACTAAAACCAAATTCCTTTAAATCAACCATAATTTGGAAATCTACACAAATAAAATTTTTTTTCTCATAAATCAACTACTTCAACCCCCAAATTAAAATGCTCTAATTTCATATTAAATAAATATACATTTCCTATCAAGATATTGAACACACAAATTTAGGAAATAAAATAATATCATCATAATATAAATATATCATCTATCACAAATTCATAAATCACAATTCATAACAATTACACAAATTAAATATTCAATTAGGGCTATTTCAAAATTATGATTATTTCAAATTAGGGCTATTTTAAAATAAGGGTTATTAATTTTTTTTAAATTTAAATCACAATTATAATTTGTTTTTCATTTAGGTGGGGGAAAATTGTAGAAATTTGATTCAGGTGCGGGCAAAATGTACAATATAACATATTATTATTTTTTTAAAAAAAATTCCTTCACAAAAAAAAACCCCAAGTGGGGGAAACTGCCCCCATACTCTTTGCCCTGTGTCCGCCACTGTTAGGGATGCTACTGAACCAAGCTCCCTTGTGCTTAAGCCTGGCCATTCAGGAATGAGCCTAGGAGTTGTGTTCAAATTTAGTACTCAATGAGCCAGAGCCGAGGACTGCGTGAGTTCACGTACTCGTGCTCAGGTCACAAGATTAATTGGCATGACGTTGAGAGAATTAAATTTATTTTATTGTGCTAAATGCATATAAAGGTTATACTCCCTTCGTACTTTTCAAAGAAAAAAAGTTATACCCCCTCTATCCCCCCCTCAAAAAAAGCCCCATTTGACAAGTCAATTTTTTTAAGCTTGTAGCTTGACATGTTTGTACCTCCTTTGAATTGCCCTATACTGCATATATCCTCTCTTTTTTTTTTTTTAATAAATGAAACTATTTTTTTGGGACAATCCAAAAAGAAAAGTGGGATTATTATTTTTCGATGGAGGGAGTATTCAATAGTGTATAAGTTCTAACTATTAGATGCAATGTTTTAATAATTAATCAAATTATGACAAAGTGCCTCAGAATACCATTACATTGATTACCTACATATCTATGCTCACAAGTCGTCCCAATAACAAATAGAATGAGAGAAAATCACTTCAGATGGTTTGGATACATACATTGTAGACTATTAAGTGCATCTGTTAGGAAGTGGGACATGTACCAGACAAGAAGTAGGTGAAGAGGAAGACTAAAACTGATTTGAACATCCGTAACAAGCAAAAATATGAGTGCGTGTGGTGTGTGTGATTGTGATGACCTTGCTTTGGACCGAATTGAATGGCGGAAAAGGATTCATGTAGCTGACCCCAAGTGATTGGGACTAAGGTTGAGTTAGAGTTGTTGTGTCTATGCTTTACAAGCATTATGTAAGCACAGCTCACCTGGGTTCAGCACTTCAGTCTTCAGCTTCTTATCATTTAGGAAACAAGCTAGAAAATAGAGTTCAATTATGGATGAGCCCCCTTACCGAGCGGTTCATGAATACCCCAATTAATGTTTTTCCCTGCTGATTATTAATTAAGTACTGCTTGTTTTGAAAAATTCATGTGATTTGCATTAAATGTTTGTCCAAATGTTGATGGATTGTCTGCATGCACTAGTTATATGTTTTCTAGAATATTGCTGTTAAAATTTTGTTACAAGCTTATATATTTCCCCACTTCTCCTATGGTTCTTATACCAATTGGAATGTTGTTTGATTTCTTATATTATTCTGTGTCTCTTACATTTTCATTTTGTTAACTTTCTTTGAGGATTATGATATATCTGTGGCATGCAGAGATCCGTCTGAGGAGAAAATTGCTCAGGAATTCCTTGCAAATGAAGGTATAGAGGAGAGCACGAGTACAAAGATATTGAGTATCATAAAGAAAATGGGTATGAACTTTTTGTGACAATTTGTTTCCAAATTGCCCTTCATTTGAAAAAGTAATTTATTGTGTATATTATATTTTTCTCAGTGTTAAATGTAAATGTAATACTTCCCTGTCCCAAAATAAGTGTCCTATATTGACTTTGCTTGGGCTTTAAGAAAGTAGTTGACTTTATTTAATTTTCCTCTAACACTCTCAAAGTATCCCTTAATGGTGTCAAGTCAATGGGTTCCATTTCTTTTTTCATCTCACATTGATAAGGGTATAGAAAATTTGCCTATAGAATCTTTTAACAATTAAATGAGGACACTTATTTGGGATGTCCCAAAAATGAAATAGGGGACACTTATTTTGGGACGGGGGAATGTTCTTTTTTTGTATCTGAGCAATTATTAAAGTCTATGTGCGAAAACCCATTGAACCTCCATGGAGTAGCATTTCCTGAGTCGAAACCTGAAGTCATGCTATGCATAGAAATGACCCTTCATAAGTGACTTGTTTTTTGTTTTGTTAATGTTCCGACAAAGTTGATTTTATTAGTTCTGATATAAGGGGCAATGCCTTAACAACTGAAAATAAGATCTGTTGCACCTCTAAAGCAGACCTCTGTTAACAGTCCCATACACACAAACACATACAAGCAGACACACAATCCCTTTTATCTTCCTAGCTTATCACTGATAGTAAAGAGTTTGCAAAAGCGAATTTATGATTGTTATTCAGCCTACAATGTATAACCCTCCCGCAGATTGCACACCACCCTCTACCATCAGGCATCAAAGATTTCTCTTTTGTCTACTTCCTGCCATGTTTCATTCCTTTTTTTCTTTCCCTCTCCAGTTTAATGAATGTTAGAGCTTGTTATTTTTTGTTGGAACGGAGGGAGTAGAATCTAAAGGTTGGTCAGTGATACTGATCCATGGAGCTCTGGCTGTTAATGGTTGGGTTAAGTTAAGGGTACTCTAAATCTGCTAATTCAAAACAAAACTGAGATGGGAACCAATCTTAGATATGGAAGGAAGTATGCAGCTTGAGCTAAATTCTCGAGAGTTGTCAGCCCATTGGCTGAAATATTCGATTCGATTCGTTTACACCCCTACTCACAACATTATCAATTTGCTCCTTCAAAAATTAACCCATGCGGTTCTCTTCCTGGAGGACATTTATATCATCTGCTTTCTATGACTTAGAAAAATACCTGTGATGACTTGAAACCTGAAGCTTGGACGAGACTCTTTGCTTACATTGTTCTTTTTCATATTACTATAGTTTTACGTGATGATCCTTCATGTATACAAGCTGTCTAAAATCCTAGTCTCTCCAGATTAATTCTTCAAGCACTCCAATTTGAATGTAATCTTGCCTCAACTTTTTTTATTTTGATTTTTTTTCATGATGTATATGCTCACAACATCATCAATTTTCTCCTTCAAAAATTAACCCATGCAGTTCTCTTCCTGGAGGACATTTGTATCAGCTGCTTTCTATGACTTAGAAAAATACCAGTGATGACTTGAAATCTGAAGCTTGGACGAGACTCTTTGCTTACTTTGTTCTTTTTCATATTACTGTAGTTTTTGGTGATGATCCTTCATGTATACAAGCTGTCTAAAATCCTAGTCTCTTCAGATTAATTCTACAAGCACTCCAATTTGAATGTAATCTTGCCTCAACTTCCCCAATCAACGAAGATTTCATCCCGGAAGTGGATGTCTGAAATTAAGAATAACATCATAACTAAATACACCACCTATATCTCGAGAAATAAGATTATCTGGACACGGTAGTGTGTTAACCCATTGCAATTTTTAGTATGTGTATTCCCTAGCTCAAGTGATGGCATTACTTCCTTTAAAGACCTACATTAAACTAAAATATGAAAAGGAAATGATGTGCAAATTCCACTGTTGATATATGTTGAAAATTTATTTTTGCCCGGAACGTACTTTTTTTTTGAATAAATAAATATGCTCCATCAAGTCTTTGTTTCTTGTGATGACGCATTTTAGACAGCTTGTATACATGAAGGATCATCACGTAAAACTGCAGTAATATGAAAAAGAACAATGTAAGCAAAGAGTCTCGTCCAAGCTTCAGGTTTCAAGTCATGACAGGTATTTTTCGAAGTCATAGAAAGCAGCTGATATAAATGTCCTCTAGGAAGAGAACCACATGGGTTAATTTTTGAAGGAGCAAATTGATAATGTTGTGAGTATATACATCATGAAAAAAATTAAAATAAAAAAAGTTCTCCTATCCAACTTTGACAGCTTAGAAAATAAAGGTAAAAAAAAAAAGAATAAGCAAGCATATTTAAAGATAAGCCTTTTTGGGTCAAGATTATTATCAACGCTTAAAATCAATTAAAAAGAATCTGCACAATAGAAGTGTAGCAAATAACCCAAAATGTTGAAAGCTACAGCTATGAGATAGCTTCGGCAGTGATGGACCACGCTCACTCTTAGTTGGATGTCTAACTTTAGATCAAGTCAAAATCACTTGCTAACCCAATGCCAGATAGTCCTCCCCAAACTTTTTTTAGCTATTTTGACCAAGTTTACATCCTCAAGCTTACTACAAACAGTGGATTCCCCAACCACACCACCACTTCCTTTCAACTTAGTTTCAGGTTCTAAACCTTGCAGGCTTGCACTAATGCCAGGATAGCCCTATCATCCTGTGCTCCACAACCAAAACTGAAAATCTACAGATCTGGTAATACGACTTCTGGTTTCCGAATACTTACTGCTTTTTGCTTGAGGGTGCCTAAGATTCTTAAAATATAAAAGCAGAATTTAAGCAATTTGTATTTGCTAGTTGGTAGGAACAGCTCTTAGGTTGACTGAAAGCACAGAACTCCTAGTGCCCAGTTGATTAATACATTGCACTGCATCCCTGACAATCTTACAGCTTGATGCAAAGAAACTTTTTTGGCAAATCCGGGGAAAACCACTTGGTTTGGTCAGTAGAGAACTAGAGATTCATCCTTTCAGCCAATGGGCTGACAGGCTCCCGAGAATTTAGCTCAAGCTGCATACTTCCTTCCATATCTAAGATTGGTTCCCATCTCAGTTTTGTTTTGAATAAGCAGATTTAGAGTACCCTTAACTTAACCCAACCATTAACAGCCAGAGCTCCATGGATCAGCATCACTGACCAACCTTATGATTCTACTCCCTCCGTTCCAACCAAAAATAAGTCATTTGACAAGTCAAATTTTTTACGATTGTAGCTTGAATTACTTGTACCTTTTTTTCAAATTGCACTAAAATTATTACTCCCTCCGTCCCTAAATTATCGTCCTCCTTTCCTTTTTCGTCCGTCCCAAAATAATTGTCCACTTTGAAACTTACCTTTTTAGAACATCACTTTTACCACTTTACCCTTACTTTTTCACTCTACTTTAATTATGGGCCACATATACATGGACATTAATGGAAACTACACATTAAACCAATATAAATAATCAAGTCAATTACTTTTTCTTAAACTGTGCGCCGGGTCAAACAGGACAATTATTTAGGGACGGAGGGAGTACTATTATTGGAAATGAGACTATTTAGTGGGGACAAATCAAAGAGGAAAGAGGGACTATTTCTTTGGGACGGAGGGAGTATGTTTTTTAGATGGCCATTAAGGCAAACAAGCTCTAACATTCATTAAACTGGAGACGGAAAGAAAAAAAGGAATGAAACATAGCAGGAAGTAGACAAAAGAGAAATCTTTGATGCCTGATGGTAGAGGGTGGTGTGCAATCTGCGGGAGGGTTATTCATTGTAGGTTGACTAACAATCATAAATTCGCTCTTGCAAACTCTTTACTATCGGTGATAAGCTAGGAAGATACAACAAAAGAACGTTCCCCGTTCCCAAAATAAGTGTCCCCTATTCCATTTTGGGGACGTCCCAAAATAAGTATCCTCTTTTAATTGTTAAAAGATTCTTTAGGCAAGTTTTCTATACCCTTATCAATGTGAGATGAAAAAAGAAAGGGAACCCGTTGACTTGACACCATTAAGGGATACTTTGAGAGTGTTAGACGAAAATTAAATAAAGTTAACTACTTTCTTAAACCCCAAGCAAAGTCAATATAGGACACTTATTTACATTTAACACTGAGAAAAATATAATATACACAAGAAATTACTTTTTCAAATGAAGGGCAATTTGGAAACAAATTGTCACAAAAAGTTCATACCCATTTTCTTTATGATACTCAATATCTTTATACTTGTAACAAATTCCTGAGCAATTTTCTCCTCAGACGGATCTCTGCATGCCACAGATATATCAGAATGCTCAAAGAAAGTTAACAAAATGAAAATTTAAGAGAAACACAGAATAATATAAGAAATCAAACAACATTCCAATTGGTATAAGAACCATAGGAGAATTGGGGAAATATATAAGCTTGTAACAAAATTTTAGCAGCTTCTGGATAACATATAACTAGTGCATGCAGACAATCCATCAACATTTGGACAAACATTTAATGAAAATCACATGAATACATTAATTGGGGTATTCATGAACTGCTCGTTAAGGGGGCTCATCCATAATTGAACTCTATTTTCTAGCTTGTTTCCTAAATGATATGAAGCTGAAGTGCTGAACCCAAGTGAGCAAGTGAGCTGTGCTTGCATAATGCTTGGAAAGCATAGACACAACAACTCTAACTCAACCTTAGTCTCAATCACTTGGGGTCAGCTACATGAATCCTTTTCCGCCATTCAGTTCGGTCCAAAGCAAGGTCATCACAATCACACGCACTCATATTTTTGCTTATTACGGATGTTCAAGTCAGTTTTAGTCTTCTTCTTCACCTACTTCTTGTCTGGTACATGTCCCACTTCCTAACAGATGCACTTCACAGTCTACAATGTACGTATCCAAACCATCTGAAGTGATTTTCTCTCATTTTTATTTGTTATTGGGACGACTTGTGAGTATAGATATGTTGGTAATCAATGTAATGGTGTTCTGACCCACTTTGTCATAATTTGATTAATTATTAAACCATTGCTTCTAATAGTTAGAACTTCTACACTATTTAATACTCCCTCCATTGGAAAATAATAGTCCCACTTTTCTTTTTGGATTGTCCCAAAAAAATAGTTTCATTTATAAAAAAAATGAGAGGATATAATCTTGCCTCAACTTTTTTTATTTTAATGTTTTTTCATGATGTATATACTCACAACATTATCAATTTGCTTCTTCAAAATTTAACCCATGTGGTTCTCTTCTGGAGGACATTTATATCTGCTGCTTTCTATGACTTAGAAAAATACCTGCGATGACTTGAAACCTGAAGCTTGGACGAGCCTCTTTGCTTACATTGTTCTTTTTCATATTACTGTAGTTTTACGTGATGATCCTTCATGTATACAAGCTGTCTAAAATCCTAGTCTCTCCAGATTAATTCTTCAAGCACTCTAATTTGAATGTAATCTTGCCTCAACTGCCCCAATCAACGGAGATTTCATCCCGGAAGTGGACGTCTGAAATTAAGAATAACATCATAACTAAATACACCACCTATATCTCGAGAAATAAGATTATCAGGACACGGTAGTGTGTTAGCCCATTGCAATTTTTAGTATGTGTATTCCCTAGCTCGAGTGATGGCATTACTTCCTGTAAAGGCCTACATTAAACTAAAATATGAAAAGGAAATGATCTGCAAATTCCACTGTTGATGTATGTTGAAAATTAATTTTTGCCGGGAACCTACTTTTTGAATATATAAATATGCCCCATCAAGTCTTTGCGACGCAGTTTTGATGAAATGGAAACGGTTCTTTTTGATATTACTGTAGTTTTGAAATACCTGTGATGACTTGAAACCTGAAGCTTGGACGATACTCTTTGCGACGCAGTTTTGATAATTTGTTTGATATTCTTTATGACGACTTTCTTATCAATATTTCACCATTTCTTTTAGGTACACATTCCACAGCACCGTTTCATTATGCCAAGTTCCTTTACTTGTTATTTGGTTGCAAATTGAATTACAACATTATGCATTCCACCATGATGTTCTGGTTTCGTTTCGTGTTGCTATCTTGCTGCCTGTTATACTTGTGCACCACACTTTCTTGTCCATGATGAATCGGCTGCAACTGTGGTTTTCTTTTTGATCATGCATTTATTCTTAGTGAAAATCTACTCCCAGAAGTTGCTGTTGAGGTTACTAGTTACCTGACATGTTACTATCTTACATTTTTAGGTTTTAAAGAAGAGCTTAGTGGGCTTGCAGACGATTCTTATTCATTGGAGTTTGGTGTTGTGCAAGATGCTGATCGCCTTGATGCAATTGGTGCAATTGGTAACTAATGTTACTTTGTTAGTGCTGTAACTTCAAGACCACTAGACCTAATAAATTAAGCTTTTGTTTGGAAAGGACAGAATTATGATAAGAAAAGTGTATAATGCACCATATTTTTTCTTGTTAAAGTTTTCTTACCAGCACTGTTTTGGCAAATTTGGCAGAGGGATTGATCAACTGACTTACAATATCATCAGAGTCTCTTTTGATTTTCATTCAAGGGATGTTAGTTAATAGACTCTCCTCTGCTTTGACCGTCAGCCCTTAGTATAAATCTGTTCCACCGGTCTTTACTAATGCCTCTAGTTCTCTAGTCATTCCTTCTTGCCAAAGGGATCAGAACTAGCCTCAATATAAGATTGAGGCTCTTGCAGAAAAGGAATAGTGGAATAAGAATTTGAAGAGGGTCAATGTTTCATGTTTCTATTCATATTTATATTTCCTGATGTATTATTTGGTGTATATGGTTTCAGGAATTGCTCGTTGTTTTACCTTTGGTGGGAGTAGGAACAGAGTGCTGCATGATCCCAACGTCAAGCCTCGCTCAGATTTGTCAAAGGACCAATACATGAAGAAAGATGAGCAAACTACCGTGAATCATTTTCACGAGAAGCTTCTAAAGCTGAAGAATTTAATGAAGACAAAGGTTAGAACAATGAGTTGCAGTTGTGCAATGTTCTTGTGCCCTGGATTCTCCCATTTGAGCATATTTATCACGCGCACACATCAATTTATAAGATATACATAAATCTATGCGTTAAGACTTTTATGTATTTTAGCATTCTATAATTGAGTACAATGTCAGGCTGGGCGGAAAAGGGCTGAGAGAAGGCACAAGTTCATGGAGGAGTTCCTAGAAGAGTTCTATGAAGAGTGGGTTGGAAAGGCTTGAGTGAGCTTCTTATATCCCCATGATTTATATTGAGTTCTCTTGGATGCTTTATGTACCAAAATCATTCAGTGTGCATCTGCAGCTGCAGCTGCAGCCTATTTTCCACTGGCTGTGCAGAGAATAACAATCTATACTCGATAGCTATCATGGTCCCTCGTATTTGTATAGAGATGTTAATAGGGCCGAGAACCGCAGGTCTGAACCTATTAAACTGATTTTTTTTAGGGTTAGGTTTGTAATTTTAGTAGACCGTTTAAAGTGGGCCGTTTGATTAGGGACCGAATCCGACAGGGCTAGACTGAAACCGACAGGGTTGGACCGATTAACATCTCTACTGGTCGTGCTAAAATTTAAGTTGTCATTCCAACATTTCATCTGCTTTTTCATACTAACATTTATGTTTGTCTTACCTTCGGTGGTACAATTTAAATTTTATCTTTTTTTTAAAAAAGGTAAAATTGCTTTATAGTTTTTCTTTTTGGTCATCTCTATTTTTATTTTTTCGGTCATTACACAATGAAAATCTAAAATTTAAATACTAACCCAAAAACAACTATGCAAGTCAAACTTTAATGAATCAAGTTATTCAAAATTAGATTATGTTTGGTCTAATAAAAGTTTAATTTATGATATTTATGATTCTCGACTTATTTTATCATTTCATGCTTGATTAGAACTTTTTAGTTTTTAACTAGTAAAACTTGAAGTCTTGAAGTTTGTTTGTGTTTTGAACTCTATCACTTATGTTTAATGTTGTTGACTCGTTGTATGACTCATTTGAGTCATTTTGTTTTGGATTGTGTGTTGTTGAATGTTGGTTGTTGGCTCGTTGCCCGATAATTACTTGATTTCAAATTTTATATTTATATATTTAAGGTTTTTTATTTTGTTTAGGTGTAACCCGTTAGTGACCCGTTTAAAACCGAAAACCAGAGGAGTAGGTCTAGGTTTGCAATTTCAATGGACTGTTTAAAGCAACCTATCAGGGACCGAAACCGCCAGGATTGGACCGATTAACATCTCTATACTTGTATGAAGTTTTGCCAACTGGAAACCTCATTCCAGATATACGAGCCTGATTCTGAACATTAGACGTCCATAATTTTGTTCAAATAAGCACTTAAGTTCACTGACTAGATGAACATTAAACCTGTAATAATTGAATAATTTGATTTTGCTGATCCGATGATAATTCTGGTCAATATCTGGTCTATGATAAGTATCATGAAGTGATAAAAACATGGTAAAAAAATTCCCATCTAGAATTCAAAAAACAATGTATAATAGGCGTCCAGGTCAACTTCAGTCTCCTACGTCCCTACGCAGGCAATGTATATACTAGTTAAAGCTTTAAAAGCTCCATATTTCTGCAGCAACTCTAGAAGTCCAAACCCCGAAATCCCCCTTTCCAGATTTAGTTTTATGTAGCCATCTTCTGGTGGTTGCCAGTCTATCCATTGGAGATGTAGTCTTGACATTCATGTTTGATTATGTATTTAGGAAGCCTCTAGGAAATGGAAAGAAACAAGCGGCTTGGAGCATACAGTTAGCTAGTACTGTAACAAAACTCCCCTAATCTTGAGCTAGATGTCCAATTTGGGTGGCTGGAGAGACCTGGGTTAATCCTGTCCCAGTTGCTTCTTTTCTTCTGATGAAGTTAGGTTTCCGGGAGGCTAAGATGGTTCAGTTTTGTGGCAGTGTGTGGTTTTCGCTATTCTTTGGTGCATTTGGGCGAAATGTAACTCCAGAATCTTCACGCTTTATCAATGTCTCAGTTGTGGATAGGGTTGTTTTTCTGGCATCTCTTTGGGCGTTAGCAAGGGATGCTTTTAATGGCGCCCCTTGGAATGCTTAGTTTCTCTAGTTTCCTTTTTTGGGTGCATTGTTCCTTTGTTTCTTGTCTTTTCCAATGGACTCCTTTTCCGCCCACTTGTATCTTAAGAAATAAGTATTTGAGGATGAAGAGACCCTCCCATACACAATTGAAATATATCTTAAATATCACCATTAAATCCATTATTAAAGTTTGTATATCCCACCCCAATCTCAAATAGTCAACCATGTTTACCCTCACCTTTTCCAATTCGCACCATACAATCAAACTAATATATGAAAAGAAAATGAGGGAAAAAAGAAAGAAAGAAAGAAAGAAAAATATTCAACACCACACTGCTTCCAAAGGAGGTCAATATTTCAACTTGTGATAAATTTGAAGTTCAGATTTGTCCCGCTCGTAAAGCATCACCTTAAGTCCATGCTTCATGTACATGGTCAGTGCAAGCTTCGGGACAACCGGATGGTTTTCTGCAACCTTCACTCTGTAACGGTATAGAATAGAGGCAGCAGCGAATTTCATCTGGTAGTAAGCAAAATCTTTTCCTAAGCACAACCTAGGTCCTCCGTTGAAAGCCGTGAACTTGTAGGCTGATTCACTCATGAACCGGCCATCGCGGAGCCATCTGTCCGGCTTAAATTCTCTACAGTCCTTTCCCCATATGCCCTCCATTCGTCCCATTGCATAGATCGCGTATACGACCTTGGTTCCTTTCTTTAACACAGTCCCATTTGGAAAAACATCATCTTCAACAACCTAGACATTGAAGGACATTGAGTTTTGTTAAGATGGTAAGAATGGTAAAAACAAAGATGTAGGATGCCAAAAGAAAATTATTAAGAAATATATTAGCAATAAACAAAATTAATAATGAGTTCATGATCCGAATATACGTATCAGGTAAAATTAGCACTGCTGCTTGATTAGCCTTTGATTGAAAATTGGTAGGTCATATTAGTAGTATGATGAAGATAAGTGTTTGACAGTTAGAATATTACCTCCTTGTGATCCACTGGCACTGAAGGGTACAATCTTAAAGACTCTGATATAGCAGCCTGCAGATATTCCATTCTCTTCACCTCATCAGGCCGAAATATCAACGGGCTACTTTCATTCTCTGTCCCGTTTGTATCTTCCCTTTCGTCTAGTATACGACATATCTCGGAAAGGATTTTTTCCTCCACTACTGGATTTTGGTCTAGCAACCAGAAAAACCAGCTCAATGCCACTGATGAAGTGTCCCTCCCTGCAAGTATAAAGTTCACACAAATATCACGCAGGAACTTGTCTGAGAATGCTTGTCCCTCATCATCTTTCAGTCCCATAAATATTGTCAAGAGATCTGATCTTTGTTTTTTATCGTGCAACTGCAGAGAGAGTTCTTTCTTCCTGGTTCGAATTACTTCATCCGCAAATATGTCGACCCCTTTTATGGACTGCTTTAATGTCTTCTCTGTTCCTAAGTTGAGATACCTCATGACCTTCCATACAAGGGTGGGAGTAACAAACCTCATAATGGCTGCTTCAGTGGCTGCCTCAAAGGATTGAGCAAATGGAATCTCTGGCAGGCCAGGGCGTAGACAACCTGGATCAACTCCAAATGCTATCATGCAAACATTGTCAAATGTTAGTCTGAGGAGGATGTCTTGTAGATCGATGGTAACTGATTTGTTCACTGCATCTTCCAAGACAGGCAAAAGCCTGTGATGGACAAGCTCGAGCAACGACTCTGTAGTCATGTTTCGGAACTTGGCCGAGTGGAACTCGATGCTGGCGGTCTTCCTTTGTCGTTGCCAAATGTCGTTGTCGGCATTGAATATGCCGTTTCCGAGGAGATCTTGAAGTGCATGCCGGAAATACTCTCCCTTAGGGTAAGCAGAAAACTTGGTCTTGAGAAGATGCTCCAAGTTACGAGGATCTGAAGTGACGACACACTTGAGATTAGTAAACCAGGGGCCTTTAAAGACAAAAGTCCCGTTTTGACGGCAAAGGATGTTGGAGATCCATTCGTACAAGTCGACTCGAAGACCGGAAACCAAGGATGGCAACATACCGATGACAGGCCAGACAGGTAGGCCTTGACGTTTTTGCTGCCTGAGAGAATGGATAACAATAAAGACAAGAAGAGCGAGGAGAAATTCTAGTATCTGAATATCCTCCAGCAAGAAGAAGTAGGAGGAGGAGGAGGAGGAGGGAGTCATGCTGTTAGTGATGTTGTTTGGGTTCATGGTGTTGGGATATTGATGAGAAATGGGAAAGTGCATGGTAAAATCAGTTGGGGAGAGAGTGGTATGATATAAGGGGGGGTGTTTGTTGGCGTGCATGAGTTAATAGTTATGATTTGGTGAGCTGAAATTAGAGGCTGCTGCTTCAGCATGTAGTGTGTGTGTGTGGGTAAAACAAAGATAAATAATTTTAGCGTGTTTCTTGAAACAGGGGATGGTTTGGTTTTCTCTTTTTGGTAAACTTTTTAAGGTCGGAAGTTTTTATGTAGGATTATTCCATTTAGGGGTAATGGGAGGGTGGGAAGTGGTTGTGACGGTTAACCTAAGTGCAACAATTCGTCTCAAATGGTACAAAACACACGCATCGCTTATCCTAATCCTAAACCTAGTGCCACAGCACAAATATTGTTTGTTAATTCCATCTTCAAGACTGATTGATTAATCAGACTGACTCTGGAATGGTTACCAAATTTTATAAAATATCATTACAAACTTTAAAACAATACAACACTATTTAGTAGTTTATATAATTGACTTGATAGGAGAAGAAGAAAATAAAATTAAAATCAGCGGTGGGTTTTTTTGGTTGATTTGCTTAAATTTTAGGTACTTAATACATGTTTTTGGTTTTTCTTACGACAATTAATTGGGTTGCTGCTCACAATTCTCTCTATCTCCAAGAATTACATTGAAATCTAATTTTCTAAGTTTTTAAGTAGTTGATTAGTAATAAAAAAAGTAAAATTTGTAAATAAAGGTTATGTTTTTTCTCACGTAAGCAACTAGAAAAGTGAGGTTGATTGAAGGTTGAAGGTTGAAGGTTGGTTGGACTTGGGTGATTACCTTACTTGTCTCATTCTTTTACTGACAGGACAATTAGCTACTAACTAATGTTTGTCTATTGAAATACTTACTTAATAAAGTTGCATAGCGTAACTAGTTTTTAAGTTTTTATCAAATAGAGCAAGATTTATAGGATTCGCACCAAATTGGTTTAAATAGGGCCTACAGCCTACACCACACCGGTTCTGTGCATTGTATATTTTTAACCAGTCACACTAAGGTGGTTGAATTGGACTAAATTTAGGATAAAGTAATCAATTTGCAACATTTTTTTTATGAGTAGTGGGGGGATCAAAAACTTTTTTAAACAAAGATAAACCTATTGCAAAAAGTTGATGGACGAAAATGTTGTAATTTTTTTTTAGCAATTTACAACTTTTTTGCTTTTTAAAATAATAAAATAAAATATTTAATTGTGAGTCTATGATATAAAACTTTTTATAGGTTTATGTTAGTGTAAAGAATATGATTAAAATGAAAAAGGTCTATAAGCTGATGACGTGACATATTGGATAAACTTTTTAAAATGTTGATAAGTGTGGATGCTCTAAGATTTGTAAATGTAATAAACCGGTTGACTCTTCAGTCTTCACCAACCGATTGATACTAAAAAAACTTCCCCCCTTTTTCGCCATTTCTCGTGACTCTCCTCATCTCTCTCTCCTTTACAAAAATCAATTTTTCTAGGAATAATTGCGGGACAGTTCACTTTTCAGAGTTTATAATCCCTTTAGTTTCATTTTTTTTTTCAATTATAAAATACACTTTTAGGGACAAAAAGATGATGATACCCTTAATGAGCTGAAGCACGTTACAAAAATGCATCGCGATGTATAAATTTAAATAGAATCAATTTTAATTACCTAATCCAATTTTACATCGCAATATATCAATTTTAATTACATAATCTAATTTTATTTTTTTCTTCGTCTTTATCTTTCTGTCGAGAGTAGCATCAATTTTTTATTAAATGTAGAGTTGTCAAATAGGACTAAAGCCCGCGGGCATGCCTGGCCCGCCCCATAAAAGGGGCGGATTGGGCTAATGTAATAGATACCCGTTTGAATGTGGGCCTCATGGGCTGCGTGCTTTTGCGGATCGGGTCGGGGTGGGGACGGGCTGCCCGCACATTCTGGACTCTTGATTCTTGGCACTCTTGTCATCTTGGCACTCTTGCACATTCTGTCCCATCTTGGTATTCCCCTTAGGTCTCTCTCTTAATTATTCCTAGATGAAGGGTTTTTTTTACTGTGACTCAAAAAACTTGATAGATTGTTTATTTTATTTTTTATTGTGAAAGATTGAGCTCTCCATCTCACTCCACACCAGCGTAATCATCATTCATCCGTGAACGTGGCTTCCCCTCCTCTCTCGCTCTGATCCACCACGTCCATGGCTTCCATTCTTGCCAATGGAATTTCCATCTTCCCTCCATAACCCATCACCGAACCCATCAAATTCCTTAAAGAGTACCTCCATAAACCTGATTTAGTGCTTGTTTGGTAGAACGTTTTGACCAAGACGCTGGTAAAAAACACAGCATTTTCTCTTTAAAAGTGTTTCAATGCAGCATTTTAAAATGCAACGGTTTAAAAATATGTTGCGTTTTAAAACACTCCAATTTAAAGCGTTTTAAAAATGTGTTGCGTTTACAACTATTTTGTTTATAAAAATAGTGTTTTGAAATCGTTTTTCCAAATATTTTTACAAGAAAAAAATTACGTTTTGAAAATGTTGCATTTTAAAAACGATGCGTTTAGAATAAACTACGTTTTCAAAACGTTGCACCAAACGAGGCCTTACTCAAACCATCCAAACCCAAAAACCCATATTTCTAAACCATTCGTAGTCTCATTCTCATCTCAGATTTATCCCATCAAAGATTCAAAATTGAAAATATCGGCAGGCACTCAGGCAACATCACACACGTATTCTCCAGTTCAGTTTCCATTATCCATTCTCCAACGAGGCAGCGACTTCGTCTCTTCGTCTCTTCAATCGCCGATTGCACCGCCTTAGTCTCTGCTCTTCCGGCTTCGCCGCACTGACTTCGTCTCTTCAGTCTTCTTCTTTAATCTCATCTAAGATCTCACGTTCTCTCTCCCATCCTGCTTCCGAGTCCAGATCTCCTGTACCACTTGTGTGTACCAATTTTCATCTCAACCATTGGTTGAGATGTAATGATTGGGATGCAATGGTGGAGATGAAAAGTGGTATACCAGTGGTACACACAAGTGGTACAGGAGATCTGGACTCCCTGCTTCCAGATCCCGAGATCCGGCACGGTGGCTCTTCCAGTCCTCAGATCCGGCACGGTGGCTCTTTCAGTCTTCACCCACCGACGTCACTGTCACAACCTCAGTGCCCCTCACAGTCACATACTCACAAGTATTGCTCTGCTCTCCCCCTCTTCCCCTCTCCTACCACCTTCGCATCTCCCATCCAGCTTCGCATCGGCACGACAACTCCTCACTCTCACAGTCACTTGAAGTATTTTGAATTTAGAGGATTTGTAATTTTGTAATTTAGTATTTGAAGTATTTTGAATTTAATGGTTTATGAATTATGATTTTATGATGTATGATTTCTTATTTGTGTAATTTTGTTATTTAGTATTTGAAGTAATTTCTTATTTTGAATTTAATTGTTTATGAATTGATAATAAACAAAAAATATTAAATAAATATTTTTTTGTGGGTTGCCCGTTTTGCCCGCGGCCCTACGTAGGGTGGGCTGAACCAAGAGATTCAAGGACCGTCAAGTTTGCGGGCTTTCCTACCCCTTCAGACCCACGGGTAAACCCGTCTCGTAAGCCTATTTTGACAGCTCTAGTCAAATGTACACTGAGAATCGAAAACCATTTTTCCCTAAGCAACAAGGGAAGCAGAAGGTCTTAGGTAAGCAATCACTGCATAAGTAACTTCCTCTCAGCAAGAAGTAGGTTTAACGTTGGAATTGCCATGTCGACTACTGTAGATCTGTAACAACACAAGCCTAGATATGAGATGATATTGAACCTCATGCTCATGAGTTTTCCATGGATGTTGTCTACACTCTCAAGCACTTTCCCCTTATACGGAGCAAGCCTTCGCCCTCACCCCAGCAAAAACTCATCTCTCTTTCTTCCGTCAAAATCACACCGCAATGTCCAGCCACTTCTCTCTTCACCGACGAAGCCTCTTCATCGTGTTCTAGCCCTCGCCCTAAAAGCACTACTCCAACCCTCTTCTTTTCCCCAATTTTAGTCGCACACCGCCCTATTTCAAGCTCCAGTTTTCAATCGAGCCCCATTGCAAGTTTCACATAATAGTCGGATCAAAATTGAGAATTTGAGAAGATCGTAATGGCTATGACGCCATCTCCAAAGGTTGCTTCAAATCTTCATTTTGAAGTATGAAGCTCATTTTTGCTCCTCCAACAACAACTTCAATTGTTGCTTCATTTTGAAGTTGGGAAAATAATACTTTAAACTCAAAGCACCACTATTCACATCTTCATCTTCACTTTCCTCTTTTTTTGTTTAATGAATTATTTTGTATTTTGTTATTATTATTATTGTTAGTTTTGTTGTTTTGTTTAAATATATTTTCATGTTTTGGTTCAAATAATACTCCCTTTGTCCCAAAATTGTTATTCTGCTTTCTTTATTTGTCCATCCCAAAATTATTGTCTTGTTTGAAACTTTTTTTTTTTAAAACAACTGTTTTATCACTTTATCTTTATTTTTCATCATACTTTAATTATATGTTACATACAAATGGACTTTAAAGTGAATTATACATCAAACTAATATTAATAATTCAATCAAATATATTTTCTTAAACTGTGTGTCAAGTCAACCCAAACGATAATTTTGGGACGGAAGGAGTACAAAAAATTAATTCAATTATTTATATTTATATATTATTAGTTATTAGTTATATATAATATTAAATTATTTCTAATAAATTTTATAAATAATAGACATTAATAAAAAACGAAAATTACATTACATTAAATTAAACTCACACAACATATATTTTAATAATATTAATATTAATACAAATTATGGAGGCCTCAATTCGAGATGCAATGGAAGCACCTACCCCGGATGTAAAAATGTTAGATGAAATAACTCGATTTACTAGATTTCTCGAGTGGTATAAAAAATAAAGGGAAAAAGCACTCATATTGCCCTTCGAGATGCATTAATCGATCATTTATGGGATGAATTTACGAATTCAGAAGATTAAATATTTTCTTTTAGCTGTATTTTCGTATGCCTATTTACTTGTTTATTTCAGTTATTTTAATATTTATATTTTAGTCTTTACTAATGTTTTACATTTAATTATTAATTTTAATATGTTTGTATTTTAGTTTCAATTAAATTATTATTATTAATGCATAGTATTTAATTTTTTATAATATTAATTCAATAAATAATATATTTGTTTTGTTAAAATACATTAATACAAATTAAATATAAATTTTAAATAAAATAATGAAGAATATACTTGAAATATTTCTTTTAAAGTAAATTTTGAAGTAGAATTATTGAAGATAATAAAAAAAATTGGTGTAAAAATTATACCAATTTAAAAATTTAGTATAATTTTTATACCAAACTATTAAAGATGATCCAAGGAATTGGAGAGGGGAGCCGCATTGCAAGCACGTGACTAATGAGTTGGGGAAGAATTTTGTGGGGTTGGGGTAATAGTATTAGTAGGTGGGGATGGTGGGACTCGCTTGTGGAAGAATTATTGATGGCGTAGCAGTTAGAAAGAAATAACTGTCTGGATTTCTAATTTTCTTGGATTTGTTTAATGATAAAAATTAAAAACTAGGTATTAGATCGTGAGTTTTTTTATTTTTTATTTACATCTTTCAAGTTAATCAAATTAGTATTGACATTTTCATCGTTTGTCTGTTTTTTTTTTGTATTTATGTAATATAAATATAAAAATACTATAGGTCAAAATTTTGAAATATTATTAGTTTAGTAATAGTAGTTCACAACGACTACTTAAAAATGATTCCCCTAGGCGTGGATGCTCGAATTAGCCCCACTTTCTTACCAACTGGGATATGACAATTGGTTATTAATTAATAATTTTAAATTAGTCATTATCCATTAACCTAATAAAAAATAAATTTACACAAAAAAAAAAAATATATATATATATATATATATATATATATAAGCATGTTAGTCTATATAGGGAAAAATCTCGCTAAAACTTTGTTTTCCAAAATAGAAACTCTTATTAACAAGAAACAATTAATGAATTCTTTAATTAAATATTCAAAAACTCCTTGGAACTTCCACCATCAATTATCCTAATTTGCACAAATTTTCAATTCTCGGTTGTGTCAAATAAAAATGAATCAACACTTAGTAAATGATGATTAATGAAAATGGATTAATTCACAACATGAACCTATCAAATATTGAAATATTATACTAAAAAATCAAGTAAATCAAGAAATACCAAAAATTTCAGATGTAAAAAAAGCATTGACAAATTTGAAATAGTATGGAATAAAATCACCATAAAAAATTATCTTTCAAGAATACTAAAAGATTAAACCAGTTTAGAGATTTATCTAAAAGTAAATAACAAAAATCGGTGTGTAAAAAATATTAACAAATTCACAGTAGATCTGAATGTCAAAAATATTTTTTATACGAAATAATTAAACAAAATGTTTTTATGTGATTTCATTAGATCCGAAAAATCACCGATAAAATATAATCAATATTTTCCCTTAGAATAAAGTTGGATATTAGAGAAAGATGGATTGAGCGAGTGAGATATGAAGTGAGAGGACGAAAACTTACTATGATGTGGACGGTGAGTGTAAGAGATCGAAATCGTCAGTGAAAAGAAGAGATATTTCCTAAGAGAGATGGATAATAAGGGATATTGTCAGTGGGGTTAATTTCCTATTAATCTCTCTTTTTTTTATTTTTTTATGTGTAGTTAACGAGAGATTATCAAACCACGATAACATTTTGATTTTTTCATGATGTAATTATTTTTTGATGTAGTGCTTTATATTTAGCTTCTCTTCTTTTGTAGTATATTATTTTAATTGTTTATTACTTTTCAAATAATGAAATTACTATATGACCATATATTCACCATATTTCAATTTATAACAATGCTATGTTTACAACTATTTTTAAAATTATTGCTACAATTAAGATTTAGTGAATGATAAAATTATATTTATTTTCTAAAAAAATGACTTTATTTTCTCGGATCTTAAATATACAAGTTTCTAATTTTTAAATCAAAACAACAATTTTTTTCTAAATTGAAAGTAGTTACCTCCAATATTATTTTTTCTTTTCTTTTTTTGAAAATTTGTTCTTTTCTTTGCTTCGCTGAGTATAAGCTAATTGAAAAAATTATATGATCGTGCATTGCACAGGTGTAAAACTAGTTATTCATTAACGTCCAATTACCACCCTAATTAACACGCTTACGAGACACAACCCTCGGACCCACCCACGGTAGAGTCGTACACCGCGCCTGGAATACCGGAATGTAAAAATGATGAATATTGAGGGGGATAATCACAATTTGTTCCAGAAACTGGATTCAACATTTTATTTTGAAGGTTGAAAGACAAATTACAGTACTACTATTAACAGGAAAAGGCTTGTTGAAGCTTCTTACAGTCAACGAGATAAGCAAACCCATAAGCCATATTCATCAAAGTGGCTTGATGCAATTCCTCCGACGCCGTCGCCGTCGCGTCCGTCGAGAAGAACACCCTAAACCCCCTTATAAACGCATCTCTCGCCGTCGTCTCACAGCACAGATTAGTCATTACCCCGTCACAATAACCTCCTCCACTCCCATCTCCTTCAGTCGCTCCTCCAATCCGGTCCCCCTGAACGCGCTGTACGTGTTCTTCTCTACCACTCGTTCGCTCTGTCTCCTGCCGATCGCTGGAATCAACTCCGCATTCGGGGTCCCTTCGATGATAAGGTCGCCGTCCCACCACTCGCCCAGCATGCCGTAGTCGGCGGGGGATTTGTGACGGTGGCGCGTGAAGATCACGGGAAGTGAAGCCCGTCGGCAGAGGTCTATGGTGGTGGTTATGGATGGGAGGATGGGCTCAGCGATTGAGTAGAAGTGATTTTGCATGTCGATTACCAAGAGAACGGAGGTTTTGGGATCTGGGTTTCGCTTCCTGATCTCGTATTTCTCATAGGAAGCCATTGATGTGAGTGTGTACGAAGGATCGGTGAAAAGGCGAGGATGAGTTTTGATCGAGATGGAGATACTAATATATACAGTGGGCTAATATAGCCCCTTCGAAACGTTAGAATGACCATTCTATCCTTTACTAGGCACAAGGCCACAAGCCAAATCTCTTCGTCTTATAATGATTCGACAAGAAAATAGAGAAAATTATCTATTTGATTATCGTATTATTTGTAGGTAACGATTTGATCAATAATTTTACAATATCAAAAATTGATTAATGCATTCAATAATTGGGTGTGATGTGACTCCTACCGTTAACAAGTCATCCACTTTTGTAATTGTTAATGTGGATTAAAGATTTTATGAGGGGTGTTTTTGTATATCTTTATTAAAAATACAAAAATGAAAAACAAAAACAAAAAATGATGACAGCCAATTACTTTTTTCTTAAACAAAGTGTCAAGTCAAAGAGGATGATTATTTGATATGATCACACACACATAAGTTTTAAAGAAAATTACCTTTTCTACCTTTTTTAAAAAAATTTAATATGATCTCACAGGCACATAATTTTTAAAGCAAATTATTATAAATCGTACTAATATTTATAATATGATCAATTAATTTTGTCAAAATTGATAGTCAAACCATACAATTACTAAGGAAGAGAGAGTATGTAAGACCTAAGCATAGCATTCCCTTGAATTGGAGCTTGCGATATTGTGTTCTTGAGAATAAAAAATAATTAAAGCAGGCACTGCGATAACTAGTTATAAGTAGTTTCAGGGACTACATATATATATATTTGCAATTGCAAATGCTAATGAATAAATGGGGAAAGTATAATCCAACTAATAGTCTAATATGAAGAGAAGAAAAGAAAAGAAAAAAGTGGGGATTAGGGCACCATCTTGAGCTTGCTAGGATGTAGCTAGGATCCACATTAAAAAGGTGCAGAGGGCAAGTTTTGATTAGATAAGAAGTGCCGAATTAGTGCAAGGGCTTCTTTTGGTTTAAATGTGGGAACTTGATGCCCAGCTCCTCTCACCGTCACGTACATCAGCCCTTGGTACCCAATCGTCCATCCCCCAACCTACAACAAGCGTACATCCACTTACCAATCTACTTCGCTAATTATCATTTCTTCTAAACATTAATTGGAAATTATTACATACCTCTTGTCTGCTATACCATGGTTTCCATTCTTGGACAGTCTTTAGTCCAAGCTTTCTTAAAGTATACCTTGTTGCAGTTACCGGAATTCTTCCATCCGTATCCCCACTACAAAATAAATAGATAATTCAGCAAGACAGCGATCAAGTGAACTCACCATATTTGTTTTATCACCAACTTAATATACCTGAACACCCAAACACGAAGTCCCCCGTCTATAAGCTTTCTAATAATAGGAAGTGTCGAGGCCGGTGCATCACCCCATGACGTGATAGTATCACTAGGAACCACACGGTACCACGCCAGAAACTTATAATTAGCGTCTTGTTTATTACAAAAAGCTAAATTTTATATTTGAAATATTAATTAGCCTTTTACTATTAACATTTTTCTGATGTGATCAAATTAATGATTATTTCAGTACCTGCAGTGAGTCCAAGGGTAGTGGATCTTGGTGAGATTGGCGTGGAGTGCCTTTTGAACATCTGGTCTATTCATGTACACCTCGGTGTAGTCCGATAGACAAGGATCGTAACCAGTTGGTCTCTTGTGCCACCCTTCCTGTAATTCTACGCTTAGTTAAACTAATCGTATGCATACAGAAAATAAATAAATAAAAGCTACTTCCAGAGAAAACTCACATGTTTGGCAAACAACCGAGGAGCAATTCCCTGGATCATGGGAAGTTGTCTAATAGTGGAGATATTGCTATGACAGGTGCGTGCGTACAGACTGTACATGTCAATGATCTTGTAAACAGCAAAGTATTCATCCAAGGCTTTGTCGCAAGCCTTAGGAGGGTGTTCCTCACTAAAGTTGCATTTGCTCTTAACGTTGTCATAAACTCGATCTGAAATCACTGCGTGATCCCACGCATAATCTATCATCCCCTTCTGATCAGTTTCGTCGTCTAGCAATGCATTCCCTACCTGCATTCATTCCATCTTATCTTTCTTAATTATTGTCATTCAATTCATTCAGTCGACATGTACTGTGTAAGTAGCAGCAAATACAGGTTTATAAAATGATTGGTATCGGAAATGCTAACCATGAATCCCTTGAAATTTATGTAGTCTCTCTCGGAGACATTCTTGTTATTATCGAATATAGCTTCTGCTAGCTGCGGAACATAGTGTCCTAAAATGACAGATGAAAATAAACAAAACAAAGGTCACTCAGAAATTCTGTGAAAGTAAATACATTTTGTTGTGGTGCGGTTAGTGTACCTGCATAACTTTCACCAGCAATGTAAAAGTCGTGGGACTTGTATTGTGGGAACCTCCTAAACCAGTTTACTAGAAACGTGTACGAGTCCTTGGCTGATCAATCACAAGTAGGTGCGGTTCGTGATAATTAGAGTGGATACATTAATTGAAGCTAGAATTAATTACATTCTTAATTTTGAGTAAATTTAAGTAGGGGAATCATGGAATGAATTTTCGTTATACCAGTAATGGAGTCGCCGAGCCGCTTGATATCACTACTGGTGTTTGTGTAAGAAAATCCTACACCTACCGGAGACTCCAAAAATAATAGGTTGGCAGCTGCAAAAATAAAATGTGAAAGGAACTAGTTTAATTTGAAGATGTAATTGTACGGGAGTGGAGTCAACTTTGGTGAGAAAACCACTAGGAGGTGCAGAGTCAGACCTTTGTTCCAAGAGTGGTCGTTGAACTTAAGCTCTGGTTTGCCTTTCTGAGTTAGGAATGGTCCTAACTCCTCAGCTTCTCCGAATCCAATCGATGAACATCCTGGCCCTGAAAATTGGTTCCACATCCTCTATCTCATAATTAAAAAATCAAATGTTTTATTTGGCCAGGCGCCAGGCGCCAGGCGCCAGGCGTGCCTTAATTTAGATTGAAGTTGGAGGACCACCTAGTCAATTAAAGGAATTGGGTTGGCCCGGTTGGCTGCTAACTGCTAACTACTAAGGGTTTGTACGGCTATAGAATAATTATTTAGTATGCGACAATCATCCTTCTTTTTCTTACTTACTCCATTTACTGTACGTACAAGTAGAATAGGAAGACGATGTCGCATTGTCGCTTTCCAAATCAACACTCACCAGTCACCGCTACTTCTTTCCTCTCCAAACAAGAGTTTTACTTATATTTCAAAAAATTATCCAAATAATCATCGTACTAACCGATTTGATTAATCACGTTATAATATTTCAAATATGACATATGTATTCAATAATTGGGTGCAACGTGGTCCTTGTTCGTCAACGCCCCATCCAATTTTATAACGAATGTGTTTAACTGAGTTAACGGAGGAACTGTACGAATTATATTTTTGTTTTTCAATTGTGTTGAATTAAAGGAAAAATGTTTGGGGAAGAAATTAATGCAATTGAAAGACAAAAATATCTTTTATATAATTCATTCGTTAATCCACGTCAACAGATTCGTTACAAAATTAAATGAGACTTTAAAATACTCCCCTTTTTATTTTCCTTTTTTGTTTGTTTCAAAAAATATCATGTTTCTAAATTTTCCTTTATAGAAAATTTTACCAAACTACTTCTACTTTCTCTTGCTAAATTAATGATGACCACACGGCCATAGGATTTTTTAAAGAAACTTTACACTACATCAAAATTTATATTATACTCTTTCCATTTCGGGCAAATAGTTTATTATTTTATTTTGAATTTTCACTTAAAGAATCGATTTTCAAAAATTAAGATATAAAAGTGTCATTTTATTATTAATGAGCTATTACAAGTATCATTTTTCTAAAATAATTAACTTTTAAACAAATACTTTTTATACAAAATAAAAAGAATAACCAATTAATTTTCTTAATACGTGTGCTCAGTTAAATAGGACAATAATATCGAATAGAAGGGAGTATGATATTAAGAAGTTTGAGGTTTTATGATTGTAGTATAGTACTCCCTCCGTCCCTAAATTATCGTCCTCATTTCTTTTTTCGTCCGTCCCAAAATAATTGTTCACTTTGAAACTTACTTTTTTAGAACATCACTTTTACCACTTTATCCTTACTTTTTCACTCTACTTTAATTATGAGCCACATATACATGGACATTAAAGAAAACTATACATTAAACCAATATAAATAATCAAATCAATTACTTTTTCTTAAACTGTACGCCGAATCAACCCAGACGATTATTTAAGGACAGAGGGAGTATTATTAGTTTCGGTCATGGCATGCTCACAACTTAAACCTTAATATAGGCCGAGTGAGAGAGTGAGGGTAGCAAAATAATTGACTTACTATCATTTGGTCCCAAAAACATAACAAAAAAGGGAGAGAAAGGGATTGGGCTAGTAATGACAAATGAGTACGAAAATGGAGGGGTCCAAACTCCAAAATAGGCCCAAACTGTTAAATTTTAATTCCACTGGCAGTCTGAAAGAGAACCACCAGAGTAAAGTCAAAATTTTGAAATAAAAATGCATAGTTGTCAAGGGGACCGCAATCCGCTGGTCTGCATTCCATCATAAATATTAAATGCAGCTATAGTTGCTAAATGAGAAAATATGACACACATGTTTTGACGCCGAAGAAAACTTCGACAAAAAAATATTTTCTGCTGACTACTCAAACGAACCACGTCACCGTTAGGTGCCAAGACCAAGAGTTCTCAATTCTGATCCACAATCAAGTAGCTTTAGATATTTACATTAGGGGTGGAATGGGACGGGGCCAATGCCTCTCGTCCCGATGAAATTTGAGATTTTAATTTTTTTTTCGATCTCATTTTTAATAAATATCAGGACCTGATGAATCGAAATCTCGGTAATTTGGGAAATAAAATCTCGTAATCTCGACTATAATATTTATAAATAATATTTTTTGATATTAAAATATTTTTAAAATGTCTCAATCATGATTAAGATTTCAAACTGTATATTTACAAATATACTTGAATATTTACTTAATGATAGGTATTGGTGAACCTGTCATTATGAACAAAATGCTCCTCTCACTTGTAAGAGAAGAGCTGCACTAAGTGAAGAAACGTGATAGACAAAAAAAAGCACAAAATTGTGAAAATAAATTTAACTTAAACCATTAAGTAATTTTAGCAAACACAAAATAGATATTGTTTAATACTTACAATATTTATTTTAAAAAATTAGTCGGGACAGGTCAGGATTCGGAATCCCGACAGGATTGATAATTATCCAGAATACCGTCTCGAAATAAGTCAGGACGGGAAAAATCCTGACAAAGTCGGGATCGAAAAATATCGGGACGAGATTGAGTCGGAAAAAACATGACTTTTTCCCGCCCTAATTTCCATATGTTGTTGTTAGAAACCATTTCCATATTAACCTTCCACACAGTTTCTAGTCGTTAAATATGTTTCAAAACTTTATCACTATGATTCTCACAAATCTTTCCACTTGTAAAAGTAATACACCTTTGTTCAAGCATGTTATGTTACGCTGGCAATAATTAGCTACATTTTCTCTCCACAATCATCGCAACTAAGGAGTATATATGTTGTCTTTGATCACATATACTACCAATGCAAGTAGAGGGGTTGGGTGACCAGAATATAACCTAATTATTTGTAGAGTAGGTCTCGTGTGAGATCTTCCTACGGATCTTAATTCGTAAGACGCAACTTCATTCTTTTACAACTCAACCCATCAATACAAGCTGGTAGTTTAAGTTAAGGAGATACGTCTTACATAAAATACTCGTAAAACTGTCTTTTCCTAAATTTTTGCCTTATTTGTATCGCGTAACTCTTAACAAATATACTAGCATATATGTTATATATATATATATATATATATATATATATATATATATATATATATATATATATATATATATATATATAATGAATCTATAGACAGTTCATTTGCATTTAAATATAGAGTAATAATTGGTTGGTCTTGACACACAAAATATCAACTACATTGACATGTCCCTAGCTATCCGAACGTAATAATAAACCATTAGACCTAAAAAAAAAAAAAAAAACCATTTAATTTAAAACAAAAATTCTAAGTTTTCATCATGCACCTGAAGAAAGAAAGATGTCCAGAAAGCATGGGTCATCCACTCCCAAAATGAGTGGTTCTTTCCCCTTTCGGCACTAACCAAACTATGCCATCATTTTTCTTAATTAATTTCCCCTTATAACCACCACCATATATTCATTCATTCCATCAAAAACAAGAAATACCACACCAGTAAACAAGAATGGTTAAATTAAGAATTCTTCAGTTAAACTTTCTTCTGTGGGTCAATGGAGCAGGAGCAAGCTATATGGTTATGTAGAAAAGTTTAACTGAAGAATTGGGTATATAGCACATTACGTACATACATACCTCCATTGAGCCAGAGAAGAAGAGGTTTGTTGTCGGGTTTTTTGGTCGCTTCAAAAAACCAATAGAAAAGTGCCCTTCCATGGCTCTCATTGACAGTCACATACCCGGCATATTGGTTGAAGCTCACCTGAGGCTGACCAGGTAGCCGGATAACTCGGTCAGCTTCTTGTTGAGATAACACCTCATTGCCCAGTTCAATCAGTCGGTGCCTAGCTAAAACCAGTTCAGTACTAAGGTTCAAAATTACAATTACCCCAAGAAGAAGAAAATGGAAATGTATGGAAAATGCTGTCCCTGAGATAGCCATTTAGTCTGGGTGCGGGTGAAGGCAGTATGTAGAAGTGGATGATGATGGGAAGTGCCTAAAGGAAATGTTCTCAAGTTTCAGTATAAAAAGGCTTTTGGAAATATCTATTTTGGAAGTTTGTAAAGGCAATGGGAATTGCCGAATTGGCCTTGCTAACTTTATAATTTTTCGTAGATATGTAATGTAAGCCTACTTTTACTTTGGATGAGTAAGTTTAGGGTTACAAAACGTAGACTAAAAATTTTAATTGACAACTCCGTCCCTAACAAATCTTCTAATGTACACGTCACACGTGCTATTAAAAAGACTCCAAAAATTCAATTTCTTAACGGGAGTATATATAAAACAAAAAAAAAGAAAAAAACGAATGGAAGGAAGGAGAATATGAATAAAAAACAGTAATGATAAGTAGTTAGGTGTATAGTCAATTGCTTTGAAGTGAAAGGTTTGACTAGTTGTTAAGTTGAGAAGAAGATCCCAATGATATCGCCCGATTCGTTGATAATAGCTAACCTTATCATGTGGGGCTGTACGTTGTTTCCTAAAATATGGGGGTTCTATCACGGATTCCTTCCAATTTACTTCTGATTTTAGAATCTCATTGGAAATCATATAAAGAGTATTTTGATTTGCTATTGCTATTGCTATTTAGACAAGTATTTTATGATTAAAAAGCAAGTATAGATTGTGGATTATTTTACTATAAATATAATATATCCGATCTTGGCCAATTATTGAATTTATTCGAGTGATCCACAAATTACGAAAATCTCTCTTTTGCCTATCCCTATTCCGATCTGACGTATTAATTCAAATTTATTCGATACATGTTGATGGATTGAGTTGTGAGAGAGTGAGACTTTGTTTTACAATCATCTTACATGAGATATACCATATATATAAATATGTCGATGATCTTGAGATGGGTTGGCTATGTCTTGAACGTAAATGTATCAAAATTCAAAGGCTGGCAAATTTGTTAACTATATACCATCTCCATCTCCATCTCCATTGGATTTATTTAACTTACGCTATGGTCATGTTTTCTCTTACTTGATTGGATAGTAATGGCTGGCGATTTCAATAAATTAGAATTGACACAAACAATGGATTGATTTGCACGGGCAAAGCTTTATTCACGTGACCACATAAGTACAACTCTTACTAGTCCCTCCATTACCAAATATTGTCATTTACTTATAATAGATGATTGATTTTGTTATACACATTAATATCGCTTGTATTTTTCAACTTCTCGATCTCCTCATCATTATTCAGAAGAGCTGAGTTTGTTGGACCCCAAAGGAATTTGAGAATTGTGAGACATTGGACCAATGTTTTAAATCAATATCCTTTTCTTAAAAAAATTTGTTTTAAAGAAGTGTTTATTTTTGTGTAAGTTTACCAATTTCACATTTAACACATTTTATGTTCTGGTGTGAGCTTATAATGTTTTATGTAGGACGTTAAAAGTTTTAACGTACAAATACTATTAATAGCTTCTTTTAGTGACAAAAAATATGGGCATTTATTTAGAGACATAGGGAGTATTACGTTAAAACAAGAAATTAAGGTAAAAAAAAACTTTGTATTCTATTTATTTTCCTTTACCCTTACAAAAATTGACAAGGAAACATGCAAAAGAAAATGATAAGAATTACGAATTTTTTTATTCAAATATAGATGTTTAGCATGCTAAGGGAGTAAGGGTGAAAGTTAACTTCACTGGTAGTTTCTGTACTTTGCATCTTTCTGTTAGTAGTTCATGTTCTTAGACTTTACACTCAGTTAATCTAAACACAACTGATGCTACACAATTTGGTTTTGGGTCGTTTCTTGCGGTTTGTAGGATATCTAGACTTATATGAAGGTATGATCTTGTTGGAAACCTGTCAAAGAAAGACATCTTAGAAGGAATGCAAGGCGGGGCCTCGCGAAACCCCTCAGTATGAGAGTAAGTTCTTAAGTTTGATTGAAAACAAAAGTACCGAGTTTCGGTGTGTAAAGTGAGCGTACCTTTCAAATGAAGTGTTGTAAGGTATATATAGCACTTTAGGGAGTGGAATCGGGTTGAGTCATTATTGTAGAGAGATCTTAGGTCTTTATAGTCATAAATGAGGGTTGACCGCGTAACTGGCGAAGTCGTGGCTAAAATCCGGGCTTCGAGAGTTATCAGCCAGTTGAGTTTGGAATGAATATCTGGTTATTCAAGCAACCTTGCTCCCTGCTCGAACAGATCTGTAGAAAGATTCCTGGTCGAGATGTATGTAGAATGTTTACCCCAAGTTATCCTGCTCGGGTGACCTCTTTCCTGGTCTCTTGTCTCCCACGTGCTTATCACGTGAGAGCTCATACACTTGGCTCGTGACCAGGATTTAGGTCGAGCTCAACAGTAGCCCCCTGCTCCTTGTTCGTCGAGTATTTATGCTTGGTGCAAGGAACATGTTTGTAATTATCTGTTGAAGCTTGAGCTGGGGAGCAGAATACTTGTTTATTTTTGTTGTGATCCAAGCGAGGGGAGTTGTTTTGTTGGTGACAATTAGTGTGGTCGAAACGCCGGTTGCAGGAAGTTAGAAGGCTCTTCTAGGATGATGCCAGCTAGGTATAATGTCATGATGGGACGCGTCTTTTCGAGGTTTGCATTAATGGCGGGTTTGATATGGTGTGTCGCAACCGTCATATTTTGAATTTGGAAAGGCTTTGGGCACGTGATTTGAGCGTTTTTCCTCAAATTCTTCCTATAAAAGGGGAAAACTTAGGCCCTTTACTCTTTTTTATTGCATTCTCGTTTCCTAGTCTATCTAGCAACCGACGGCGCCTTCCCCAGTGATCCTTACTTTTTCGGCTACTGAATTTCTTTCATCTGCAATCTGGACCATTTCCAGATCTCACCTTCCGGCAAGCTCTTCCCCATTCAACGAACAAGTTAGTGTCACTTTTTGCTCTAATTTTCCTTTTTTGCATCTGTCTTGAATATTTCCAAGTTTCTGGGTTTTTTCATGTGTGCTCTTTATGTTCATCTTTTCTGGGTTGAGCCTTTGGGTTCCTCCTACTAGATTAGGATGATTCTCAGGGAGATCGAAGGAAATCTGGGAAAATCATGAAAGCAGTTAAGGTGCTTTAATTAAGATTCTCCCTCGATCTCTTTGTAGTACAATTACGACCATGGTGCTCATGAAACTAGAGTTTCAGTAGATTCTGAGAGAACTAGCTCTGATGTGAATGTTCTTAAAGAAAGAAATATCCAAGAAGCGAATAACCAAATTCAAATTGGAATAATTGTAAATGACGTGACCACCGATCAGGATGATGAGGCATGCTCAAGTGGTATCCTTAGTGAAGAGGAAAGGCTGGCTGACCATGATTAGGACGTAGAAACCGTAATGAAGATTACTATAGCCTGAGCTCGCTTGTTCACCGGGAGTCAATTGATTCGATGTGGAGGTCGGGAATTGGTTTAGCTCGATTGGGATTTCCGAGAAAGATTATGGAGGAGTTCCTTATGAGTTCGAGATGACTCCTGCTCAGATGAGAAGCAAGACAAAAAGAATAGTCTTCTTCTACGACTTCTTTCGCGTCGGGATGCATTTTCCACTAGACCTTTTTATTGTCGAAGTTTCTAAGGGAGACCAACGATGTTCCATGTGATCTTAACTCACCACCATGTTAATTTTGATTACTTTTAGCGCGACCTTCCGATTGGTCGGCTTTGAACCACAAATGATCATACTCCGCAAACTCTTCCAATTTACCAAGGACAATAGATCGGGTAGGATTGTAGGATTACTGGTCGCTCGAAAGCTGGATCTTTGAAGTTGTTTACTGAGTTTCCCCATAAGGTTGACAAGTGGGACAAAAGGATCATTGTTGTGGAGTCCCGGGTTGGATGGCCCTTTGCCCTGACCCCTTATGAAATGAAGCCTCTAACTTATGACCGATTCACCACCTTCACTGGAGAAGATAGGTGTATGTAAATTTTGAGAGATGCGTTGGGGGTGACTGAGCAGGGTCAAAAATGGTTGATTGATTCGAAATCAATCATGCAGGATTCGAAAGTTTTGTGTCTGGCCGGGATGTATCCTGTTCCTGTGGAGGATGTGGAACCCTTGTTCGCCATTGCACCCGAACTTGTCCATCCTTTTTGGGGGACTTATCATCACAACAAGTTCCTAAGTGAATGCGATTTGTGTGGTCGGGGGGGGGGGGACTATACCCCTCATCTTGACTTTAATGATGCTGGTATATGTTTTGTTTATTGATTTCTGGAAAAAATGTCCTATTGTTTTCTAATTCGCCTTTTTTTTATAACAGTGGTGAAGGACATACTGAGGCAGCGTAAGACTGATTTTAAAGCAAGATATGTTGCTCGCCATGGTGAGCTCATTAGTTGCGAGTAGCCACCGTCTACTTCCTTACCTAAAGCTCCATTTTTTTAAAATAGCATGAAATCATCTCGGACTTCTAGTTCTGCTTCCGAGCCGAAGTCTCCTTCTCCCGTATCGGCGCCGACCATCGAGCATGCATCTCAGAAAAGATCAGTGGTATCGGATGCCCGAGCAGGGATTCGAAGCACCCGATCTCGGCCAACTAAGGACGCACCCCAAGGAAACTATTCAAGGGGGTCTGGTCCTTTGGCCTTTCCTACTATTCTGACCCCCCCGGTCACGGGATTGCCACCTCCTCTTCCTCGACGCGAAGAGCCACTACGGAGTGGTACACCCAGTTGGTTGAGGGCCAACTTTTTGAAGAGGGTTGTTCAGCCCGACATTAGTCGTCGCGATACTGAAACTCCTAACAGCGTTTTGCTTAGAGAAGTTGGGTTGCTGGTCAGTGAAGTATGTTATGCTACTAACTCCATGGTCATAATTGATATTGATTTGTAGAATACTTGTTTATTTGTGTCCTTGTGTTTTTCAGTTAGCCTCCAAGGTCACTCATCTGCACAAACGTGCAAATGAGTATAAATATAAAGCCGGTGCCTTGTTTGAGCAAAATGAGAAATCTGATGAGGCTGTCTGCTCATACAAGGAGTATTTGCTGGCCAAGGACAAAGAAGTCCTTGTGAAGGTTGCTGATAGACGTATTTTATACATCCAAAACGAATATTTTTATCACTTAAAATGAGCAATTCTACAAGGCTTTTGGCTACTGATATGTATTTTTGAGCTATATTGTGAGTTTCAGGGTTTTAGGTGAACTTATGGGATTTATGAAGCTTTTAGTGAAGATTTCGAAGAAGGGTGCAAAGTGCAACAGTTGAAAAGAATCAAAAGGAAAAAACTAGAGACCTTGCGGTCGCAAGGCCAAAAGACCTTGCCTCCGCAAGGTAGGCAAAAAATGGAAGAGCCCGTCCAAGACCCTTGCGAACGCAAGGTGAAATCTTCATGTGTCCGCAAGGTCCCCAGAACCGACTTTACGAGGTCTTTGACCTGGATTGAACCTCCTATTCCCCTACAACACCTTGGTATAAATAAAAGACGGTAGCCAAAGCCTAAGGAGGTCCAGAAAGTGTTAGGAAACAACTCTAGCTTAGATTTTAGTTTGTATTACGTAGATTAGTCGTTGTAATTACAGTTTTTGAAGATCGATTCATGTATTCATTCATCTCATTGTGAAGTTCATCTTCAAGGATGAACTAACCGTCCATTAATCTAGGAGTTGGGAGGTAACTTGCATCGAATCTATGGCTTAATATATATTCTTATTTATTCAATTCTTGTTGATCATGATGTTTATCAACCCCTTTATTGTCTAGCTTTGACCAAATGAATGGAATCGCAAGTAATAAAGGCCTAGAGGTACGGATACCTGCACGGCCATATGCGTATGTCGTACACTGGCTCACCATCATGATAAATTGAACCTATCGATGCACGAGAGTGATAAGTTAGGGTCAGGTTCATATATATTACCTAAGTGACAGTTAGGTTCCATATGTTCTTGTGCTTAGGATATAGAATGGATGAATTATTTGGAGATGGAGACTGAACGGTAATTTGACAGGCTATATCTATCTTTCGTGAACGAACCCAAGTTATTGAATGATACTTTATCTAAATAAGCAATAAAGTAGATGCAAGTGAAACCCTAATCCTAGATTTCCCTCTTCCATCAGATCTTGACAACTGTGATTGCTGTCTAGTTTACTTAGATTTACTGTTTTAGTAGAATAATTAGTTTAGATAAAATAAATAAAAACCCCCCTTAGTTTAGAATTGCTACCGATATTCTTCTCATCAGTATTCTTCTTGTCTCTGTGGTTTGACCCTTGCTTCCCAAACTCTTCTACAATAGTCTTGTCCACTTGTAAGGAA
This sequence comes from Codonopsis lanceolata, assembly GCA_013146195.2. NCBI lineage: Eukaryota > Viridiplantae > Streptophyta > Magnoliopsida > Asterales > Campanulaceae > Codonopsis > Codonopsis lanceolata. The sequence continues at coordinate 44,034,480 of CM028377.1, forward strand.
ATAATTAAAATAAGACACGATTAAGTTTTTGGCGCCGTTGCTGGGGACAAGCTAGTTTGCGTAGTTAGTTTGTTGGTAGCATTGTTTTAAATTCAGTTTTTATAAAAATAAAAATACAAAAAGATTTTATTTTATTTGTTCTTAGTTGTTAGTTTTTATTTGTTTTATTTGTTTTTATGCACGGTCGTATATCTCTAAATCCTAAGCTGGCAGAATTAAATCAAAATATAAATAATCTTGGAAAGAATCAGGAAGACCCTGATAAATTGGAAAACCAGCATGTTAATCAAGAACAATTGAATCGAGAGGATCCTTTGGTTGATCCTCCAATGGATAACAACAACAATCTTGAAAATCCGGTTCCTCCGGTAAATGTGAATCAAAGAAGGGAAGAACCTGCTGATAGAAATATGGAAGTAATAATCAATCAAAGAACTATAAGAGATTATGGTCATTTTTATAATATTCTGCCTTCATATTTCATGGACTGCCATCCGAAGATCCAGTAAATTTTGTTAAGGAATATGAATTCATGACTGAAAATATTCCGTTAGGAGGTTTAAATGAAGATCAAATAAAAATGAAATATTTTCAATGTGCATTAAAAGATGCAACGAGAAGATGGTTTATGAATCTAGCACCTAGAAGTGTTTACCCGTGGACTCAATTATATGATTTGTTTATGGGTAAATTTTATCAACATGCATCTCTTTCAGAATATAGAAAACAAATTATGTCTTTTCAAAATGAACCAGGAGAGACATTTCATGAAGCATGAGATAGATTTAAAAATTTACTTATCATGTGTCCCCATCATAATCTATCTCAAGATGTGCTAGTAACTCAATTTTATCATGCTCTTTCGCATGCATTACAAAATATGGTTGATAGTGTAGCCGGTGGTTCTATTAATAGAATGACACCAGCTGCATTAGAAAACTTGCTTGAGATGTTAAGTGCAAATTCTCAACAGAAAAGTACAAGAGGTAAAAGTAGAAGTTTATTTCAAGTTCAAGAAAAACCAGATATGCAAGCTCAATTTGAACGTTGGCAATCACAAATCCAAGAAACATGTTCTATTTGTGGATTAAATTCTAATGCTACTAATGTTTGTCCCTCTAGTGCTGTGTATCTTGAACAGGTTAATGCAATGAACATGTACCCTCAAAAACCAAGGAATGATCCCTACTCCAACACTTATAATCCTAGTTGGAGGAATCATCCTAACTCTTCATGGGGAGGAAATAAGCCATTTCAGCCTCAACAATTTCCTAAGCAAGGACAATTGCAGATTGAAGAAGTTCCAAAGTCAGAAGGATCGAATAGTGGACAAGCTGCTGTCAACAAATATTTGCTAGAAACCGTGGAAAAATTAAAAAAATTATCTTGCAAAATATCAAGAAAAAGAAAGAGAAGAAGGGAAGTTCCCTAGTCAGACAGAACAAGCAAAATCTATCACTACTCTGCGAAGTGGTAGAATAATTGGAGAAGAGGTAAGTAACCCTACTCAATCTACTGATGTGCCTGATAAAATAGATAATTCTGGCAAAGAAGATAAAACAGATAAAAGTCAAAATATTCAAGCAAAAGATAAAGAAATAGAAAAAGAAGTTTTAAATAAAGATAGTCAAGAAGAAGTTACTCAAGAAAAAGAGCAAGAGGCAGAACCTCTTGAGGAACCATATGTGGCACCTCCACCATATGTTCCTCCAATACCATTCCCTGGTAGACTTATGAAAAACAAGATGGATAAGTAATTTACGGAAATTTATAATATGTTATCCAAAGTGAACATTAATCTCCCTTTGCTTAATGTTATTAAAAATATTCGCTCTTATGCTAAGTTTTTCAAAGATCTCCACTCTAGAAAACACAAATTCGAAAAGAATGAAAAGATTATTGTTTCTGAAAACGTGAGTGCAGTCTTACAGCCTGAACTTCCTCCTAAATTAAAAGATCCTGGTAGTTTCAATATCCAAGTCTCCTTGGGTAGTTCTAAAAAATGAAAGCTATGCTATATCTAGGAGCAAGTATTAATTTGATGTCTTTCGCTGTCTATAAACAATTAGGATTGGGTGAATTGAAACCCACTACTATGTCTTCACAATTAGCCGGTCATTCGGTAAAACATCCTTTAGGTATAGTAGAGGACATTCTAGTACAAGTAGATAAATTAATCATCCCAGTCGACTTGGTGGTTCTAGAGATGAAAAAAAGATATGCACTAACAATGAAGTTCATATTCTGTTAGGTAGACCTTTTATGGCCACTGCTAACACAATGATTAATGTTAAGAATGGTAAACTTTCAATGTCAGTTATGGGTGAAATTGTAGAAATTTCAGCTTTTGATGTGTTTAATAGACCGAGTGCCATGAATGCATGTTTCTCAATTGATGAAATTGAAAAACTGACAGCCCAAACCTTTCAAGAAAATTTTGAAGATGATGATTATGAGAGAGATACGTATGTAGGATTTGATGATAGAACCTTCTCCTATATTAAATTCGACATAGAAGAGTTAGAAAGAGAACTCCGAGAGGCAGATGCTAGAAAAGAGAAGGAAAGATAAGAAGCTCTCAAGAGTGAAAGTGAAGATAAGAACAAAGTGGAAGATTCCAAACCAGAAATTAGTTATGACAAAATAGAAATTGGTGAAAATGATAAAGAATAATTAGAAAATCAAAAATCTGATTTTGATGAAGCAAAAATGGTTAAAGAAAAAGAAGTGAAATCTAAGCAGGAAGATAAAAACGAGAATGTGAACTCTAAAATTTCTAAGTTTATTCCGTCTGTTAAATCCCCTCCTGAAGTAGAATTAAAGCCATTACCGTCACATTTAAAATATGCATTTTTAGGGGAAGGTAAAACTTTACATGTTATAATTGCTGCAGATTTAACAGAAGAACAAGAATCAAGCCTGTTAAAAGTTCTATGGACACATAGAGAAGCTATAGGTTGGTCTTTAGCAGATTTGAAAGGAATTAGTCCTTCTATGTGTATGCATAAAATTCATTTAAAAGAAGGTAGTAAACCTTCTAGAGAAAGACAAAGAAGACTTAATCCTCGTATGGAAGAAGCAGTTAGGAAAGAAGTGCTTAAGCTTCTTGATGTGGGTATAATTTACCCGATATCTGATAGTAAATGTGTTAGTCCAGTCCAAGTAGTTCCTAAGAAATCAGGAATTACAGTCGTTAAAAATGAAAAAGACGAGTTAGTTCCCACACGAACTATTACTGGTTATAGGATGTGCATAGATTTGAGGAAATTAAATGCGGCAACAAGGAAAGATCACTTTCCCTTGCCTTTTATTGACCAAATCCTTGAAAGATTAGCTGGCCATGAGTACTATTGTTTTCTTGATGGTTTTTCTGGCTATAATCAAATTCCAATAGCACCAGAAGACCAAGAGAAAACCATTTTTACATGTCCCTTTGGTACCTTTGTGTTTAGGAGAATGCCCTTTGGACTTTGTAATGCCCCAGCCACTTTTCAAAGATGCATGATTTCTATATTTTCTGATCTAGTGGAAAGATGTGTAGAAGTATTTATGGATGATTTCTCAGTATTCGGAAATTCTTTTGATCATTGCCTAGAAAATCTAACATCAGTTTTAAAGAGATGTTGCGAAACTAATTTGACCATAAGTTGGGAGAAAAGTCATTTCATGGTTAAACATGGAATAGTATTAGGTCATGTTATGTCTAACAAAGGAATTGAGGTTGATAAGGCTAAAATTGAAGTTATATCACAACTTCCTCCTCCAACTTCAGTCAAGCGTGTTAGAAGTTTTCTAGGACATGCGGGTTTTTACAGAAGATTTATAAAAGACTTTTCAAAAATCTGTAAACCTTTATGCAATCTGTTGGCAAAAGACACCGAATTCATTTTTGACCAAGAATGCTTGAATGCATTTAATTTATTAAAAGAGCGATTGACATCAGCCCCAATTTTAATCAGCCCTGATTGGTCTCTCCCTTTCGAGATCATGTGTGATGCTTCAGATTTCACAATTGGAGCTGTGTTAGGACAAAGGATAGACAAGAAACCGCATGTGATTCATTATGCGAGTAAGACATTGAATGATGCACAACTCAATTATACAACCACAAAAAAAGAATTTTTAGCAGTTGTGTATGCATTAGAAAAATTTAGATCATACTTGTTATGATCAAAAGTTATCATATTCTCTGATCATGCAGCCCTAAAATATCTTTTGAGTAAGAAGGAGGCAAAGCCTAGACTCATAAGATGTATGTTATTACTGCAAGAATTTGACATTACTATTAAAGATAAAAAGGGAACGGAAAACGTTGTAGCTGACCATTTGTCTAGGTTGGAATTTTTACATTTACTTGAACGTCAATTTCTTGATAATAAAATCCCTATGAATAAAGACGTCCCCGATGAACAATTTATTAGCAGTTAAAAATTTTGAACTATGGTATGCTGATTTTGTTAATTACTATGTATCTGACATCATCAATCCTGATTTTGATTTTTATCAAAGAAAGAAATTTTTAACTGATGCAAAACATTATTTTTGGGAAGAACCACATTTATTCAAAATATGTTCTGACTCAATAATTAGGAGATGCGTTCCAGAACAAGACCAACAAAGTATCATGGCATTCTGCCATGAATACTCTTGTGGTGGTCATTTTAGTGGTAGCAAAACTGCTAGAAAAATCATGCAATTTGGATTATATTGGCCTACTGTTTTTAGAGACTCTGACATATTTTGTAAGACATGTGATAAATGTCAAAAAACTGGTGGAATAAGTAAAAGGAATGAGATGCCATTGCATATTAATATAGTTGTTGAAATTTTTGATGTTTGGGTTGTCTTTATGAGTCCTTTTCCAGTTTCTAATGGTTGTGAATATATTTAGTTGCTGTTGATTATGTGTCCAAATGGATAGAAGTCATTGCTACCCGAAATAATGATAGCCAAACTGTTGTCAAGTTTTTGGAGGATATTTTTGCTCAGTATAGAGTACCGAAGGCTATAATTAGTGATCAAAGAACACACTTCACTAATAAATTATTAAATTCGAGCCTTAGAAAATATGGTGTAACTCACAAGCTAGCTACACCATATTATCCTCAGACTTCTGGCCAAGTAGAAGTTAGTAATAGACAGATAAAAGCAGCCTTGAAAAGACTGCGGAGACCAAATCGTAAGGATTGAGAACCAAAACTTAAAGATGCTCTTTGGGCATATCGAACTGCATACAAAACCCCAATAGGTATGTGTCCTTATTGGATGGTGTATGACAAAGCTTGTCATTTACCAGTCGAAATTAAACACAAGGCCTATTGGGCCATTAAAGCTCTTAACCTTGACTTAACTTTGGCTGGTGAAGAAAGACTTTTTCAGTTAAATGAATTAGAAGAGTGTAGACACCCTAATTTCTTACCCCTGGTATGTAACATGACATGAAATATCAAGACCTGTTAAAACTTAACAAATGTCAAGTTCTGTGGTTGAAAATGCAAAAGGACAAAGCGTGATGCGAAAAAGTGAAATGCAGGGGCTAAAGGTGCCAAAAATGAAACTACAAAGGCAAAGTTGGCGCCACCCACACTCAAAATGGGGTGGCGCCCATTTCATGCTACAATGTCTCCCAAACGGGGCGCTACGACGCCTACAGCCGTAATGTCCAAATCTTTCTGCTGCTCAGACATCCCCGATTTGAAGCTCGAAGAGAGAAAAGAAATCCCATCAATGTCCTTTTCCCTGTGCTATAAATAGAGCCTTCGGGGTTCACTTTCTGAGACTCCGAAACACTTTCCTTCCCAAAATTCTCTGGCTGTTGTTGCTGAGAAATAGAAGCGATGAGATAGTGAGTGATCTCCCTAAAGCCTCGAAACCCCGTCAAATCTCCTCCAAACTCAAAACCAACCGGTTAAAGTTAGCCTTAGCCCCCTAGGTTTCCACCCTATTCCCCAGTCTGAAAAATCGCGAAAAGGACGCTTGCTCGTCTCGATTTAAAAGGCCAAATCAGTCAGAAATAAGCCGTTATTCTGCCCGATTTTCGCCTCCCTCAAGCAACCAAACAACCAATCTCAAACAGTAACTCTGCTCGGATCCCGAGGCAAAAAAGTAACTTTCGGAAGCAGTCATTTTGCATGAGTTCCCACAACACTTCATCAAAAAAGACTCCCTCTCCCTGAAGGACAGAGCGAGCACACCCTAGTCCGCTAGTAGGTAAGTTTTAAAATATTTATTTGTAAAAAGTGCTACTTTCTATCCTGCCTAATGTAAAAATATAAGCCGTTGTGCTGGCCGGATTTAGTTAAGAAATAGCACTAAAAAGAGCCATTATTATGGCCAAATATTTTTAAGTATATTTGTAACTATTTGTAAAGGGATGGCTGCAAGTCCGTAAATAATGTAGTCGCGGATGTATTTGTTTTTATTTCATGTCTTTTAATGGTTTATTTATTTGCTAAATAAATATAAAAAAAACATACTTCAGCCAAAAACTATTTTTGAGACCGAAAGGGCGAGTTGGGTGCCTAGCACCTTCCTAACTCGTAACTTAGCCTCCGAACCCGTTTTACAATCTCGATTTTCTTTTTCTTTTTGGTTTTGCTTTATTTCTTCCTCAAAATAAAGATGGCGACTCTATAAAACATTTTGGATCCAGTGGGGCGTCGCAACTCCTTTCTTGCACTTTTCCGTTTTCCCCTAAAAAGGGAGAATGGGAATGAAAGGGTGATGCATTCCTAGATCCTGGTATCCCCTAAACAAGGGATAACTTGATGCTGGAAACCCAAAGCACTCATAGTGATCTGAAATAGGCCATAAGGCTATTTTCATTAAATCCATAGTGGGGCCTCGCAACATCCTTTCTTGCACTTTTTCTCTGCTTTCCCCTAAAAAAAGAGAATGAGAATGAAAGGGTGATGTATTCCTATATCCTGGTATCCCCTAAATAAGGGATAACTTGATGTAGAAAACCCAAAGCTCCCATATTGGACCAAAAATCCACTGAAAGTTACCGAAACGTATTCAAACGCCAGCTATCTTAAACAAAGACTCCTCTTGCACTTTTAATTTCGTCTTCCCTAAACAAGGGAGGGGTGAATGAGAGCGAAAAGGGTGTCCCGCATCCGCACGCACGCACACCCTATCCAAGGCGCACGCAAGCAAGTCCCTGAACCCACAAAGAGCACAAGCACAAGTTAAATCGTATGAAAATGCAAAAACCTATAAAGAAAAGACCAAGAAATACCATGATATAGGGCTGGCTAACAAGATGTTTCATCCAGATTAAAGGTACTTCTTTTAATTCTAGACTTAGATTATTTCTAGGAAAATTAAAATCAAAATGGTCTGGTCCTTTCATTATAGTTCAAATTTATCCACATGGAGCTATTGGTATCAAAAATCCAAAGACCAACCAATGAGATATTTAAAGTTAATGGTCATTGACTCAAACCGCACCTTGAACTCATGTTAGTTGAGAGAACTATAGAACTCATTCGCTCTCCGACACCGAACCCCCGAGAAAATAGGTTTGTAGTTGGGTCAAGCCAAAGACGTTAAACATGCGTGTGGGAGGCAACCCACTTTGATGAAATTTTAATTCCTTTCAGAGAATAATTTAAATATGTTTTTTTCCGTCTTATTTTATTATGGACATTTAATTTAAATGTTTTCCAAGAATGACATAATTCAAGTTCGGGGAGAAAAGTATCTTAGTATTGTATTTATATGTTTATAATATTTTAGTTTAGAAGTTTGTGTAGAATTTTCGTAGAAAGAAAACGGACCTAACGGGACATAACGGAAGGACCAAAACAAAAACTACCAAAAATATGTGAAACAACTCCCAAGACACAAAATCGGCCTAAATACCTTGTGGTCGCAAAGCCTCAATAATGACAAACGCGTGAAAGCCTACCTCATCAACTTCCATGCCATTTTGACTTGGAACCTTGCACTAAAGGCATAAACACCTCATGACCGCAGCTCTCTTTATAAGTCGGATCGTGGCAGCCACCAACATTCACGTAAAATTAAATC